>BLSH010425208.1:438717-448764 GCA_018402905.1 Glandirana rugosa
CTCTGTCCAAAACATATAACGGTCGTTATGTAATGTCGACTCTATTATTTACTGTTAAAAAGTAAATGTTTATAGTAAAATGAGGCCGTGTCAAGATTTGTAGTGTCTACACGCCGTAAAATGTCCGTCTGACTCCTCTGGGGGGTACGTGTAATAAATTTCCTTATATAAAGTAAAAATAACAAAGTGAAATTCGTAATAATTTTAGTGAAGAGGACTTTTTTTTTACTAACTAAATTTTTGAAAAAAACGTAACTATATACAGGGGATCCCGTCCTGGGGTATCTGAAAAATCCCGTCATTGAACGTATATTCGGAATTTTTACTCGTGATCACAACTCGCGAACCCGAACGATTTTTGAAATGTCCGGGTCCGGGTCCGTGCCACGGACACCCGAAAGTTCGGTACGGACCCGAACGTTACAGTCCGGGTTCGCTCAACACTAGTGCTCATTTTTAAGGCTTATATGCAAGTTACTGCCCTAAAAAGTCTATGGGGTCCTGCCCTAGGGGACATATATCAATGCAAAAAAAGTTTTTAAATCAATCATTTTTTTTTCAGGAGAAGTGATTTTAATAATGCTTAAAGTGAAACAATAAAAATGAAATATATTCCTTTAAATAATGTGCATGGGGGGTCTCCTCAGTCTGCCTGTAAAATGCCGCACATCTGTGATGTTTAGAACTGTGCCGGAGTAAAATGATATTTGTAAATGAAAAATTGTCATTTATTATCTCAGCTGTAATGTATTGCTGGCAATATACAAAACAGTCACTGAAAAAATTTGCATAGGGCCCCCCCAGTCCATACCAAGCCCTTCAGGTCTGGTATGGATTTTAAGGAGAACTCCACGCCAATTTTTTTAAAAAAAATTGATATGGGGTCCCCCCTAAAATCCAAACCAGACCCTTATCCGAGCATGCAACCTGGCCGGCCAGGATAGGGGGGGACAAGCAAGCGTCCCCCACCCCTCCTGAACCGTATCGGGTTACATGCCCTCAACATAGGGAGTATTGGTGCTTTGGGGTGGGGGGGGCTCTGCCCCCCCACCCCAAAGCACCTTGATCCCATGTTGATGGATGCATTATGGTGCGTTAGGCGGTGCCCATCCCTAATGCCATGAAATAAGTACACAGATAGGGAGATTTACTTAATTTGGTGCACACAGAATCTGGTGGAGCTGGGCATAGTAACCAGCTCCTATAACTTCAGCTTGTTCAATTAAGCTTTGCCAATAAAAAGCTGGAAGCTGATTGGTTACTATGCACAGCTGCACCAGATTCTGTGTGCACCAGTTTTAGTAAATCTCCTCCAGAGAATGCTAGGCTCTGATAAATGGGGATGGGGCAGAAGAAAAGTGTCAGCTATTTCAGCATGTGCTATTGATTATTGTATTGATTCTTATGTTTATACATTTTAATCATGTTTTATATTATTAATAAGTATTATGTGCTTCACACTGCCAGTGTGTTTTTCTGCCTATAATACCAGACTACCTTATCTGCTACAAGAGCTGCCTGCCATTATGTTGTATGAAAGCAGAAGAGTGCTTGATTGCACCTGAAGCACCATGGGATTATAACTGTTGAGCACCTTAAAATGTGCTTAAGAAATGATAAAGTTGACTTCTTAGCACCATGAATGCAATTTTAGCATGCCTTAGAAGCTGGTTGACAACCAGTTAGGAATGTCATTTGTAAGAATCTGCAAGAATCTGAACTTCCATTTTAGGTTGTCATAATAGTGCAGCACTATGTCCATTGGAAAGGCTTGTTACTGTTTAGGCCTTATGCACATGGGATGTTTTTCAAACTCTCCTAGAAGCCTTTTCTCCTGGCAGCAGCGTTTTGGCAGAAAAAAAGCCTGATGCTTGAAAAAGTGTCTAAAGTTTTTACAAGCTTTTAGGTGTGTTTACAAGCATCAAGAGCTTGGGCATTAATTCATTTCATTGGCCAGAATAATAATTTACTTTGGACATTGAAATGAATTAATGCTCAAGCGCTAAACTCGCCTAGACGTGTTTAGACGCATTTAGTAGCGTAAAACATTTTTCCTGACAAAACTTTGCTGCTACTGGATGCACTGGTAGTGGGGTTTTTTCCTATAAGGGCAGAATTGTGTTAAAATCCTTCTCTATCTGTTAGTATCACAGAGAAGGGAGAGAGCTTCAATTGCACTGTGTGAGAGCTGATTGGAGGAAAGGCACACATTCCCCTCCACACGGCAAACAGGAGCAAAGGAAAGATACAGAGCTGTGTCCTGAAGAGACAAGCTGTGTGCTGAGCTTCCTCTTCATCACAAAATTATCTCATGTGTCTGGAAAAGCTCTCAAACGTTAGACATGCTGATAACAGAGGAACAAAGCACCAGAGAGAAACCACACTTAGAGCTTTGGAGGGAGCTAAGTAAGCACTACAGATATATGTGCTTTGTTCAGATTTCATGACTGAGGTTTACAACCACTTTAACGTCCTTGTATATGCCTAGCCCTCTCATTCCCCTGCAGTCATGCAGTCAATATCCAATCTTAATTGCACTATTACTGAATATCCTCAGCGTGTGTGTTTCTAAAGATTTCATGGATGTCACATTAAACTGGGGAACCTTAAAATAGTTCTAAATGCTGGACCTTTTTTTACCTTAAAGCA
Source organism: Glandirana rugosa (assembly GCA_018402905.1). Taxonomy (NCBI): domain Eukaryota; kingdom Metazoa; phylum Chordata; class Amphibia; order Anura; family Ranidae; genus Glandirana; species Glandirana rugosa. Next base: position 441,367 of record BLSH010425208.1, read on the forward strand.
TTCCCTGCATTAAGATAAGAAATGTCCCTGTATTTATATCGCCCCTCATCCTACCTCTATACTTACCTGAGCCTGATCTCAATCCAGCGCTGTTCCCATTTGGAGCAGCTCTCTCTCTACCCACAGAGACAGCAGTGGGGGTCATTGGCTTCTTCTGCTGTCAATCAAATCTTGTGATCAGGGCGTGGAAAACTGGACTGAGTCATATTATGTGTGTCAATAGACACACAGAACCCGGCTCAGGAGCGAGTCCGCAGGTGCGCACCCCTAGGAAGAGGTTTCCTATGGTGGCGCACCAAGAGGAGGAGGAGCCTAGAGCACCAGCAGGGGACCCAAGAAGAGGAGGTTCGGGCTGCTCTGTGCAACACCATTGAACAAGGCAGGTTAGTATCATATGCTTATTATTTTTATAAAAAAAATAAAAATGATATGCTTTACAATCGCTTTAAAGTAGAGCTTTGGGAAAAAGAAAATATCTGTCAATCTGTCAGTAGCTGAGCAGAACAGCTTTTGCTGTTTTTCATTCTTTTATTCTCCTGGTAACATCTATTTATAGCCTGCTAATCATTCGTTAAAATTGAACTTTTTTTTTATCAAAATAACAGCGATGCTTGTTCTGTAGTGAACTAGAGTAGCAGCATTGTCACCCTGTGGACCGAGAAGTCTTAGATTGACAAATAGGTTTGGTTGAAACAAACAACAACAAAAAAACACTGCTGGACATGGGCTTTATTTCATTAGTGACATGGGTTATTATTAAGTTTTCCTTTAAGTATTAACCCATACATGCTCAGTTTAGCCCAAACAATACAGTATTTACCTTAATCCCCACAAAATGTTCTTTTTTGCAAAAGCTGTGTGGTGCTGGGCAGGATCACACCGAGAAGAACTGTGGAGCAGAGGTAAAGGTAATCATTTTATAGTTTCTTTTGTTGACCAGCATAACAAACTGATAGATAATTCCTGTGTTTTGCAAATAGTTAGTGGGCATTCCCACTGTGCATCTTCATAGTTAATATTAAAGTAATAAAGTACTTATTTTTTTATTTAATTGAATATTATCAGAAGGTTATAAAGTATTTATTTAGTTGGGTGGCAGCTTGTACAATTCCTTTTAACAGCAATTTATTAATTGTTAATAAATGCAGATTTTATTTATATGCAATTTCAGTTGGTTACCGCTTACTTCTAATTGCACCATATTACCACTGGCAGATTAAAAGTCTATATATTCAAGTTATTTGTTTGTGTTTATATTAAATGGGAAGTTGGTATATTAGACGCAGTAGGACAAGTCCCTACATATACTGAACAGTTATGTAAGCTTTTAGATGTAAAGTCATATTTTATCCCGCAAGTAAATATGTTCATTCACTGGTTCATTTCTTTTTGGAGACACCATATTGTGTGTCATCATTACTAGAGTTGAGCGAACTTCTAGAAGTCTGGGTTCTGCTGGTTCGGCCAAACTTCGGGACAAAGTCCGGGTTCGGGTCCTGACAGAACCCGAACTTTGTCCTGGACCCCGAACCCCATTGAAATCAATGGGGACCCGAACTTTTAGGCACAAAAATGGCTGTAAAATAGTCCTGGAAAGTCCTAGAGGTCTGCAAATGGAAGGAAATGGGGGTAAGGGTGGGACAAGTGACCTACAAAGAAATGGGGACAGGGAAATAACTTTAAATATTTAAAAAAAAATAAAAACATAAAAAAAGCAAAAATGGAGGTGAATGTGGATCATCTTCAAACTGGGTCTGAAAAGTATTAATTAATGGTAGAGGCCATATAACTGTTCTAAAATCATCTTCAAACTGTGTCAAAAAAAAGTATAAATAAGCCGGGAGAACCCATATCACTGTTCTGCAAACATCTGGAAACTGTGTGTGTCACTTTAAATGAAACCGGGAATAAGTGAACATCTGTTCTGCAAACATCTTTAAAGTCTGTGTGTCACTTTAAATATAACCGGTAATAAGTGAACATCTGTTCTGCACACATCTGGAAAGTCTGTATGTCACTTTAAGTGAAACCGGGAATAAGTGAACATCTGTTCTGCACACATCTGTAAAGTCTGCGTGTCACTTTTAATATAGCCGCTAATAAGTGAACATCTGTTCTGCACACATCTGTATAGTCTGTGTGTCACTTTAAATATAGCCGCTAATAACTGAACATCTGTTCTGCACACATCTGTATAGTCTGTGTGTCACTTTTAATATAGCCGCTAATAAGTGAACATCTGTTCTGCACACATCTGTATAGTCTGTGTGTCACTTTTAATATAGCCACTAATAACTGAACATCTGTTCTGCACACATCTGTATAGTCTGTGTGTCACTTTAAATATAGGTGTGAACAGATGGATGGATTCCAGATGTTTGCAGAACAGTGATATCATATCACTGTTCTGCAAACATTTGCAAACTGGGTTTGAAACTATAGCAGAGCGAATCCATATACCTGTTCTTCTCTATGCTGTAGTTTCACACACACATTCCAGATGTGTGCAGAACAGATGTTCAGTTATTAGCGGCTATATTAAAAGTGACACACAGACTATACAGATGTGTGCAGAACAGATGTTCACTTATTAGCGGCTATATTTAAAGCTCCCTGCATGTTGGACCTCTCTATGTGGCCAGAGGTGATTAAATACCAACAAAGGAAAGCTCTATTTCTGTGAAAAAAGATAACATTGTTGTTTGGGTACAGTGTAGCATGACTGAGTAAAGGTGTGAGAGCACTGAATGCTGAAAATTGGTCTGGGCAGGAAGGGGGTATAAATGTCCAGTATTGAAGCGGTTAAATTCCCCTTTAAAGTCAGGTTTCACTTTAGAAAAAAAACCCTAACAGTTAAAAAAGTCATGAATGCTTCTGATGTGTTCATACCTTTTTATTTCCCCGCATGCTCCATTCCTAGAAGTATCAGATTTTTCTTGGGATGAAAGTGATATATCTGGATAGTAAGTAGTTGTGGGTGTCCTGCGATGGCCAGGAGGATCCCTGAAGATTGTAATTCCTTGTGCCTAGCACTACGAGCTTTTATGACCCAGTTATGGCCAACACTGATTCAATACAGGGTATATATACATGTGGCCAATGCACCTATTGCCCCTGGGTTAGGACAGGGACCCATTTTTATCTGCCAAATGGAGAAAGATTCCGCCCACGGTTCTATGCAGATTGTGACACCCAAGGAGTCATTTATCTCATGACATGTAGGTGCGGAGCATATTATGTAGGAAAGACGATCCGTAAATTCAAAAAAAAAATCTATGACCACATCTACTATTCTCAATTTGCTAAGATGATCACCCCGGTCAGCCGTCACCTGGGTCTCTACCACAAATTTGATACGTCCTTCGTTCAGTTTGTGGTATTAGAGGTAGTCCCTCAAGACCCACGTGGCGGTGACTGGGACAAGAGGGTTTTGCAGGGATTAATGAAATAATCTCATACAAACCTTTTCTCTAGAGTTGTCCCATACTGTAATATATAAGATATGGACGGCTATTATGCAAGCTACGACAAAAAATTGCGCTTCTATAACATGGCATCCTGCTTGCGCTGCAGGTGTTTGGGGTCTAGATGGGCTTGTCCAATTGATCAGAGGGAGGACTGATATGTGGGGATTTGTGCAAAAATTCCCTACTTTAACACGTAGGATTTATGTGAAGTATTCATAATGATGGCCTATTGGTGGGTAGTCTCGAGTCTTTGCGAGGCATTCGCCAGTGGTGCAATCATGGGAGATATTTGTATTTTCTTTGTATTTTCTATGTCTTTATATGTTTAAGTTAGATCTATACCCATTAAATGTATTAACAAAATATATCACAGATCCTGAGCTGAACTCGAATAATCCTACTAATTAGGATCTATCCACCGCGCCTTATACTCATATATGTTGCTTATGAAACAAAGTGTATATAAAATTCATAAGTAGCAGCCGCTATTATCTATAAAATGTATCTTTCTCAGTCTCTGAATATATATTCAAAAGCTAGCAGCGCTGAACAGGAATAAATTCCACTGTGTCCATTACTAGCATAAGTTCACGATGATCCTATGGTTGGTGCAATATCATCAATAAGGTACTCTTCATTCAATCTTATCGCTGTAATGTTCACTTTTACTTCTGTGTCACTCATTAGGAAACTCGCTTACCAGAGGGTGTTGCCTCGCATTCTCATGCTCGGCACAATCAGCTGTTTTGTTTCACCATATACTCGCCGATTTTTTCTCCTCCAATTTCTGTTGATTCCTCAGTCTCGCTGATGTCCTCTCCCAATCAGAATAAATTCATATATGGGGAAAAAAGATATAACTCGATAGTGTGTTATCGTTTAAAAACCATTTATTTCATTTAAAAACACACACTGGTACTCACAAACAGCGCCTGTCACGCTGGCGGATGGCTCATTTAAACAGCTGATGAATAGTGCATCTGAGCTCAATGATTACACTACCCGCCGTATTGAGATCCACACTTCAGGTTATGGTGCCATTCCCTGCTTTGCTGAAATAGTAGTCCACTCTCCCATATGATCTGCCGCCTGCAGCGAACCTCAGGTTGTAGTGGATATTGTGAATGGATTGCCGTGCACCGTGTCAGACGCGTTTCGTCCGAAGACTTCTACCGTGACACAGTGTACGGCTGGCAATCTCCCTAGTTATACTAAAAGTCCCTCCCCCATTTACTCATTCATCAGGGCGGGATCAGCGGTACAGGTGTCCCCACACTACTCAGATACTCTACCATCCGGTATGCTAACTGTTTGGTGTCATACAATAAAAGATAAAATGCTCTATAAAATAATTGTCAATACACAATTGACTGATCCGATAATGTTTAACAGTACATGATCTGGTGATATGTATTAACAAATGTTAAACAGTATATATCTATACAGTAGTAAATGTAAAAGAATTACAATAAAACAGCTCTATTTAACACACTATTAGTTATCTATCTGTTAACCTTCATTCAGGCTGATGACCACATATCACAGATTGTTATATAATATATATATATAACGATGCAGTTATATCATTTCCTTTGTAATCACCTATACTGATCAATTAACTTGGTATATATTTAAGACATGGGTGTATAATATATACAATGATAAGATAATATACATGTCCACATACTGCTGTATGTCTGTATGTCCATGTATACCTCTGTGCCTGAAAAAATTTATTATTTCAAATATTGTGAATAATTGTAGATATTATTTGTTATTACAAATATTGTTCAGCATGCTGGTTCTGAATAATCTTATTGGTGTTACTCCGAAATAATCATTATAGTAATGGCTACCCGATTGGTCCAATCCTCATATTCAAAAATTATTAATGAAGGCGTTTATATCAAGTTCTATATTCATGCCTCTAGGAGCGAGACTCTTCATTAAAAAAATCCATTTCGTTTCTCGTTGAGAGAGGTCGCGGATCCGATTAGATCCACGCCATGCTGGATAGACCACATCTATGCCACAAAACTGTAGCCCAGATGGATCTTTATTGTGGTGTTGCCTGAAATGGAGAGACACGCTGTGTTCTTTATAACCTTTGATAATATTAGTGATATGTTCACCTATTCTTACTTTCAGTTGTCTTTTAGTTCTTCCTATGTAGATTAATCCACAGGGGCACCACAGCATGTACACTACAAAAGTGGAATTGCAGGTTATGAATTATTTTATAGAGAATGACTTTCCCTCGCCATTTGTTACTGTAGTGAGACCTCTATTTATGTTTTTGACTGTGCGACAGGGTCTGCAATTTCTGCACGCATAAAAGCCTGTAGTATTTCCCTGAAATTTTTGTACAGTAGGGGCATCTAATATCTTTTTTACAACCCTGTCCCCAAACGTAGGAGCTTTTCTATAAATAAATTTGGGGTCTTGGGGTAATAGAGGTCCCAAATGTTTATCTAAACTCAACACATACCAGTGTCGTTTAAAAATCTCCTCTACTTCTTTGTACTGACAGTGGAAATCCGAAATAAACTTCCACTGATAAGAATCTGACATATTACCTACCTCTTTACTTTTACTTTTATTTTTCTCAAGACAATGATCTCTGGGAACTGCTTCTACTTGTTTACTAATTTCTTCCAAAGATGCTTTGGTATATCCTTTCTCTCTAAATCTTGATTTGAGTATGTTTGCTTGAGACCTATAATCCTCTATCCTACTACAATTGCGCCTCACTCGCATCAATTGCCCTTTCGGGATATTTTTTATCCATGCCGGGTGGTGCCCACTGGGAGGTAGCAGTTTCTATCTGTGGGTTTAAAATACACCCTGGTTTCTATTTTCTGATTAATAATCTCTATGTCCACGTCCAGAAAGTGTACACTTTTAGTATCTGACACACACTCCAGCCGGATGTTTTGTTTGTTGTTATTCAAATTCTGTAGGAATATGTCCAAAGTGTCTTTTGATCCTTGCCAAATCAAGAAGATGTCATCTATAAATCTCTTATAGAATAACAATTGTGGGATATCTCGGCAAAAAATTGTCCTATCTTCCCACTCTGCCATGAACAGGTTGGCGATGCTAGGGGCGAACTTAGCGCCCATCGCAACGCCAACCTGTTGTGAGTAGAAGATACCTCGGTACCAAAAATAACTATGAGAGATACAAAATTCTAGGGATTTACCCAGAAATGATTTCTGGGCAAATGGGAGATCGTTTCTCTGGCTTAGAGCCCAATTAAGTGCTAGTAAAGCATCATCATGTTGTATCACAGTATACAGCGATGCTACGTCAGCTGTTACCAGATGAACCAACTCATTACCCTTTATCTCTACTTTATTTAATAATTGCAGAAAGTCTTTGGTGTCCTTTAAATATGCCCGTGTAGATTGAACGCTGGGCTGTAAGAATTTGTCTAAATGTTCACCTAAACGAGCTGTCACTGATCCTATACAGTTCACAATAGGACGTGCTGGTGGATTTTGTGCATTTTTGTGAACTTTAGGTAGAGTGTAGATAATTGGTATTCGATGTGCCACCTGTACCAAATATCTCGACTCTTTTTTATTTAAAGCTCCTGACCTAGTTCCCATGTCAACCAACTCTCTTAGCAATTTTGCATATACATCAGTCGGATCTTTAGTTAATCTCTTATACGTCACATGATCAGATAACATACTTTGGAGTTGATTATGGTAAAAATCTTTATCTAGAACGACCACCCCCCCTCCTTTGTCGGCCGGTCTGATAATAATGTCGTTTCTGTTTTCTAATTGTTTTATCCCTTGTATAATGTATTGGGGATTCACCTGCTTTTTTGGTTGTAGTTTTTCTAAATCATTTATTACTAGGGTTTTAAATACTTCTATATGATGGTTATTACTGTTTTGAGGATTAAACGTGGATTTATTTT
>BLSH010425208.1:458207-476770 GCA_018402905.1 Glandirana rugosa
CTGTTACCCTTGGTCTAACCACCACAACAATTCTCACTCGTCGATAGAAAATGTCACGGAACGCTTTCATAAGCTGGGGGAAACTTGAAACGCTGGAAAACGGTGTAAAGTCCGAAGTTTGTATTTCTATATTTTGACATTAAAAAACACTTCTTAGTTGTTGTTCACCCTGTGTTAGTACTTCACCTTGCTTTACATAACCTATAAAGTTTGAAAAAATTGTTTATTTTTTGACTTTTTAATCCGCACGTTTTAATAAGTCGGGGAGATGAAAGTCACGTCGTTTGAGAGAGGTCTTCAAGTCACTCCTAGATGACGGCGTTTTGCGATAACGAACCACTTTGTCGCCGTCAGATGCCGATCGGCGGTCGGCAAGTGGTTAAACGGACCTCTGAGACTATCACAGTGCAGGTGCATTTATACAGAGACTTGATTGCACACAGGTGGATTCTATTTATCATCATTAGTCATTGAGGTCAACATTGGATCTTTCAGAGATCCTCACTGAACTTCTGGAGAGAGTTTGCTGCACTGAAAGTAGAGGGGCTGAATAATTTTGCACGCCTAATTTTTCAGTTTTTTATTTGTTAAAAAAGTTTGAAATATCCAATACATTTCGTTCCACTTCATGATTGTGTCCCACTTGTTGTTGATTCTTCACAAAAAATTACAGTTTTATATCTTTATGTTTGAAGCCTGAAATGTGGCAAAAGGTCGCAAAGTTCAAAGGGGGTCGAATACTTTCGCAAGGCACTGTAAAAGATAGCTGCTCACTCTTAACAACACCACCAATCTGGTTCCCATTGTCCAATTAGCATGGGCATTTATGTTCTTTGTGTGAATGGACAATGTCCATTCACAGGAGCGTGGCTCGGTGGCAGCTTGAATGCCTCCTTAGCAAGAGGCTTGCTATTGGGGGCACTCAGCAGGGGGGAAGAGCCAAGACCACTTTAATATATTGCAACTTACCAGTCCTTAGGCCTTGTTACCTTTATTTTCACCTTGTGTTGTTGCCAGTAACACACTTCCTGTTTTAGACTTCTTTCTCCTTATTTGGACTACAGAACATCTCCATCCTCTCTCCAAAACATGGACAGAGGTGTTCTGTTGTTACAGATGAGAATTGTTCAGGGCTGATAGCACTGCTTGGGATTTTAGTACAGCAGAGCTCATGTGTACTGGAACTTGTAAGCTAAATTAATTTGTTGGCAGGATAGGCAGAAATTTTTGTTTAGTTTTGCCGTGCAATGTTGATAAAGAGACAAAACATGAGGTAGTGTACATGTATTGTAAATATGTACAGAATATTTTTTTCTTCTCCTTTTTTCTAAAGCTGATTCTATAATGAAGAAGTAAATAAAGAAAGGTTAGCTTTGGTGAATACAGCTGTAAGATTAGAGTGATCAGACTCAAGCTTTAGGTACATTTTCAATGAGTGCACCAGTCCAAAACTGTATTTTTTAAGGGCATGGTAGACACTTTTATTTAAAAGAATGGAAAAGTTCACAAAAGACATCAGCAGCCCACGCAGGGCTTCCATCATTACTTTAGCTTGCACACTCAGAATACTTAAGCTCCTGGCTTACTCTTTTGCCACATGGCTGCTTCAGGCCTCCAGCTGAGGCCTTAGGCCTGCTCCTCAGACCAAAAGAGTTCCTTAGAGTCAAGCTCTCTCGTAGTCTACTCATGATCAACTCCTTGCTGCTCTGTCACAGACTAAATCTGCCTTCTGTAGACATGCACACTCTATTTGCCCTGTGAAGCCTCTCTGACTCCTGCAGAGGATGGGAGTCCTCCTGGCTCCCATACACAAACCTCCTGTCTGTTGGGTGGAGCCCTGGGCCATAGTCAGGTCACATAATAATAGACCAGCACACAACTGTGCAACCAACATGCCCGCCTCTCCAAAAATCTGGCATAAACCAGCAATCTTCTGAGTAGCACGGGGTTCCACTGCTACACAGCACATCAAAATAATCAGTAGAAAGTGAAATTACAGTACATGACAATCCCAACAATTCTTGTAAGTGTCTAGCTTCCCACCATCCCACCTCCCTCTCTGGAGATTCCCTAGTGGTATTTTCATGTGTTAGGCCACTTCATTGACCAATAAGGATGTGAGGAAGTGAGAAATAGCATGACTCTATTTAGTTGCTTAAGAAGAAGAAGCTAATCCTATAACAAAATTACTTTTATTTCTGGAACAATTGATTGTGTTGACATGCTGTTTTCACTGGATGTAGCATCTGCTTTGCATTGATTTTGTTCATGAAAAACTCATTTAGAATTGTACAGGTTTCCGGCAGGTGAAGGTTAACAAAATACTACGCTTACTCCCAAACATCTAAAAGAGTCATAGCATTGTCATTTCTTTTTTACAGCTTTAACATCCATCATTTTAGTATCATGCCGGTACCAATGCACTTCTGTCTGTTGATCATGGTCCATATCATTCTCACTGGTAACTGGTCAGCTTTCATACCAATCTTATGTTCAACTTTCATGGCACTCTCTCAGGTATGGTGCTCTTCTTGCACGTTATAGTCAGATCTCTCAACACACACTTTGGTAATGTGCAGCTCTCAAACCATTTTCTTTAGTACTATATAGCTTTCTTAGTAGAGCTGAGCGAACCCGAACTGTAGAGTTCGGGTCCGTACCGAACTTTTGGGTGTCCGGGACCCGGACCCGAACCCGGACTTTTCAAAAAAATTCCGGGTTCGGGTCCAGGGTTCTGCTAATTTAATAAAAGTTTTGAAAATTGCTGTAAAAAAGTCCTGGAAAGTCCTAGAGGTCTGCAAAAGGAAGGAAAATGGGGGGTAAGGGTCAGACAAGTGCCCTACAAAGAAATGGGGATAGGGAAATAACTTAAAATAATAGTGGATGTGGACTATCTTCAAACTGTATGAGAAAAGTATAAATTAGCGGGGAGAAGCCATATCACTGTTCTAAGAACAGTGATATGGCTTCTCCAGGCTAATTTATACTTTTATCACACAGTTTTAAGATGATTGTCGATTCTACAATCATCTTAAAACTGTGTGAGAAAAGTATACATTAGCCGGGAGAAGCCATATCACTGTTCTACAATCATCTTCAAACTGTGTGTGAAAACTATAAATTAGCGGGGAGAAGACATATCACTGTTCTTAGAACAGTGGTATGGCTTCTCCCCGCTAATTTATACTTTTCACACATAGTTTGCAGATGTTCTAAGAACAGTGATATGGCTTCTCCTGGCTAATGTATACTTTTCTCACACAGTTTTAAGATGATTGTAGAATCTACGATCATCTTAAAACTGTGTGATAAAAGTATAAATTAGCCTGGAGAAGCCATATCATTGTCCTTAGAACAGTGATATGGCTTCTCCCCGCTAATTTATACTTTTATCACACAGTTTGAAAATAGTCCATATCCACCTCCATTTTTGATTTTTTTTGTGATTTTTTTTTTAAATTATTTTAAGTTATTTCCCTATCCCCATTTCTTTGTGGGGCACTTGCCCAACCCTTCCCCACATTTTCCTTCCTTTTGCAGACCTCTAGGACTTTCCAGGACTTTCTTACAGCCATTTTTGTGCCTAAAAGTTTGGGTCCCCATTGATTTCAATGGGGTTTGGGGTCCGTGTCAAAGTTCGGGTCCTGTCTGGACCCGAACCCGGACTTTGTCCCGAAGTTCGGCCGAACCAGCAGAACCCAAACTTCCAGAGGTTCGATCAACTCTATTTCTTAGACATGTTCAATTCATTTCAGTCCAAATCTTAATTCGGTCTAGTTTTTGGTTATTCTGAGATTCAAATGTATCAGAATTTCCGGATTTTTCATCACTTCCGCTACGTCTTCAGAGTTGCGAAAGTGACGAAACGTGTCAGCTGGAACGCAAGTGACGTAGGGCCACGCTCCGTTGGTACGCAAGCTGCTACTGCAGAGCCGCAGCTACCATGAGAGTCTGTCACATTCGGTGTATTGTGATCTGTTGGGCCAATAAAATCTTATTACTGGAGACGTGCAATGAGCTTTCTTCTTTCTCTTCTACATATGGAATAAAACGGGCTTAGCCTTAAAGAAACATAGTGGACGCTATACCTACGGTCGGGTGAGAGACCATAAGCGCAGATTGACCCCCAAGTCGTATGACTGTGGGAGTCAACAGGGTCTAGTAAGTGCAGAGCTTTACCATAAAAAAACCCTCATAGAAGTTTGAAGCACACTGTGTGAGCACGGGCACCTTGAAGATATAAGTGAACGAAGATATATGCGAATGAGGACACTTAACATTTAATTTAGCACTGGAGCACTTAAGCACTTTTAAATATTGGACTTTTTTTTTTTTTTTTGCACAATTTTTATGCACTTTAAATATGGGAAATTGTATTACAAGTGATATTATGAATGGATGGTAAATAATTATGTAATTTTTGCATTAATGCACAATTGCACCTTACGGAAAAATATTGATGTATGGATATCAGTTTTGCACAAAGTATTGAGTCTAATTTAATTTTAATTTTAAAATGTATATATATTGGCATAAGAATCCCACACCAGCAGGTGTCCTGCTTTATAGCAAGCGCTGTTTCTTAACTATACTCCTTTCATCCAACAGCCTAGCGAACTTGTCCCAGATCTTGGTGTAGACTTTGTTCGTGATGGGTTGTCTGGCTTTCATCAAGGTGGAAATTACTTCAGAGGAGCAACCTAGGCTCTCCAGCCTCCCTCTCTCAACAGCCATGCCTGAAGTTCCAGCCTGCGTATGTTCGGGTACAGGAACTTGCCCTGCACCAATAGATGTGGGAACACTGGTAGGGGAATTGGATGCTGCTTGCTGAGATGTATCGCCAAAGGGAACCAAGGTCTCAGTGGCCAGAACGGAATTAAAGGTATAACTGTCACCTGTTCCCTTAATAGCCTCAGGAGGAACATTATAGTCAAAGATGTTGGAGGAAAGGCGTAAGCTAGTCTGCAGTTCCAGGGTGCCACTAGTGCATCTGTTCCTTCCGCCTGGGGATGCAAAAATCTGGACAGGAATTTCTTGAGCTTGCTGTTTTTGTGGGATGCAAAGAGGTCGATCTGAGGTAGGCCCCACTTGTGGACTAGTTGAGAAAACATTCTGGGGTGCAACTCCCTTTCCGTATGATTCAGGAACTGCCATGACAGGAGATCCATCTTTGCATTCAACTTTCCAGGGAGGTAGACCGCTCTCAGAGAATATAGGTGAATTTCCGCCCAGGCCATTATGGGTTCTACCTCCATCATCAATGTGCTGCTGTGAGTTCCCCCTTGGTGTTGAATATATGTCACTGCTGCCCTGTTGTCCATCTGCAAAGTCACTGGGCGATTCCTGATCTTGTGGTGAAGTGCCCGAAGGGACAGAAAGGCTGCCCATAACTCCAGGACTTTGGAGACCATTCCTTTGGTGGAGAATGTCCACCTGCCCTGGACCGCCTGACCTTCGCAGTGTGCTCCCCAGCCTGTTTCGCTTGCGCCAGTCGTAACAATGGCCCAAACCAATGGACCTAAGGGCTGTGATTTTTTCAGAGACTCCTATCTCAACCACCATTGCAGCCCAGTTGAAATTGTCGGAGATGCCAATGGGCCCATGGGATCATTGGAATACACAATGACATTATGCCCAGCAGGCTGAGGCACTGAGAAGCAGATAGATGGTTGGTAGTTGCCGCTGCAAGAATGTTGATTCTGATCAACTTCACCTTTTCTGTTGAGATAGAAACAGATCCTTTCTTTGTATCAAAGAGTGCTCCCAGGTAGACCAGTTGTTGGGTCTGGCTCTTCTTGTAGTTGATAATCCACCCATACTTCTGTAATGTGTGGATGAGGATTTCCTTTTGTGACAGCTACTCTTGCTGGTGGACTTGAATTCCCTGTACCCTGAGTGGGGCTAGGATGAAAATCAGGGCTTTGGTGAATGTCCTCGGAGATGTGCACAGGCCGAAGGGTAGGCTGGTAAACTGAAAGATGCGTCTGGCCTATTGCAAATCTCAGGTACCTCTGGAAGGCGGGCAAGATTGGAATATAGAGGTATGTGTCCTGTAGATCTAGAGAGAGCATCCAATTGACTAGTTGTATGGTTTGAATGATGGTATTGATAGACTGCATTTTGAATTTTTCTAGACGAATGAAGTGATTCAGACCTTTTAAGTCAATGACTGGGCACCACCCTCCGCCCTTCTTGCGGACCGTGAATAGGGTTGAGTAGTATCCTAAATATCTTTCTGAAGCGGGGACCTGTGTTACTGCCTGCTGTACTTGGAGAGATTGAATATATTGCAGTGGGATCTGTGCTTTCTGTTGTGACTCTGGGATCTTGGTGGGCAAGAAATGATCTGGAGGTGGGGTGTTTAGGAATCTCCAGGAGTGGCCTCGGGTGATTGTGTTTTTTTACCCATGAGTCTGCACGGTCTTTTGACCAGATGTCCACAAAGTGCGCCAGTCTGGCCCCTACTGGGAGCATCTGGGGCTGTGCATCGTCAAAAAGACTTACTCTGGTCCTACTGGGCACTTGGCGTTTTTTGCTTGTGTGCCCTAAGGAAAGTTGCTTGTGTCCCTTTCCAGGCCCCCTGGACTCTAGGTTGCTGGGAAAATCTCAAATCTCTTGATCTTGAGGAATGGAACACACTGGAAAAAGGCCTAGATCTCTGCTGCTTCTTATTTTGTGGGAGCAACCCCAATTTTCCCCCTGACACTCTTGAGATGGCTGTGTCCATTTTGGAAACAAACAGGAACTTGCCGTTGAAAGGTATCTTACACCAAGACTGCTTGGAGAAAGGGTCTGCAGACCATGGTTTTAACCACAAGCCCTTTTTTGCCGTGGCTGTGTGTAACATGGCCCTTGCAGAGCATTTGACTGTGTCTATTGCTGCCTCGCCTATAAAATCAGCCGACATCTTCAGTTCGTCCAGAGCGCAAACGATATCTGCCCTTGGCACCCCCTCTCTCACTGCTGTCTCAATATTTTGAGTCCAGACTTTCATGGCGGTTGCCACTGATGTGAGGGCTACTGCTGGGTGGCAGGCTGCCCCGGATGCCTGATAGGCCTTTTTTAGATCTAAGTCTATTCTCCTATCCATCATGTTTTTAAAAGAAGTTGAGTCCTCCATGGGGAGAGTCACATTTTTTGCCAGGCGAACTACTGCCACGTCGACCGTAGGTGGTGAGTCAAGCGATGTCCCCTCCTGTAGGGGATATAACTTTTGCATGAGGTAGAGCGAAAACCTCCTTTCTGTTTTCTGCCACACCTGCTTTATGAGATCTTTGATCTCATCCATGAATGGAAAATGGGCTTGGCTTTTCTGTAAAAAAGGGAAGTAAGATTTTGCCTTTTTTGGTACTTCCTCTTCTTCCCATGAGATTGCCTGCTTTACTGCCTGGATGAAATGTTCTATCTGTGAAAAACTGAACCCTAGCTGCTCCAGCTTTTCCTCAGACGAGCTCAGAGAGCTGAGAGACTCGAGCCTGACTCTTCCCTGAGGTGATTTGAATGTGCATACAGAGACTATCAGGGAAGAGGCAGGCTGGAGTCTCTCAGCTCTCTGCTGATTTGCCTGGCAAATCCTTGAGCAGCAGCAGCAGCTGTTGTCTCCAGGAATCACTCAGGAGCTGAACTTTCTGCAGTGCTGCATGTACATCCTTGTATCAGCTCTCTTTTATTTTCCCATTCATGAGCGGAGACTCTACAGAGATATAGCAAAGGAGTGGAGAAAATTGCCCTGTCTAAATGATTGATTGATGCTTGCATTGGTCTATGCTGGTTTTCATTGACATTTGGTGAGCCTCAGTTTATTTGGGAGACGGGAGACACTGGTGTATAGTGGAGGAAGAGAGAAAAGGCTGTATTGTACATCTACACAGTTACATTGTTTGATCACGGATGTTCTTTTGGATTATTTTGAATGTTGGATATATTCCTATCTTTTCATGAACTCTCTTTTTTTACATGTATATGAAGTTTTTATATATATAGATTTTTGATTTAGAGTGTTGTGCTACAAACACTTGCGCTGCTGTGAATCACTTATGCACTTTATGTTTTTCACTATTTTTTTATATTATTTGTATTAGGCAGCTGCTATTATTATTATTATTATTATTTTAGGCACGGTGAAAGTTTATTTATTTAAATTTATTAGTGAAGGTAAAGACATAGCCTGTATGGCAAAAGAGCCCAAGGAAAATGAAAAGATAGCAAGCTGCTCCCCCCCATGCCGCAAACTTAGTCAGGTTTAGAAGCAGATTCCGTTCCTAAAGAGGAAACACTGCGGAGGCCCATTAAGACTCACAGGCACAGGCTATTTAGAGCAATTTAGCGGCCCGAGCACTGGGACTTCACACTGGGAGAGGCTTGAACCCAGATGGCTACTGCTCTGTGGCAGAGGTGGGGGACATCAAACTGCTTACTTCATCACTGCTGCGTGGAGGTATGAGGAAAAAAAGAAGAATGGGGGGTGGCTAACC
Organism: Glandirana rugosa; assembly: GCA_018402905.1. Taxonomy (NCBI): domain Eukaryota; kingdom Metazoa; phylum Chordata; class Amphibia; order Anura; family Ranidae; genus Glandirana; species Glandirana rugosa. The sequence goes on from BLSH010425208.1 coordinate 466,682, forward strand.
ATGCCTTTTTTATGCTATTCACTGGTCCTGAGGGAGTGGTTAAGAGATGGAGCTCTATCACTAGTATGCTGTCATGTTGGCATCAGGAAATGCTATTTGATTCATTTTTATTATTCAAAACAAACTCCCCCCATCCATCCATGTCTCAATGCTTTATTTTCTTGAGAAATCACTTTAAAAAACACCCCCTCTCAATTCTGGCTGTGGCCACTTTGAGTAAGGGCAAAAGATTTATGTAGCATTTAGTTCCTGCCCTTAGCTCAAGTATGCATAGAGGAGAGTGTGCTTAGCTTAGAAAACCCCTCCTTCTCTCCTCCCCTCCTGAAGACTCCTGGGTTGCATGACATCATTTGCCGAAGCAAGAAAACAAGAAGTAACTGAAGAAATGTAAAAAAAAGGTTTAGAACAATTAAATATAATATACTTTCCCATCTATTTACTAATACTAGCACAATGATTATTACAAATAATCAATGTTAATTGGGAGAGTGAAGTACCACTTTTAGTAACTAAGGGGCATGGCCACCCAATGACATTGCTGAGTGACCCTGCCCCCTTGGGACATCATCAACTGGGCATGATGGGTTAATGACATCACAAGGGGGCAGGTGAGGATATCACCAGGTGGCCCCGCTCTTTATTTGTTTAAGAACTGTCCGATGGCAGGAGTCTTCATCGGGCGCAAACCACCTTTTTTTTTCAGGTAGGCGGTGGCAGTGGCTTTCATTATAATTGAGGCTGGATTTACTTTGGGGGGAAATAGTTTTTTATTTTTTTAATAAAGGAATTGTCAAAAAATGTCTTTGTGTTTTTATTTATTTTTGACACTTTCTTTATAAATAATGTATCCTATACTCATTCACATAGGGGGCGGGGTCTGGGGGGTTAAAAGGAGCTTCCAGATTCCCATAAACCCTCTGCCTACAGACCCCCAGAACCCCAGAACTACCAGCCAGGGTTGTGGTTAAGAGGCCCTTGTCCTCATCAACATAGGGACAAGGTGCTTTGGGGGGACCCCCTACCACAAAGCACCCCCCCTTGTTGAGGGCATGTGACCTGATATGTTTCAGGAGGGGGGAGCTCACTCTTCCCTACCCTTTCCTGACCTGCCAGGCTGCATGCTGTTTTGTTTTAAAATGTTGGTGTTGGGTTCCCCTTAAAATCCATACCAGACCCGAAAGGCTTGGTATGGATAGGAGTGACCCAACACAGTTTTTTCCTTTATTTTTTATTGCTGCCATTCTTTTGTTTACATTCAACTGTCAGTGGGGAAACCGGTTGACAGCTGATGAGTCATCAGTTATCAAGGACGTGGCAGCCGACTTCCCAGCCCGCTCCTTAACAGCCATCTTTTCTTCACACAGAATTTGAATCGTTATGAAAATTTGGAATTCGTTACAAAATGAACAAAACAAAACCAAACAAATTCTTAAACAGATCCACAAACACAAAATTAGTAGCAGAACAAATTTTACCTGAAACTAAACAAATTTTTCCATTCTGCATATGTCTACTTAGAATGCTTTCTGCTAAACATACACTCACAGGCCACTTTATTAGGTACACCTTCCTAATACCAGGTTGGGCCTTCAGAACTGCCTTAATTCTTCGTGGCATTGATTCGACATCATGTTGAAAACATTCCTCAGAGATTTTGGTCCATATTGATAGCATCACTCAGTTGCTGCAGATTTGTCAGCTGCACATCTATGATACAAATCTCCCATTCCGACACATCCTAAAGGTGCTCCTTTGGATTGAGATGTGGTGACTGTGGAGGCCATTGGAGTACAGTGAACTCACTGTCATGTTCAAGAAACCAGTTTGAGATTATTTAAGCTTTGCGACATGGTGCATTATCCTGCTAGAATTAGCCATCAGAAGATGGGTACACTGTAGTTATAAAGGGATGGACATGGTTAACAACAATACGCAGGTAGGCTGTGGTATTTAAACAATGCTCAATTTGTACTAAGGGGCCCAAAGTGTGCCAAGAAAATATCCCCCACGCCCTTACACCACCAACAGCCCAAACCGTTGATACAAGACAGGGTGGATCCATGCTTGTGTTGTTTACACCAAATTCTGACCCTACCATCTGAACATCGCAGCTGAAATGGAGACTCATCAGACCAGACAACATTTTTCCAATCGCTTATTGTCCAATTTTGGTGAGCCTGTGTGAATTGTAGCCTCAGTTTCCTGGTCTTACCTGACAGGAGTGGCACCCGGTGTAATCTTCTGCTGCTGTAGCCATCGGCTTCAAGTTTCGATGTGTTGTGCATTCAAAGATGGTATTCTGCATACTTTGGTTGTAATGAGTGGTTATTTGAGTTACTGTTGCCTTTCTATCATCTCGAATCAGTCTGTCCATTCTCCTCTGACATCAACAAGGTATTTTCATCCACACAACTGCCTCTCACTGGATATTTTCTCTTTGTCCAACCATTCTCTGTAAACCCTAGAGATGTTTGTGCGTGAAAATCCCAGTAGATCAACAGTTTTTGAAATACTCAGACCTCCCCTTTCTTCCCCATTCTGATGCTCGGTTTGAACTTCAGCAAGTCGACTTTACCGCGTCTAGATGCTTAAATGCATTGAGTTGCTACCATGTGATTGGCTGATTAACAATTTGTGTTACCAAGCAATTGAACTGGTATACCTAATAAAGTGGCCGGTGAGTGTAAACTGTCATATACAGAATGTCCTCTCTTCTTTCCATATATATTATCACATATTCCTAGCAAGAAACTCAGAAAATAAAAATGTTAGTACAATCGTTATACCGTATGTGTGTATCTGTTTAATCCACATCTATACTACACCACCACATAACTTGTGCACATTTTAACACCTATTCACTGATTATCTCTTTACAGGCACACTTTTTGCTGATCTTTATTTAAAAGAAAATATTAATATTAAAATATTAGAAATAAAATGTGCAGAGAAAATGGGTTTTATTGTACTGTGGGTTGACCTTAGCAAAGAACGCATTCCATGGTGGAGTATTTTGACATATTTTGCCTTCAGGAACTGAGATTTAAATGCATTTTCTATCTGACATATTTTTTTTCCTAGCATTTTGCTTCAAGGCTAATATAAAGTTAGGACAATAGCTCCTGCATTCATTTATTTCTTTTGTCCATTTAAAATTCCAGAAACCGGATAAACTTTTTACCTTTGTAGGAGAGTAGTAAAAATGGTTGAATAAAATCCTAAAGGCAACAACATACAGTAGCACAAAAACATTATGTTTTGAATTTAAATTAATTCAGGAGACAAGGACTACATGCTATTTTCTATACCCTTATTTCCTATTTGACCTGTATTATGAGCCTGCAAAACCATCTTCTGTAACGCTCAGGGGCAGGTTACCAGGAGTTTAAGGTACAAGATGACTGCAGTGCCGTACAGAAGAATTGATAGAAACTGTCTGACTATGGCAATAAAGGATCCGTTTAAAGGGGGGCTCTGTCACTAGTAGGGAGATGGGGGTGGGCTACTGCAGCTCTGGAGTGCAGGCAACACCCTTCAAAATCTTGCTGTGCTGGGCTGAATGTCAAGCCAGTTTGACAGGCAAAGCTTTTCCACGTAAAGTGCCGGAGCTGGCCAGCCCCTTACTGTTTCCAATGCATTCCCATTGGCAGGAGAGGCTACCCACCATAATGATGGTTCAGTAGGCATGTGTAGGAGGGCTTGGTGACAAGCTTAAACACGAGCTACCAGGAGCCTGCACATCATACCTACAGCAGTTAGTTCCTCATTCCTATATAGGACAGAGCTTCTTTGAGGCTATGTTTAGAAGTGCGACTGAATTGCCACACACATGAAAATTGGTCTGTGTTTGAAACACTTTTCACAGGCATTTTACAAGCAATAAGGAGACAGTATGATGCCTCCCCACCCATAAATGCTGCCTAATATGTTGCACCTATGTGCAGTGCGTTGGCATATTGGGGGTTTGTGGAACATCCCCATTCACTGAAAAGAGTTGTACTCGGTGGTGGTACTGCTCAATGAATGTGACAGAGGGACACTTTTTACCTAATTAAATCTCACTTTAATCTCATTTTAACATGCACTATATTGTCAAAAGTATTGGGACATCTGCCTTTACAGGTACATGAACTATAATGGCATCCCCGTCTTAGTCCGTAGGGTTCAATAATGAGTTGACCCACCCTTTGCAGCTATAACAGCTTCAACTCTTCTGGGAAGGCTGTCCGCAAGGTTTATTAGTGTGTCTATGGGAATGTTTGATCATTCTTACATTTGTGAGGTCAGGCACTAATGTTGGACGAGAAGGCCTGGCTCGCAGTCTCCGCTCTAATTCATCCCAAAGGTATTCTATTGGGTTGAGGTCAGGACTCTGTGCAGGCCAGTCAAGTTCCTCCACCCCAAACTCACTCATCCATGTTTTTATGGACCTTGTTTGTGCACTGATGTGCAGTTGCGTTGGAACAGGAATGAGCCATCCCCAAACTGTTCAGGCAAAGTTGGGAGCATAAAATTGTTCAAAATGTCTTGGTATGCTGATGCCTTAAAAGTTATTTCACTGAAACTAAGGGGCCAAACTCAACCCCACACCTTAATCCCCTCTCCACCAAATGATTTTGACCAGTGCACAAAGCAAGGTTTATACAGACATGGATGAGCGAGTTTGGAGCGGAGAAACTTTAATGACATAAACCTGATAGAACACCTTTGGGATGAATTAGAGCAGAGACTGCGAGCCAGGCCTTCCCGTCCAACATTAGTGCCTGACCTCCTAAATGCGCTTCTGGACGAATGGTTAAACATTCCCATAGTCACACTCCTAAACCTTGTAGACAGCCTTCCCAGAAGAGTTGAAGCTGTTATAGCTGCAAAGGGTGGGCCAACTCAATATTGAACCCTACAGACTAAGACTGGGATGCCATTAAATTTCAAAAGTTCATGTGCTCGTAAAGGCAGGTGTCACAATACTTTTGACAATATAGTGTATGTATGTATAATGTAACCAAATAGGCAGTGCAGCGCTATAAAACCATAGGTAAAAAGCCCTTATCAATGTTGATATTTAATCCACATCCTCATAATTAGAGTAAAAGAAAGTTCAAATAGCGTGTAGATGTGAGGATGATGGGAATCCCAGATAAGCAACCGAGTGCTTCCCTCCACCAAGTGGCAAGATTTTGCACTCACCTCCACGTCAGCCATTCCTGTGTCTTAGAAGTCAGCTGAAGAACTCCTTCCCATGTCTTACTGGTTTTCACAACCTAAGGTCCATCCAGGACCTAACATCTGCACACTATTTGAACTTTCTTTTACTCTAATTATGAGGATGTGGATTAAATATGAACATCGATAAGGACTTTTTACCTATAGTTTTATAGCGCTGCACTGCCTATTTGGTTACATTATTTATTTTGAGATCATGATTTCTCTTTAGTGTTCAGTTGGCTTGAATTATCCTGTTTCTTAACATATCAATTTGCGCTGACTGTCTTTAACGTTTTATACTGCTTATTAATCATATTTCTGTTGGCTGCAAAAGATGGATGTTTTCTCTTTTCTGGAAAGGAGAGAGATTGATCTGGAGGTGGTTTTCTCTTATGAGTTATTACCCACTGATGATAATAATCTTACCCAATCCTTTAAGAAGCTTGGCTATCTTTTGGAAAAGAACATCAAAGTATGGTGGGATATAACTTTTTTTGAGCAATACATTGCTAAGGGACTTGTCCCTAGAAGGCTTAGGTGGGATGTCCCTCCTAACAATGGTTTATTAGATGAATCATCCATGCAAGATTGGTTCACCTTTTTTAACCATCAGGGTATTGAGCTTCTTAAATTCCTCCTTAAGAGGAAACATACTAGGAAAATCACTCTTGACTCTCAGATTAAAGATATGCTGTCTAAAATTGGAACCTTTTAAGGATTCCCCCGAGTACTGCTCCCAGGTTAAGGAGCTGGAAGCGAAAATGTTGAAATGGGATAGAGAGTCTCAGGACAAGAAAAGGGGTAAATTCATACGAGACACAGGGGATTACTCCAGTAAGGAGGTTTTTAAGTGGCAATCTAAAACCACCAACAATGACTTAGATACCCACCCTGCTGCCGAGGTGAAACTCCCAAAACCCCCCCGGTATGAACAAAAAAGGGAAGGTGATGTCCATGCTACCTCTGATTGGCATCAGGGATCTCCTTATAGTCCGGCGAGGGGAATGAGTGGGAATAGAGGTAGAACGGGTAGAGGGATGGGAAGAGCCCCCCCCCCACTCTCAGATTCCTAATACATCTGGCCACAGTGATGGTAGATTTGCGGGGAACCCCCCAATGGAAAAAATACCCATTTTGATCACTCTAGATATGATAAAAGAGAGAGGTCTCCTAGACAACCCCCTCAGCATTATTATAGGGAGGCGAGTGATTATTCCGTCTCTACCTCTAATAAATATGCTCCTTTGTCCAATTCCGGACAGAACTGTTTTTTAGGGAATCAGCCCCCTTGTTGGGGGGGGGGCAACCCTATCAAACTTCCAACGGGAGAAAAAGAGGCAGAGAGTAAATAGGGGAGGAAGGAGAACTCAAAGGAAAAAAAATTGGGTAGGAACAGGGATTTTTAACCTTAGTGGGATGACCCTGTCACCTGAGGAAATTAAGTTTTTGGATAAAGGCCTTAAGTACACCCCGGTAAGAAATTTAAACAAATTCCAAACGTATGTAGGGGTCCAGAAATGTATTAGGAGTTTGAACATGAAAAGGTACTTCCTGTCCAAACCAGGGGAAAGGACTATCCCTCCACCTGTGGGTACTCATTCCAACCTTGCGAATAAATCTGTCTTCAATCCCGATAAAAGTCAGCTGGTGAACGGCTTCCTGTGTCTTAGAAGTCAATTGAAGAACTCCTTCCCTTGTCTTACTGGTTTTCACAACCTAAGGTCCATCCAGGGATTAATGTAGAGGTTTTCTATGCAACAAACTGGGCACTGAGGTCGGCCTATTGGGAGCAATGTGATTGAGAGGTTCAGTCCTTCTGGGCATGCAATAAGAGGAGTGGAGATCGGGAGTAGTCTGTCCCATTGAGACTTGGTCTCTTCAGCGTGTTTAACCCACTGTTAACCCAAGGGTCTAACGTGGAGGTGAGCGCGATATCTTGCCACTTGGTGGAGGGGAGCACTCGGTTGCTTATCTGGGATTCCCATCTTCCTCACATCTGCACGCTATTTGAACTTTCTTTTACTCTAATTATGAGGATGTGGATTAAATATGAACATTGATAAGGACTTTTTATTGGTTTATAGCGCTGCACTGCCTATTTGGTTACATTATTTATTTGGAGATCATGATTTCTCTTCAGTGTTCAGCTGGCTTGAATTATCCTGTTTCTTAACATATCCATTTGCGCTGACTGTCTTTAACGTTTTATAATGTATGTAAGTATATGCAGGTATATAAGAAAAAATCCTTTCTGATTCTATTTTATAAGTTTAAAAACAAATGATCTTAAAAGGTTGATAATTGGGAGCCTAAATGTAGAGTTAATTTCAAAGGAAAGTTAAAATGAAGCAACGCTACAAAGCACAGTCACATTGCAGTACTTTAAATTAGACTATAATTAGTACAACTTTAAATACCTTTTCTGCATATACCCATGAGGCAAATTAAAAGCTATAATAGAATAGAAGCCTAAATTCTAATTACTGTCTGCATAAAAAAGATATACCTAGTAAATGTACACTATTTACCTGGAATATTACTGTTAGCATAATCCTGGGAAGAAATTTGCAATTCAACAAAGTTACATAAAAAAGAAAACTCAGTAAACAAAAGTCTGTATATACAGTCATTAAAGTTAATTCCCATGTACTGTCTTCAGTTGTACTTCAACACAACCACCGAATGCAACACTCTCCCCTCCACTTTCAAAACCTTGTACCCCTGCTCCACATTAAATTTACCTTGCTCAGAACTGTATCTTTTTTCCTTCAGGCATATATTATTTTTTTGTAATAGAATGTGATAGCACATCAAAGAACATTTTATAAGTTAACTTTTAAAGTTTTTTTTTGTAGTTTTTGGTTTATTGTTGTGTGTGCCCCTGTTGCAAAGCACGGTCACCATGACAAGAAGGTGAAATCTATAACAAAGGACCTAATAGTAGCAAAGGAACCAGTAGAGTTCTAAACCTTTTCTACTCTATTCAAATCTACATACACTTTAAAAGCAGGGTTCAATGATGTAAAGCACTAGTAAACCACAGCTTAATAAAAAAAATTCCCTGCAAGGCTATGGCATAATTTCGATCTCCAAAAAGAGGACTTGTTTTGGAGATGCTGGTGTGCTGTTGACACTACTTGCTCTGATGTTATGTGGTTCCAGCCATTGGTAGCTTCAGCACCCGTATTAGAATTGAACTATCTGCGCAGGAACGTGTGCATTGGGAATATTAGAATCGTCATCCCTGGCAGGGCTCCCATCTTTCCCTGTTCTTCCTTTTGAGTTCACTGGCTTTAGCCCTGTGAATGGCTGATTATGTTACTACCATACTACCACACATGCTCACAGGAGTCATGGTTTATGGCACAGGGCTCTGAAGGTACGGCACAGGTATGCCGTCTTTTCAGAGCACATGCGCGTGATGTCAATGGCTGTATCCAATGTGAATATCTCCAAAACATTGCAAGTTTGGGGGATATTCACAGTACCTACAGGTAAGCCTTATTATAGGTTTACCTGTAGGTACAGTACAAGTTAAAAAGTGGAGTTTACTACTACTGTAAAAGAAAATAGACATTAACTCTTTTACTGCCTTTGACTTAGAGTATGTGTAAATCTACTGTTGGCTGTGAGATGGAAGCAATTTGATGGCTGTGCAGGCACAAGAACCTTTACATACACCCCCATTACTCCTGTTCCCCCCTCCCCCGTGCGCACCCTCATCAAGTTTCCTGGGCACTGGACACCCAGGATGAGCATGGTGGATGCTGCCGGGTAGAGGGGAGGGGGACCAGCTGATCTCCTCTTCTTGTTACTGACCCGGAAGAGACATGTAAAGTGTCCTGGTGTCACTGCCTCCAGCCAGTATGGGTGGGTAAGAAGCTAATGGAACCCAATCTGCATTCTGTTAGCTTCATTGGAGGACAGGTGAGACATTAGGGGTCTCTTAGACCTTGAATGTCTCATTATAGAGAACCTGTCAGAAAAAAATGCATTACATGGGTAACTTTTTCCCATATGTGATTAAAAAAAAAAAAAAATGTTTACAATAAAGGAAAAAAAAGTTTTAAAAATTGACACCCAATCACTTAAAATCCCCCCAAATGTTTCTGCTCCCCACCACTACACACACACACGCATAGATATATATACTTGTATCAGAGGCACCTACTTATGAAAAAGTCGCTTGCAATACACTTTACATGTTGGAGCACACACCTGAGTGAGAGCAATAAATCTAGGCCCATTATTCATGGTTAACTCTAAACTGATAACCTGTAGGGCCCTTTGAAGCATTGCCTATGGAAACTATAGGGTGCTAAAGTTTGTTGCCGTTTCAGAGGCAAATAAAATTTTAAGGTGTATTAGTGTCACTAGTTCCCACAAACTGTCAAAAGTGTGAGTTAGTGTCCGATTGTCACAGTCCCACTATAAGTCGCTGATCGCCCCCATTGCTAGTATAAAAAAAAAAAAATAAAAGCTCCAGTATATCCCATAGTTTGTAGACACTATAACTTTTGCACAAACCAATCAATATAACCTTATTGGGATTTTTTCCCAAAAATATGTAGCAGAATACACATTGGCCTAACATTATGAAGAAATTTGATTTTTTTAAATTTTATTGGATATGTTTTATAGCAGAAAGTAAAAAATATAGTTTTTTTTTTTCAAAATTGGCAGTCTTTTATTCTTTATAGCACAACAAATAAAAAACGCAGCGGTGATCAAATACCACCAAAAGAAAACTCTATTTGTGGGGAAAAAATGACATACATTTTATTTGGGTACAGTGCTGCATGACCGCGCAGTTATCAGTTAAAGTAACACAGTGCTGTAACGCAAAATATGGCCTGGCCATGAAGGGGGGGGGGGGGGGGTAAA
>BLSH010425208.1:504048-550557 GCA_018402905.1 Glandirana rugosa
CCCTCTTCGGTATAGTGACAAGATTTTAGTAGACGTTTGACAGATGATTTTAGAACAGTGATATGGCTTCTCCCGCTAATTTATAGTTTTCTCACACAGTTTGAAGATGATTGTAGAACAGTGATATGGGTTCTCCCGGCTAATTTAGACTTTCCTCACACAGTTTGAAGATAATTATAGAACACTCATATGGCTTCTCCCGGCTAATTTATAGTTTTCACACACAGTTTGCAGATGATTTTAGAACAGTGATATGGCTTCTTCCGCTAATTTATAGTTTTCTCACACAGTTTGCAGATGATTTTAGAACACTCATATGGCTTCTCCCGGCTAATTTATAGTTTTCACACACAGTTTGCAGATGATTTTAGAACAGTGATATGGCTTCTCCCGACTAATTTATAGTTTTCACACACAGTTTGCAGATGATTTTAGAACAGTGATATGGCTTCTCCGGCTAATTTATAGTTTTCTCACACAGTTTGCAGATGATTTTAGAACAGTGATATGGCTTCTCCTGCTAATTTATAGTTTCCTCACACAGTTTGAAGATGATTGTAGAACAGTGATATGGCTTCTCCCGGCTAATTTAGACTTTTCTCACACAGTTTCAAGATGGTCCACATCCACCTCCATTTTTGATTTTTTTATGTGATTTTTGTTTAAAAATGTTTTAAGTTATTTCCCTGTCCCCATTTCTTTGTAGGGCACTTGTCCGACCCTTACCCCAATTTTTCTTCCTTTTGCAGACCTCTAGGACTTTCCAGGACTTTTTTACAGCCATTTTAGTGCCTAAAAGTTCGGGTCCCCATTGATTTCAATGGGGTTCGGGGTCCGGGTCAAAGTTTGGGTTCTGTTCCTAGGTAGAAGGATTGAGCTGTTAGCCACCAGTCTGCCGAGTGTGCAACCCTCCTACACATAAATACACATATACTGCATTTCTTTGCACATATAGGTGGTGGAATTACATTAGTCTGGAGTCTATTCTGTGCTATTTGGTGGTGCTTGGAGTGTAGAACAGTGATGTTATTGTAACAGCAATGGTATTGTTTGTGAAGATACATGTGTGAGTTTGGGAAAATATTTTTATGAGATGGACAGCAACAAGCAAAATACAGAGAAAAACATGAGAAGATTGCACATTGTAACATTCTTAAAAACAAATTAGATGATAAAATAGCAACATTGTTGCAGGGACAATTTGTTTGAGAGAAAGATACATTTCATCTCAACATGAAAAGGATTTCTTTAGGGAAGTTACAATTGTACCATTAGAATCAATGGCTGAAACTTGCATTAGGCTTCTCAAGAAGGCATATTAGCCAACGCGAATTTGCCTTCTCAAGAAGACATTATAGGCAAGTGCGAATTTGCGAATTTACTATACCACCCTCTAAAAAAGGCATGGGAGTTAAAATAAGGGAATTTTCTTGTCCGAGCATGCTCAGTTGTGCTGATGAATAGTCAGGAAAAAAGGGGGAATTTGGCTCTTTTCAGACTTTCAATGATATTTCAAGTTATATATATATAAATATAAACAAGATACTACATTTTTTAAAAATAATTTAGGTGATCATATCATGCCCTAAACATTATTTCCATGTGCAATTCCCTTGCTTCTACCACGACTAGTTTTTTAGTCAGTCACTGTTGTTTGGGCATTATAGTGAATTTGATTCTGGGACTATTTTCTCCCTCTGGGCTTTAGTGAATTCCATTTTCGCGCTAATTAATGCAAATTTGCGATTCTGCGCGTTAAAATTAGCATATTTGATATAGTAAATGACCCCCTGTATGCTAAGGTAAGGTAAGTAGTTATTATAAATGACATTTGCACTGTGATCATTTAGTCACATTTAATGTGGAATTGCACTGCCCTGTGCCTACTTAAACTGTTTTATAGCTGCCAAGCAGCAATGTCCCTTCAAATTACAATGAAATATTGATATTTGTGACAGAAATAAGCAACAGTAAGTGTTGCTAAGTTTCATACAAGTCATTAACATTCATGGAAATAGTGTACAACTGTAGCTGTTTTTAGTTTTCACAGAATCTCTTCTTTAGACATCAACAGATCAGCACTAAATAGTGGGCATGCTTACATGTCTTGCATCAATTTTTCAAGTGTATAACAAAAGTCATTAGACCATGCAACTTCTGTGGGGCATAGAAAAAGGCACCCCAGAAACAGAAGGTCCTGGTACTGTTTGGATGTTGAGTGATTTTTTCCAGTCAGTGAGAACATTTCTCAAATAATGCTGGATACAGTGAATAAATAAAAAGTTCAGGCCCTCTGTCAGATTGCTGCAAAAGCAGACTGTATGACACAGGGCTGATAGATTGCTGCAAAAGAAGAATGGATGGTACAGGGTTGTCAGATTACTGTAAAGCTGACTGGATGGTACAGGGTTTGGTTCTGTTAAAACTTATACAGCGAGGGGAGGGGGATGTTGATGGGGTAAGATGTTAAAGAAGCATTGGAATGCTTCTCTAATACAGTATCAATGACAGGGTACAATTTCTCTCAAAGTGGCACAGCCCAGGAAAGGCTGGGATCTGTAGCATGTGGGACCTGTAGCACTAAAACAAGTAGGCTAGTATTTTTAGGGATATTTTTCCTGTCATTGCATTAAGGGGCCTTTTTGGGAAGGCTGTGATCTAGGTGTGTTTCCCACTGTTCTAGTGTTTTACACACATTCTACCCTCTTTTCTGTTTTTCTTACTTTTATTTTCTGTAGGTTATTTGCTGCTCCTCAGAGGCATTCCCTAACATATGCATTTGGACGCTCACCCGGGGAAAGTTGCACAACGTGGAATCCCATGCTTCATCAGATATGTAGCTGGTTTTAGATGAGTCTGATTATATTAGTAACCTAATATCCCATCTTTCTGTTCTATAAAGTGGTAATATTTTATAATAATATAAGTTTGTACATTTATCTAGAATTATTACTGTGATATTTCCATCCTCCTGAGAAACTGATACTTTCCATGAAACATGCTTACTGTTTGTGTGTGCTAATGTCCTGCTGATGTCTTGTTTGTAACTGATGGAAATAAAGAAGATTTATACTCATGATTTGAAGTGTGCGCTCACCCATGGGAATGCAGACCGCACCTTACCCTCCCATCTATTACCTACTTAAATAATGACACACACCAACTATTTTGGCAGTAAATTGGCTGCGGCACGTTTATTGGTATATCCAAAATAGAAAAATAATAATAACATCATCTTGATAATTCTATTAAATCATAGAGTTCTTTAATTTGCAAACAATAAACTTAAAACAGCTCAGTCTTAAAGGACTCAAGCATTACAGAATATCAAACTAAAGTCCCCCTACAAATATGAAGAGTGACAGACCACATAACCTGCTTAGCAACTAGGGAGGGGGGGATGGGGAGCTTGTTTTGCCGACCCAGACTGACCGACACTGGCGGGAATATTACAGTGCTGGAACTCTATATAATAATCCCCTTTCCAGAACATTCCACAAGGGGTCGCATGACACTCTGGAAATTCCCAAATGTCATGTGACCTTGTTTTCCCACTCAAATCCTGTTCTCTCTTTTTTTTTTTAACTTAAAGGGACCTTACACTAATAAATGTATATATAATATTTTTTTTATACAAAGCAACAAAGATGTATGAATAAAAATAAACGAAACACCATAAATGAATGTGCAACCATTGGTGTCACATAATTCAACACTTAATTCATCAAAGGTTTTCCAAATGAAAAGTCCATAAATCAATCTTCATAGAAAAATGGATTTTCAATCTTCCACCAGTGATGCACCTTGAAATTAAATAATAACCACCTTGTGCCCTCCACCGGAGAAACTTAAGAGGCCCTTACCAGATGGTATTGATCTCTTTTAAAGAAGGAATCAAAACAGCATGTTATAAACAAACCACTCCAGGCAGTATTCAGCAACTCGCTGCCCACTGTCAGGCCCACTCTAAGAAATCAGCATGCCAGGCAAGACATTCTCATACAATTAAAAAAAGGAACAGAGGCCCTTGTAGTGTAAATCCACGAAATGACCATTTAATATGAAAGGACAGGTACTTACAAAAGTATGTTAAAACAGCACAGCAGAGAGAACGCTGTGCCTACACCACTCGGCGGGCGTGATGATGTCACTAGTAAAGCTCCACCCAAAGAGTTTCGCCATCAATCAGTGTCATCGGGTACACAGGAGACCCCCTGCCCCGTGTTGAGCAAATGTGGCCTGGTATGGTTCAGGAGGAGGGGGGCGCCGTTTTTTTCTTCACTTTTTTCTATTGCCGGCAATGTTTTTTTTTTTCTATTCAGCTCTCAGCGGGAAAGCCCGTTGACAGCTCATGACTCAACCATTGTAAAGTACACAGCGGCCTGCTTCCCGGCCTGCTCCTTAACCACTTGCCGACCGTCAATCGGCAATTGACGGCGGCAAAGTGGCGCTGTAAGGCAAATTGCCGTCATATGGCTTTGATTGCCGCCGGCCACCCGCGATGCCCCCCCGGAGTGAAGGAGCGGAGGTCCGTGTATGTAATCACGGACCTCCGCTCTGTGTGAGGGGGAAGGGCTGTGATCACAGCCTTCCTGTACGTGAAGGCTGTGACCACTTCCCTTCCCCAGCTAGGCAAGCCCCCATACAGTTAGAACACACCCAGGGAACATAGTTAACCCTTAGAGCGCCCCCTGCAGGTTAACCCCTTCACTGCCAATGGCATTTACACAGTAATCAGTGCATTTTTATAGCACCGATCGCTGTATAAATGCCAAAAGTCCCAAAAAAGTGTCAAAATGTTCCGACATGTCCGCTGAAATATCGCAGTACCGCTAAAAATCGCAGATCGCTGCCATTATTAGTAAAAAAAAAAATAAAAAATAAAAACCCCAAAAATGAATTCTCATCATCCGTAAACGCGACCACTTTTGCGCAAACCAATCAATAAACGCCGATTGTGATTTTTTTTATCGCAAATATGACGAAGAATATAAATCGGCCAAAAACGGTGAAAAAACATTTTTTTTATATTTTTTTTTTGGATTTGTATTCTAGCAAATAGTAAGAAATTTGTTTTTTTTGCAAAATTGTCGCTCTTCTTTTGTTTATAGTGGCGATCAGAAATGACGCAGCGGTGATCAAATACCACCAAAAGAAAGCTCTATTTGTGGGAAAAAAAGGACGCAAATTTCGTTTGGGTACAACGTCGCACGACCGCGCAATTGTCAGTTAAAGCGACGCAGCGCCGAATCGCAAAAAGGGCTCCAGTCCTAAAGCTGGAAATCGTTCCAGTCCTTAAGTGGTTAACAGCCAGCTATTCACTGTGCCCTGATTGGGCAAAGCTGTGACGCGTGCATCTAATATTACCCTGTTCATAGGTTGACAATGCTGCTGTCCAGAGTGTCTCCATTCAGAGTGAAAACATCCTAAGACAGGAAGTGTGTTACTGGTTAGATTATCAAGTGAAAATAAAGGGATAAAAAGAAAAAATAAAGAAAATAATTGGTATGCTGCAATACAATACATTTTTGTCTTTGGATTTTATAATGCTTTCGAAAGGGTGCCTTTCAGGACAGAAACATGGGAGCTGCCATTGCTGTTTTGCTTTTGATGGCACAAGTTTCAGAGCTTACATCCTTATGCTTCTATCACTACATTTAAGTCCCTGACCTGGATCAAGCAATTGGCCATGACCTCACTGGTCATTCTTGCTCTTTTCCAACAACTCACAAATAGCAGGTGTAGCACTCTCTAGTGTGTGCTAGGAGTTATAGTAGAAAAAAATACAGTTTGGCTTTGGGCTAAGCCTGAGCCATGGAATCTGGGGCAGGGTTTATTAAAATTTAGGGCTGGGTGACTCATCCTGGTAGCTCTCTGGTGCCTCCCCCTGGTCTGCAAGGTTGGGGAATCTCCTAGAATTAGAGGGTAGGGGTTAGGAGGAACTGGGTTGGATATTTATGGAGTTTTTTCCAATCCTCAGAGGCAGGCTGGCAGGGGGCTGAGGCCACTCCATAAATAGACATGAGCCAAGCCAGCCGTGGCAGTTGGGTTAAAGATGAAGCTACAGTGTTGAGGAGGCTGTTGTGGCCCTCAGGGGTGCCCCCTAGTCTGGGGGGTGCTGGAAGGATCCTGCCATAATACATGGGAGTAAGTCTTTCCTAGAGGCATGGGAGCAAACGAGAGGACAGAATGAGTAGAGCACCTCTCTTGGGGACTAACAAAGTAGGGAGACTGCCACATGTAGGCAGTCATCCCATAACCTCCCATCCCTATCCAAGTTATTAACTTGCTAATGAAAACAAAAAACAAAGCAAAGTCACGGACTGTACTATGACTCTGTGTGCTTGTGAAAATTCAGTGTACCTGGCTGTGCAGGAGTGGGGGATCCAAGTTCATCAGCAGTCCTTATGGGGGAGTGCTACAAAGGGCAAGGGTACCAACCCAGAAACAGGCACCTTCAAAGAGATCCTCTCAGGTTTAAGATGCTTGTGTCCTCCACCATGCTCTGATTCCTTCCTTCAGCTCACCACTTCATTGCAGGACAGGCCATGCAGGGCCGGCGTCAGCAAAAGGCAGCCATGGCAGCCACCTTAGGGCACCAGGAGAGGGGAGGCACTAAAGCTGGGGGGTTCCCAAGAAGTACTTATGCTGGTGCTGGCCCTGCTCGCACCTTTACCCGGTGCAGCACAGCCCTGGGTGCTGTAAACTTCAGCCTTTGCCTGCACTGACTTCCAGACCTGCAGCTGCTCTTCTGAGTCCTGGCCCTGCCTACTCCACCCCTCCTCCTCTCTGCCAGATGCAGCACAGAAATAACAAGATTGCGTTCCTCTGAGACACCACCTCTCCCTTCAGCCCTTGCTATGCTAAAACAAATTGGGAGGAGCCGAGTGAGTCCAGGGGGAGGGACAATTTCCCTGGCCATCAAGGCAGGGAAAGAATGTAATGCACTGCGATCTACACTGCATTACATTCAGTGGAGCACAGAGGAGACATGCGGGGTCTTTGAGACCCCAGATGTCTTATTAAAAAGAACCTGTCCCCAAAAAATCATCACAAGTTTATCACAACACAATTTTATTGGACTTTTTGCATGAAATGTTTGTTTTATGCATATTATGTACTGTACTAGCACTTTGGAATGTACCAAATTCTCAATATTACATTGCACTTTATTGTGGTTCACGCTTATATGTTGGGTGTTTTTTATTTAATTCTAGCACTAGACCTCCTTTGTAACTCTAAACTGGTGACCTGTAAAAAGTGTCACCTATGGAGATTTTTAAGTATTGTAGTTTATTGCCATTCCACAAGCGTACACAATTTTAAATTGTGACATGTTAGATATCTATTTACTTGGTGTAACACCATCTTTTACAAAACAATTGGGTATTATATTGTGTTTTTTGCATTAAAAGTGTGGCAGGCACAGGAGGCTGTGCGTGACGTCAATGTGTTTGGTGCCTGTTTCTAGTAGTTTGAAGAAGACGGGAGGGTGGAATAGGAAGGACAAACAGCCTGCTTGAGCCCAAGCCAGCATTCTGTGCCCTACAACCTTCCCAAGCCTGCCTACAGTGCCTTAGAGCCTGCATGCATGGAATGGACAACTATGTAAGAGGGAAGAGAGACTGGAGACCCTAAGGCAAGGGGGAGTGAGGAAGACTCTACAATGCTAGACAAACAAAAGAGCATGCGTGCCAACAGTCCCTAATTTCCCGGGATTTAGACCTTTGTCCTGGTCTTACCATTTCCCGGGAAATGTCCCAGGAAATCGTTGCTTTCCCAATTTTTTGCTACTGCCGCTAGAGGTCTGCTGGCACTGATGTATTGTCTCCGCCACCATTTTACAGAAGACCAGCTCAGTCTTGTGAGTAAGAAACAAGTGGTGGTGCCCGGGTGGCAATGAACGTAGCTGCCCCATTGGCAGCCACTTTCATTGGCACCCAGGCTCCACCTCTTGGTTCTTCCCTGCTCTACGAGCTGGTCTTCTTGCATGGAGATCAAATCACCAGTGGCGTCGCTACGAGGATTCAGCCCAAACCCAGGTGAAGACAGAGGGACCACCACCCCCCCTGGGGAGACAGAGGGATCAGCATCCCTCCTGAGGGCAGGGACCACCATCCCTCCTGGGGAGAGGGACCACCATCCCCCCTGGGGAGAGGGACCACCATCCCTCCTGGGGAGAGAGACCATCATATTCCTGGGAGACAAGAACTGCCATATTCTCTTGGGACAGGGACCCCCAATTCCCCAGGGGACAGGGGCCCCATCACCCTTAAAGACAGGGACCCCATCTGCCCGGATATCCTACCATGATGGTGTCACCCCTATCCATGACAGCACACAGATTTGGGGTGCACACCATGACCATGCTCTGCCAGCCTGAAACTAGCCTGCTCAGTGCACTGCAGGGCATTGTGGCAGGCTAGACAAGAGAGAGCTTGATGCACTAGCCTGCCAAGTGTCTACTGATCTGTCTTATTGTCACTCCACAGTGGCAGGTCTGAGCACTGTGGCAGGCTAGGTTGGGAGATTAATTATTAAGGGAAGGGTGACACCATGTTTTACAGCACCAGGCAACACCAACCCTAGTGATGCCACTGCAAATCACCAATACAGAGAAGCATTGACTAGCTGCATCCGTGGTGACAAAGTGAAACAAACTGCATCTAGTGACAAGAGAGCCAAGCTGCATCTGGTGGCAGGCAACGGTGGCAAGTGACATGCTGCATCTAGTGGTGGGCAGCAGTGTCAAGTGACATGCTGCAACTGGTGGCAGGCAACAGTGGCAAATGACACGCTGCATCTGGTGGCAGGCGAAGGTGGCACACTCAGGGCTCCCACTGACTCTGCATTATGGTGAGTTGAACTATTTCATTTATATTACAATGTAATATAAGAAATAATGCGCTTCAATCATCTTGACACCATAACAAAAATGGTGCCGTGATGATTGAAGTGCTAACCCCAGGTGTTTGGAGTATCTTTATCTGCTGACTGTTAAACTTTCTGGATTTGCTATGCAATGGAAAAAAAAACATCCCTCCGTCTTTGACCCAATGGAAGCGTCTGGTAAATAGTTGTCTCCCTATGTATAAGACACTTAAATAAATAGGGGTTTTCCCTTGAAATATGATAAGGTGTGGCGAACTTGGTTATCAACATCTTCAACAGCTTGAGCCAAGGGAGAAAGGAAAGGGGGAGAGAAGGGAAGAAGAGGGGAAAGGAAAAGGAAAACTGTGGGTTCCCCCTTTTTATTTTATTTTCCAAAAAAAATTTTTTTTTGTCTGTTCTGATGAGTCATGGTTATATGCAGGATATATGAGTGGACAGGATTTATGATCTTAGCCTAAAATGCTGGATGCTTTATATCATTATAGGCAGCACCTTTTGTGTTCTTTGTTGTATAGTTTGGTGTTTTGTTAGTAAATGTGTCATTTACAGTAAAAACAATAAAGATATTTTGAAAAAAGAAAAAGAAAAACTTTCTGGAATAAACATATTGCTATTGTGGTATAGGATCTGGGCCTGCTGTCCCTCCATCCCTCTTTCTTTCCTTTCTTCTTTCTCCTTCCCACCCTATTTCTTTCTTTCTTTCTCCCTCCATCCCTCGTTCATCTCAGACTCGAACCACATCTAGCTTAAGCTACACCTACTTTTCATGCACGCCGCATTTTTTGCCTCCACGTATGGCACACCTACAAATGAATGCCCCACCCATAATTATAATAAGACTCTGCCTACTGACAAAAAAGTGTCCCTATAAATTTTTTGACAATGTTGGCAACTATGAGGGAGGTAGGAAAAAATACTCCCCAGATAAATGAGTATGCATTGTCTTCTGTTTGCAGTCTTGGCAGGGTCTATTTAAAAACATTGGCAATGACAGTGCCTGCATTTCTATCCTAAAAAGTCTCTTGTAAGAATATATTCATAAAGGGCATGTTTCTCTGCTCTGGAAAAATGCAGGTCACTGATATGTGCCCCGTTCACACCACAACACTGGTGTGATGTGCGGTTTGCTGCAGTGCTGAAAAATGTAGCATGTCTGCATTTTGCCAAACTGCACTTGATGGCACTGCATCACACTGCACTGTTGTGCTGTGACATGAAGGAAGTGTCTCTATGTGGCACGTCAACGTTTGAAAAAAAAAAAAACAAGCAGTGTGTTGCACAGAAATGTGCATCATACTGCTCCTTGCTGGAACTGCCACAATGCTAGCCTGCTTGGCAAAATGCAGCATTTTACAGTACAGGCTAGTAGGTAGCAAGACTAATGTTATATGGAACGGCAGAAAATTAATTTCTTTTTTTAAGATATACTTTATTAAAGTTTTAAGTTCAATACAGAGATTTACAAGGGCAGTTTCATTACCTTAAACAGAAGTAGATAATGGTGTGTATATAATATGTAGATACATTGTACGATTTGTCATCATAACTGTGAAAAGAGGAGGAATAGGAGGAGAAGAAGGGGGGAAGGGGGGAGGAAAAGGAGGGGGGTAAAAAAAGGGGGGGGACCACTATGGATAATGAAGAAGCTATCATTTGTGATTGCAGATAACATACATCAATTAACCACTTGCCGACCGCCGATCGGCATCTGACGGCGGCAAAGTGGCTCGTTCCCGCAAATCGCCGTCATACGACGGCGGCTGCGGGAACGAGTTTAGCGAGCGCGTGCGCGCCGCCGGAGGCGCGCCCGCACGCTCTCTGTGTTCGGGGAGGGCCAGGGAGCGGGTGCGGCGGCTTCGATTGCCGCCGGCTACCCACGATGGCCCCCCCGGAGCGAAGGAGCGGAGGTCCGTGTAAGTAAACACGGACCTCCGCTCTGTGTGAGGGGGAAGGGCTGTGATCACAGCCTTCCTGTATGTGAAGGCTGTGACCACTTCCCTTTCCCTGTTAGGGCAAACCCCATACAGTTAGAACACGCCCAGGGAACATAGTCAACCCTTAGAGCGCCCCCCTGCAGGTTAACCCCTTCACTGCCAATGGCATTTACACAGTAATCAGTGCATTTTTATAGCACTGATCGCTGTATAAATGCCAATGGTCCCAAAAAAGTGTCAAAACGGTCCGACATGTCTGCTGAAATATTGCAGTACCGCAAAAAATCGCAGATCGCCGCCATTATTAGTAAAAAATAAAAAAAAATAAAAACCCCAAAAATGAATTCTCATCATCCGTAAACGCGACCACTTTTGCGCAAACCAATCAATAAACGCCGATTGCGATTTTTTTTATCGCAAATATGAGGAAGAATATAAATCGGCCAAAAAAGGTGAAAAAAAATGTTTTTTTATATTTTTTTTTTGGATTTGTATTTTAGGAAAAAGTAAGAAATTTGTTTTTTTTTGCAAAATTGTTGCTCTTCTTTTGTTTATAGCGGCGATCAGAAATGACGCAGAGGTGATCAAATGCCACCAAAAGAAAGCTCTATTTGTGGGAAAAAAAGGACGCAAATTTCGTTTGGGTACAACGTCGCACGACCGCGCAATTGTCAGTTAAAGCGACGCAGCGCCGAATTGCAAAAAGGGCTCCGGTCCTAAAGCTGGAAATCCTTCCGGGGCTGAAGTGGTTAAAGAGCATTAACATTAATATAAGGATGCATATAGGCACTGGATAGCGTTGATAGCTACAGACTATTCATAAACAACGGAGGGAAAGAGACCCAGTTCAGTCAAGGGCCACTTAGGCCCTGGGGGGGGGTAGTGGAGGATTGTAAGAGGAGGTCTAGATTGACCCTTTCATTGGTTGCTCCACCCAAATCAGAAGATGCAGACGGGGTTGTGGCTGCGTGGGGGGGGGTGTAGGTGTAGCAGGGGTTTTTCACAGGAATTCCTGATGAAGGCTCCCCAAGTTCTGTCAAATTTGGTCCTGTTGCCTCATTCAGAGTGAGCTCTAATAGCTCTTTGCGGTGGAGTCCCAGCAGCTGGGATGAAAATTCATTTCTATAAGAAGCTCTCTACTTTACAAACCATCCTCTAAGCAAACATCAAACATTCAGCTTGGTTATTGCTGTTCAGTTTTAGTTCTGTTTGTCAATGGGCATTTATCTTGAATTGCAGTTGACATTCCTCTATTATCCTATGATTATAGTAATTATATTTTCCAAGACGTTTCTTTTCTTTCATGGTTTTGCAGTTTAAGAAACAATAAAAACAATATACTTGATATCACTTTATAAATAATTATCCCTCACTGAGTGCACTAGACATCCAACAGTAAATTACCCATGCTCGTTATGCATAATAGATAGCAATATTCCTAGGAAAATATAAAGATTTAATGACTCTTTAGGTTACTAATTTTAGGAAGGTATAACTCAGGGAAAAACATGAAGCTTTCATGAAACAAAATCTGAACATAAAAATGAATTAGTTCATCAAACAAATTTGTGTTCATTTCCAACTTAACAGTTCACTTCAACTATTCTACAAAACTTATACATGCTGTATAAACATACTATATATATATATATATATATATAATGACAATCATGGAAATTGTCAGGGGTTCCTAAACTTTTGCATACAACTATATATATATATATATATATATATATATATATATATATATAAAAAATATTCTTTTAATTTTTTTCTAATATGGCAATAGTGGCACTGGGACTGATGAGCCAGCACAAGTCTGCGTTGATGAAATTCTGACATACTGTATATACACAATATACAGAAATATTATAATTTGTGCAAAACAGAGCCCAATATTATAATTAAAATCAGTCCTTATACTCCAGTCAAATTACTTTGCCAGACTAAGACAATCATCAGTCTGCTGCAGGAAGGAAGAAGCATTTACTTAGTCTCCTCTTCCAAAGTGATCAGGCTGCAAGTAACAAAGTGAGAGGCTGTAGCAGGGGCTCATCTGTGTCCAACATTTGTGAACACAGTCAAGAACTGCACAGACACAAGCATTTACTTGACTGTGTCATCTCTCAGCAAGCATTCCAGTCTATAAAATAGATGCTGGATAATGATAAGCAGATAAAGGCAGTCTGGGAGGGGGGGGGGGGGTACTATATTTGCAAATTAATTAGAATTCATTCATACTAATTAAAGTGGTTATAAAGTCACTGAGTACAAATACTGGCATCCTCTCTGTTATAGCTAGCTATACAGTACAGCGTGTGTGTTTTTTTTTAGTTTATGAAGCTAAATACCTTATTTCACATGCCGCTGTGGTCACATGATCTTCCATTGCTCTCCTTCCCCAATCTAAGGAGTACTGTGGGACATCCCCTCTGACGACAGCTGGGAGGTCATGTGGCTGCACATTGGTGGTCACGTGACTCCAGTTGCCAGGCCCTTTCAAATGTTCTGCAGCAGGCCCCTTTCCTGCCCTTACATTAAAGTCCTGTTTACATTGACTTCCCAGCATTCCCAGTGCCCCCTTTACCTCAGAGTTCCCCTTTACAGTACATAAGTACATTAGAATTCCCCTTTACAATGCAAGGGGGAACTCTGCGGACCCTGACATAAAGGGGAACTCTGCGGACCCTGATGTAAAGGGGAACACTGTGGCAGGAAAAGTATTCAAAAAAGGTAGAATCAGCATGACTTTATGGGAAAAGTTGACATTTCCATATAACTTGAGCTGTATTTATCACTAGATCTCTTATATGTCCTCAGATTTTTTCCTAAATGCAATAAAGCATGTGCATTTTTTCATAATATTCTGTTTGAATTGTCATGGTTTATTTTAAAGGACACTCTTTATAAAAGGAATACTGGGGGCTCAATTATAAAACTCCTTGTGGAATTGCTAGTGTAGGGATCTGTTGCCCTCTACTATCTGTAATTGAGTATTCCTGTGCTCTTAAAAGGTTATTAAATGCTCACTTTTCTTTTCTTTTTAATAATAAACATGTTATACTTACCTGCTTTGTACAGTCATTTTGCACAGAGCTACTCCAATCCTCATTGTCTAGGGTCCCCCACTGGCGCCCCTGCTCCCTCCCCCTTGTTGAGTACCCACATAGCAATCTCCTTGCTATGCGGACACTTGTGCAGGCTCATTTCAGAACTGCTTCTGTGTGTCCATAAGGCTCAGCTTAGCCCCCCCCCCCAATCCCCTCTCACTGCCTGTGATTGACAGCAGAAGGCGCTGTGTCTCAGCCAGTAAGAATGGAGATACCAGGGAGAGCTTCATGCATATAATTTTTTGCTATATAAATGAAAAAAGACCAAAAAGTTTGAAAAAAAAAACAATGTTTTCTACTTTCTGTTATAAAAAAAATCACATTTCTTCATAAATTTAGGCCAACGTGTATTCTGTTACATGTCTTTTGTAAAAAAAAATCCCAATGAGTATATATTAATTGGTTTGTGTAAAAGTTATAGTGTCCACAAACTATGGTATATGTGTTTGAAAATTGATCAATCCTGATGTACTGCTATTCTATTTCATTTTTTGAGGCCAGGACAAACACCCCCCCCCCCCCCACTCCCAAATGACCCCTTTTTTTTAGAAAGTAGACAGTCTGAGGTATTTTGTACAAGGCATGGTGAGTTTTTTGAAGTTATCATTTTTGTCTCAATTTTTTGGAAAATAAAAATATGAAATAAAATTAGCTTTTTTTCACAATTTCATTTTTTTTTTACATATTGTCACCAGTGCAGTACAGCATCATCGTATTTCTTTAACTTTTTCTTTCTTTTTTTTACTATTTTCTTTGCATATTTTCATAAGAGTAGTCTATAGTGACACTGTACTACTCTTGGAGTTTTTTTACATTTTGATTGTTGTTACAGTGATAATCACTGAAATAGCAATGTTTTAAACTGTCATGAATGGGGTTCATAACAGCCGTGATTACTCTTGTGATGCTGTGATTGGCCCACAGCTATCACATGGTACAGGGTGCTGTGATTGGCCCACAGCTATCACATTGCATCACAATACTAAGCACAGCTGTTATGATTGAAACCCATTCATAACAGTTGTGTTTACATTGTGATCATATGATCATATAGTGATTATATGATACCCCAGATGCTCAAAGCAGCCGGGTACTAGGAGCTACAATCCACCATGTCCGGTGGACACAGTTGTCATGGGACTGCGTGCTGCATGCCCAGGGGGCGAGCCAGTGCAGGTGTGCCAGGTGACGTTCAGGTAGGTTGTCTGGCCTGTAGCTGCTACCCTCTCTGGGCCAGCTCTACCATTAAGCCAAGTAGGTGGCTGCCTAGGGAGCACTGTCGCCCAGGGCACCTGGCCACTGTTGATCCATCACTGCTCTGCCTGGATTACTCATGTCACTAGAGAGCTGCGACTGGCAGCACACCAGGGCAGTAAAATGCACCTGCTGGTGTGTGCAAAAACAATTTGCCCTCTCCACCCCCGATCAGTCAGCCTGCTTTCTCCGGGACCACTCTATCCCCAGCTTGCAGTGCCAGCGCCGCTCTAGCAGTGGCAGTGAGAAGAGGAGGGGAGAGAGATGGGACAAAGAGCAGCTGGCCAGGCCGAAAGTGCTGCATTAATGATGGAAGCAGCTGGGGCGGGTGAAATGGAAGCCCTGCATGTAGTTCTGGGCTTGCCATGATTTCCCCTCCCTCTCTCCTCCTGGACCGTCGGATCTTTTGTGGGAGGACAGACAGCACTGCAGCGCCGCTCTCCTTGAGGTGAGGCCACCACTGCTGCTGGCTCAGATAGTGAGAGACAGGCAGCATGCTTAGTGCTGCACTCAGCTGAATTAAAAAAAAACTTTGAATATGCTGTCTGATTTGCATTGTGTACACAGGGGTCAGATGTGCTGGGGGGTACAGAGAGGAACTGATGTGTGTGTGTGGGGGGGGCTGGGGGATACAGTGTGGAACAGAGGTGTGGGGGCTGCGGTGTATCTGTCTGTTTGTATGGACAGGTAGTCACACAGTTACGTGGTTTATGTGAACAATTGTGTTTTTTGTGTTCTAACAGCGCTTGCACTCTCTGTTATAATATTATACAACTTCCTGTGTGAACGTGATTACATAAATAAGTAAATAAATAAATTCCCATTTCTCAAATAAATGCCATGAGTAAATAATATATAAAACCAGAATAAAATAGTGCAAATATATAAAAGTCCAAAATAAGGTGCTGTGCTCTGTGCCAAACGTTTATCTGATGTGCAATCCGTGGTATACAATGTGAAGGTGCTGTTTCAGTTCAGATCTATCAATGCTTTAAAACAGTTCTTTATGCTTTAGGTGCTCGTGCTACGTTGGGGTGTTGAGTGATGAAAATAATGATGACTCAGGGTATTGTGCCCTGCTTACCAGAATCCGTTGACCCTCCAACCGTATGGTGTGGAGGAGTCAAATCGCGCTTTAGGTCTACAATCCGACCTTAGGATGTGGTTGTCCTCTGCTTTCTCTCGCTCTCCTCCGCGTTCAATATTCCATGCGTGGGTAAAGAAAGGAATAACTCATCGTGTATCTCTTTGGAAAATTTTATTGGCCAAAACTATTTCACAGTGCAAATAACATAGTAACATTCATTTGCCAAAGTCTGTGAAGTGCTCTGAGGATTTTTGCTTGCGGTTAGTGCTATTGGCACTTTCTGCTTACAGTCCTGCTGAGCGTGGCCTCTCTCACCGTGTAATCAGCTGACGCGTTTCGTCACTTCCTGCTCAGCAGGACTGTAAGCAGAAAGTGCCAATAGCACTAACCGCAAGCAAAAATCCTCAGAGCACTTCACAGACTTTGGCAAATGAATGTTACTATGTTATTTGCACTGTGAAATAGTTTTGGCCAATAACATTTTCCAAAGAGATACACGATGAGTTATTCCTTTCTTTACCCACGCATGGAATATTGAACGCGGAGGAGAGCGAGAGAAAGCAGAGGACAACCACATCCTAAGGTCGGATTGTAGACCTAAAGCGCGATTTGACTCCTCCACACCGTACGGTTGGAGGGTCAACGGATTCTAGTAAGCAGGGCACAATACCCTGAGTCATCATTATTTTCATCACTCAACACCCCAACGTAGCACGAGCACCTAAAGCATAAAGAACTGTTTTAAAGCATTGATAGATCGGAACTGAAACAGCACCTTCACATTGTATACCACGGATTGCACATCAGATAAACGTTTGGCACAGAGCACAGCACCTTATTTTGGACTTTTATATATTTGCACTATTTTATTCTGGTTTTATATATTATTTACTCATGGCATTTATTTGAGAAATGTGAATTTATTTATTTATTTATTTATGTAATCACGTTCACACAGGAAGTTGTATAATATTATAACAGAGAGTGCAAGCGCTGTTAGAACACAAAAAACACAATTGTTCACATAAACCACGTCACTCCCCATAAATTCTGGGCTAAAACAGCAGCCTGCACGCAGGTCATTATACCCATACCAGAGGACAAGCGCTGCCTAAGGCATCCACACCTTTCAAATAGTTACACAGTTAGCCTGTCTACCCCAGCCTGTTCCTATACTACCCCAGCCTGTTCCTATACTACCCCAGCCTGTCCCTATACTACCCCAGCCTGTCCATATACTACTCCAGCCTGTCCATATACTACTCCAGCCTGTCAATATACTACCCCAGTCTGTCAATATACTACCCCAGCCTGTCCCTATACTATCCCAGCCTGTCCCTCAACTGCCCCAGCCTGTCCATATACTACCCCAGCCTGTCCATATACTAACCCAGCCTGTCCATATACCTGAAGACCATGGCTGGCATGAGGAAGTGAGTCAGTGCCACCACTCTTTGTTTTTAGGCCAGGTCCAGAGGCACAGGTGTGGGCCTGTGGACCACGGCTAAAGAAATAGGTAGAGAGGCGCTGAAAAAATCTCCACCTCCGCCACCTCCATCATATACATGGACAGGGCAAAGGGGGGGGGGGTCAGGGGTGGGGCCAAAGAGGGGGGCAAAATTAGGTTTTGCCTAGGGTGTCAAAAATCCATGCACCAGCCCTGCCCACTCACAGTTAAACTACTGTGGCCAGGCAGGAAGTTGTTACAAAGAAAAACAGAAGAAGGAAGTAGGTAGAGAGGTTTTTGGAGACAACATATCCACATACAGGGGCTGCTGCTGTGTTTTACCCAGGCCAAAAGCAGTTAAGTAATCATTCTTGTGTTTTAACTATTTACTTGTAGCTGCCTATAACTTCTTCATCTGAATCCTAGTAACAAATGAGTCTTGTTTTTATTATCTCACTTGAACATTGCACAGTACTATATAGCTAAGTCTCTGTATGTGTGTAATGGTCCCCTTCCAGGTGAATCTGTTTATTGCAATATTATTATTAGACAATATAAAGTGTCCTCAGTACATAAGTCCATATATGCATATGATTAAATATACAGAAATTTGAAGAATATCTTCCATCACGTGTATTAATATGTATATATTTGGTCTTCAATTCTTCATGAAGCACCCACGTGTACCTTACACCATCAACATTTTAGGATAAGGTACTCTTACCAGAACACATGGTACAGCACGCTTGAAACAATTTAGTGGCACCAAGGACAGACCACGTCCTAGGAAGTCTGGATAGACATCAATCTCCCCACAGACGGTACTTCCACAGATGATAGTATGTCCAGTGTTTTTATAGGGCACCGATGAAAGGGACACCAACTCCAGAATATAGCCTCCAGAAGCAGTCACAGTGTACTTCAGTGAGAATATATAAATGCCCACATAGTGTAATACTGTAAACCAGTGACGATTTATAAAAAAGTATTGCACTTACATGAATTGTGTAGAATAAAAATTATATGGAATTCCAATCAGATAAAAAGCGCGATGCCAGACAAGCAGGTCTACCTCACACGACGCGTTTCATCCGCCAGGACTTCAACATGGGTATGGGCGACCTGCTCACATCACGCTATATTTATAAATAACAAAAAATTTGCAAATTTAGGGCTCCGCCCCTGTCCCTCCCCCAGCGTGAGTTGCAAGCCTCACTTTCAGCAGGTGAGCCTCAGCTCCTCATTGGTCAGGGCCCAAATGGGCGGAGGTCCAAATACGCACCATACATTTAGTGAGTAAGACGTCACCTCCGGTGTCTGCAGAGAAACCGCTCACTTCACAGTCAGCCAATCGACGGGCTCAAAAACAGAAAGGTCATACCAGAAGGCCAGAGTCACTGGGTGGGTCCCCATCAGAGCGGAACGTCTGTGATGTTCCGGATCGTCATTGGTCTATTTCCGCATCAGCGTCACCTGTGACGTCAGAAGGGAACAACTTAGTTGACCTCGGACACTAATAGCAGGTAACGTCACCTCCCGGAAATGACGTCAGAAGGGAACAGCTTAGTTGACCTCGGACACTTATAGCAAATAGGAAGTAATGGCGAAACTCCTTCCGGATCAACGCCATCAATTCAAAGAGGCGGCATCACTAAAGCCTTACAAATTTGCAGGGACCACACATCAATAAAAAAATTCAATCAGACAAAATAAACCAAAATTTGGAACTAATCCGTGTGAGGACAAAAGACCATAATAAATTCCACTAATTAGAAAGGAGGGGAATCTATTGGTCAGCAACCAGAATTTTATAGCGCAAATCCGGAAGTGACGTCCACACATCTGACATCTCCAGAATAACACAATTATAAATATTAAACAATTACGTCCATACAGATGTATTGGATACACTATTACAGCTCAGACACCATAAATCATATATATATGTGTGAGTCTACCTATATTTAAGTACGGTATCAAAGATATGTATAAATGTCGAATAGGACAAACGCAACCACTGAGCTTATGCTTGATTTATGAAAGCGTTGATGTCCCATTCGACATTGATACCTAGCGGCCAGTAAGTGTTTAATTCATAAATCCAAAATGTTTCAAGCCTCGAAACACCTCTTGTAGTAGCCCCCCCTCTCCATGGGGCCACATATTTGTCTATGATGGAAAAAATAGTGCCTGTCAGATCCCTATCATGGCACCTGCGATAATGTTTAGGCACTGCGTGTTTGGTGGACCCCTTTATGATACCTGTAATGTGTTCGTTTACACGAACAGAAAAGGGGCGTATCGTACGACCGATGTACTGGTTTTTTGCAGGGGCATGTGATCATATAAACCACACCCTTGGTGGAACATGTGTCAAAATGTTTAATAGGGTAGGTCTGATTAGTAACCGTGGAGGTAAATGTCTCAACCCTCCTAGACCTACAAGTGTTCAGCTCACAGACTCTACACTTCCTGCATGGAAAATAGCCCTTTAATTCCCTAAAAAAGGAGGGTTTGGAGGGGGGATCAATAACATTCTGTGCTACTTGGTTCCTAATGGATTTAGCTCCCCTGTAGATGATATTGGCCTTCTCTGGGAGGGAACCACCTAACACCGGGTCATTCCTAAGAATCTCCCAGTGCTTATGAAAGATATTTTTAATAGCCCTATGTTCATTAGAATAAGTTGTAACAAAAGCCCATTTAAACTTATCCCCATTGGATTGAGATAGTTCTGGATTCTTAGTCTTACTAAGTAATAAGTCCCTATCCAATCCACAAGCTTTATTCATTTCAATGTCAATATCTCTCGGGTCGTAACCTTTTGCCACAAATTTCGTTTTCAAAGATTGGGCCTGTGACATAAAGTCTGCCACATGGGTACAGTTACTCCTTAATCTAATCATCTGAATCCGAGGGACTGAGTCAAGCCATGGTTTATGGTGACAGTTGTCCATTGGTATATAACCATTGCGGTCAGTCACCTTAAAATAGATTTTCGTACTGATGGAACCGTCATGGACGGAGATGGAGAGGTCCAAAAAAACAAGATCAGACTGACTCATTGTGAGGGAAAGGGAAATGCCCCTGGTGTTATCATTCAAGTGATTAAAAAATTCAACCAGAGCATCACTGTGGCCACGCCACAGGAGGAGGACATCGTCTATGTATCTAGCCCACAGGGCCAGATAAGGACAAGCCCGAGCATAGACGACATCCTCCTCCCACTTGGCCATAAATAAATTTGCCAGGCTGGGGGGCAAACTTTGCCCCCATGGCAACTCCTTTAACTTGCAAATAAAAAAAAACATCATACCACATATAATTGTGGACCATGGCGAACTTTCTGTTTTTGAGCCCATCGATTGGCTGACTGTGAAGTGAGCGGTTTTTCTGCAGACTCCGGAGGTGACGTCTTACTCACTAAATGTATGGTGCGTATTTGGACCTCCGCCCATTCGGGCCCTGACCAATGAGGAGCTGAGGCTTACCTGCCGAAAGTGAGGCTTGCAAGTCACGCCGGGGGAGGGACAGGGGCGGAGCCCTAAATTTGCACAATTTTTGTTATTTATAAATATAGCGCGATGTGAGCAGGTCGCCCATACCCCTGTTGAAGTCCTGGCGGATGAAACGCGTCGGTGAGGTAGACCTGCTTGTCTGGCATTGCGCTTTTTATCTGATTGGAATTCCATATCGTTTTCATTCTACACATTTCATGTAAGTGCAATACTTTTTACTAAATCGTCACTGGTTTACAGTATTACACTATGTGGGCATTTATATATTCTCACTGAGGTACACTGTGACTGCTTCTGGAGGCTATATTCTGGAGTTGGTGTCCCTTTCATCGGTGCCCTATAAAAACACTGGACATACTATAATCTGTGGAAGTACCGTCTGTGGGGAGATTGATGTCTATCCAGACTTCCTAAGACGTAGTCTGTCCTTGGTGCCACTAATTAGTTTCAAGCGTGCTGTACCATGTGTTCTGGTAAGAGTACCTTATCCTAATATGGTGATGGTGTAAGGTGCACGTGGGTGCTTCATGAAGAATTGAAGACCAACTATATACATATTAATACACGTGGTGGAAGATATTCTTCACATTTCTCTATATTTAATCATATGCATATATGGACTTATGTACTGAGGACATTTTATATTGTCTATTATGGACATAATACCATTCATAAATTTTAGCGCTACACATGTTTGATCAATATTATGTTTACAATTTAGGGAAGTTGTGATGGTAGCTGCTTTATATTTACCTTTTTTCACTCAAGATAGGTTAGTGCAATACATTTATTCTCTTTTTTCTATTATTATTATTATACAGGATTTATATAGTGCCAACAGTTTATGCAGCACATTATGTTCCTTCTGGTCTGGATTCTATAGCTAGGTTTAGCTCAGGCTCAATAACCAGCATAGGCTAGAGCTGAGTTAGGCATCCAACAGTTCAGTAGTTATTTAGAGATTTGGTTGCATGGTAGATTATAAGATACTAGGGACTAAGAAGCAAAGTAGATAGGCTGACCCTGAGTTCCAGTAGCACACCAGAGTTTCTGCTGGTGAGAAAAACGGAAAAGTGTTATCAATACTCACCGTAATTTTCCTTTCCTGGTCTGTCCTCACGTCAGCACACTATGGGTTAACTCTCCCTGATTAAACCCCAGGACCACCTTCTTCCGGCACAATAAATCCCTGCCCTCCCCTCCCCCTCGTATTCTTTTGTTTATCGGCGACAGGCTATTTAGGGAGGGAAGTAAAAGTTATGCTGACGTGAGGACGGACCAGGAAAGGAAAATTACGGTGAGTATTGATAACAATTTTCCACTTTCCTGGTCGTCCTCCCATCAGCACACTATGGGATATACCCAAGCCAATATAGGGTGGGAAAGAAACGACAACTCGCCCAATTCCATGCTTCCCCATACTGTAATTGAACAAAGAAATTGACACTACCACCACTCCGAACACTGAAGGACTAGCGGTGACTACATTCAATTTGTAGTGCTGAGCAAAAGTCTCACAGGAACGCCAGCTAGTGGTCCTGCATATGTCCTCCACCAGGACCTTTGCCATGGATGCCCACAAAGCTGTCATCCCTCTAGTAGAATGATCTTGTATAGTCTGTGGAGGGGCAAGGCCCTGCTGCTTGTATGCCTAGGTGACAGTCCTCATAATACATTTGAATAAAATCCTTTAAGGTGCTGGGTTCTTGGGTCCCAACGGGAAGATGAACAGATTACCCGATTTGCGTATCTGTTGTGCCCTCTGAAGATATGTTGATATTAAACCGGCCCAGTCTAGAGGTCCCAAATCTTACTGGTTCCTTTGATCTGGATGCTGCGTGAAATGAGGTAGCACTGACTCTCAGTTTACCTGAAATTTTGAGACCACCTTAGAGGCTAAGGCTGAAGCAGGCCACAGGATCACTGTGTCCGGATACACAATGCAGAATGTTTTTTTACAGGAAAATGCTGCTAATTCTGACATTCTTCTGGCCGTTGTAATGGCCTTCAGGAAGAGCAGTTTGATTGTTAGAAAGCCAAGTGTACATGACTCCGCCGGGCCAAATGGAGGCTGCAACAGTGCCTTTTGAACCATGCCCAAGTCCCAGGTTGGGATGAGGCTCCTCCTTGGGGGGCACACCCTTATTGCGGCTCTGGGGAACTGCTTTATTAAAGGCTCATTAGCCCATCTATGTCCGGTGAAAGAAGACAGGGCCGACACCTGCACTTTAATAGAGTTATATGCCAAGCCAAAATTCAGAGCCATTTTCAGAAACTCTAAAATGTTTGCAATACTTTGAGTTAATGGGGAGCAACTGTTGCAATGCAAACTTTCTCCAAATATGGTAGTATGTGGCATTTGTTGTAGCCTTCCTCCAGCTCAGTTGGTCTGCTATCTGGCCAGATCAAACTCCGTCGCCCCCGTACTGGCACCCAGATCTTCTGGTCCAATGACCAGCCATCCCATTGCCTCAGGAAGGACATCTGAAGAGCTCTTGTGTGGAACCTTGCCTACGGTACAGCAGGGATAGCTGCGGTGAATATCCCCAACATCGTCATACAGTCTTTTGCTGATAACGTCTGAGCCTCCAACCATCACCCGGTAGACACATGCTTTCAGCTCAGTCGTCCTGCGATATGGCAGCAGAATCCATCCTAAATGTGTCAAATAGCATGCCTAAATACTCCATCCATTTAGCAGGAGGGAGGTTGCTCCTTTTACTGTATATCAGCCATCCAAAGTTGGACAGGATTCCTATTACCTTGTCGCGCTGTAGTGCAAGCTGCTCACTTGAATGTGCAATGACCCGGATGTCGTCTAGATAATGAAAAATTTTTAGTCCCTGTAAACGGATAAATGCTATGGTCATAGACAGGATCTTGGAGAAGACTCTGGGTGCTGTGTTGATGCCGAAGGGCAAACGTCTGAATTGATAATGTTCTTCCTCTACTGTGAATCTGAGGTACCTCTGACGGTGTTTGTGAATCAGGACATGTAAATAGGCATCTGCCAAATCGATTGAAATTAGCCAATCTCCTGGTTGCATTTCTGATATCATATATACTGGCTCCATCCTGAATCTTCTGGGGCTGATGAATTGATTTAAGGACCTCAGGACCAACACCGTTCTGAGCTCTCTGGATGCTTTGGGTACCAGGAATATAGGAGAGTATACACTCACAAAGTTAACGCTATTGCTGGTTGACCAGCAAAGTCTGTCACTGAATACATTCTGAACAAGCCTGATGGCCCAATCACCACAATTTCTGTGTTCCATATGTGTTTCTGCATGAATGTTCTTGATGCATTCTCAATGCATTTTGCCACTTTCCAGATGTGTTCCATACTGAAACAATGCAACATCCTATTTTTGTTGACTGCCCTAGAATGCGCTGCACGGGTGTGAACTAGGTAACTGGAATCCAAGTTAAACTCTTTCCATGCGTTCTTGATGTAAAAAGTACTGGACTGCATCTAGTGTGAACAAGTCCACTCTCTCATCCCTAAGATCTCTGAAAGCAACTGAGTTATAAAAAGGCAAAGACACTTGATGCGCCAGACGCTAGAGGGCAGCATCCACCCCTGGAAATGCAGTGCATAAACATACATCAGCCATCTTATGTGGATAAAGCTTAGAGAACCTGTACTGTAAATTGGTCTTCTGATGAGGTCTCTGCCATCCTTCATCAATGAGCATTTTACACTCTCTCATTATGGGTGTTGTTTGTGGCATGGATATTTGCAGCATACTTTCTGCTATAGCTGTCATAATAGGGCTTTAGAATTTTGCACAACCATATCTTGTGAGGCGACCTGTGCAATTTCAATTCTCTACAACTGCAGACTGCGTGTAGGCCAAAAATGCACCCTGAGCTGAGTGAGGCATTTCCTTTCATGCTGGCATAAACGCTTGTGATGACCAGCAGAGAGGCTCCCTGACAAACAATGCATTTAGCATGTGGGAGGTAGGAGACATGTGCCTGGATCCTGTCCCTTTACAGGGTAGGTGGAAACTACTTTAGTGTTGACCTCATGCTTGTAATTGGAAAACCGCTCCTTTAGAGTGTATTGCCCACATGCTCGTAAGGAATAACAACTTCTTTAGAGTGTATTGACCACATGTTTATAAGGGAAAACCCCTTTAGAGTGTATTGACCACATGCTTGTAAGGGAAAAACAGCTCATTTAGAGTGTATTGACCACATGCGTGTAAGGGAAAACAGCTACTTTAGAGTATACTGACCACATGCTTGTAAGGGACAACTCATTTAGAGTGTATTGCATGCATGCTTGTAAGGGAAAACAGCTCCCTTAGAGTGTATTGACCACATGCTTGTAGGGAAAAACAGCTCCTTTAGAGTGTTTTGACCATGTGCTTGTAAGGGAAAACAGTTCCTTTAGAGTGTATTGACCACATGCTTGTAAGGGATAACTCCTTTAGAGTGTATTGACCACATACTTGTAAGGGAAAACAGCTCCTTTAGAGTGTATTGACCACATGCTTGTAAGGGACAACTCCTTTAGAGTGTATTGACCACATGCTTGTAAGGGAAACAGCTCCTTTAGAGTGTATTGACCACTTGCTTGTAAGGGATAACTCCTTTAGAGTGTATTGGCCACATGCTTGTAAGAGAAAACATCTCATTTAAAGTGTATTGACCACATGCTTATGAAGGTGACAACCTGTTAGGTGTCATCATCCTGGTCAGGATGAGATGATCGTTGGCGGGTTTTATGTCTTTTGGAGCATTTGTGTTCAGGGTTTCTGCTCCTAATATAATGCAAAACATCTTCATTTGCATTCCTTGAGCACTCTTTTAAAAACCACGTCCCTCATTGCCCCTCCTACCTTTGCTAGTCTTCTGTGCCACTAACAGGTGTGGCAAGCTCATACTTGCACAAAATAACTGGAAAAATCATATTACCTCTCACCAAAAACAAACAGGTACACTGTCTCTTTAAGACCCATTTGCCTTCATCCACTCACTTCAGAAGCAGCAGACAGATGAGCTCAATCAGCCCTTCCATAGTCAGATAGGTGAGCTCAGGCAACATTTGCAAAGGCAGATAGCAGACACAGTCAGAATCAGAGACAAAAACCAGTCAGACTGTCAAACCCACAGAAGTACACAGTATAGCAGGGCGGCCAGAGCAGCATATCCAGAGGCAGACAGGAGACACACTCAGAATCTGAGGTAAGTCCTTTACCTGGCAGGATTGCAAAGAGAGAGAGAGAAGCCCTCTCAACTGCAGCCCTCCAAGATCATTGGCGCTGTTGCATGGCAACTGGCAGTTACCATCCCGTGCTGCCCATCTCCCCCCGTGACATCATTCACCGCCGCTCTCAGGCTGACAATAAAGCCAGGAGAGCAGTGTGGTGTGGTGCATTGCATATAGAAGACAGGAAAAAAGAAACCCAAAACCAATACCACACCTGTATAATGTAAATTCTGTTTAAGCATCATTTTGCCCACGGCCCTGGCAGAAAAAGGGCACCCAGTTTTTAGGAAGATTTACCTCCAGCATTCAGGGTCTTCCAACTCCATGATAGGCTGAACATGGAGGGGTAGGTTCGGCAGGGGATTTATTGCGCTGGAACAAGGTGGTCCTGGGGGTTAATTAGGGAGAGTTAACCCATAGTGTGCTGATGGGAGGACGACCAGGAAATTATGTTCCAGACTGGTTAGACAACAGTTGAAGGATCTCCTCATAATTCCTAATTTCTTCTTCAGATCTTTGACATCAAGATAGACTCCACATCATGATCATCCTCAAGGACCCCTGTAACTGGAGTTTGCTGCGACATTCATCTGGAAGTATTTCTATTAATAATCATATACAGTATACCTGGATATATGTGCACAATCTCAACAGGACTCCTGTTGGGCCCTTTGTTGATATTACCTGTTTGTAGAGTGGATATATGTATTGTTTTGACCGTTTATTATACAAACCTTGTATTTTACCCATACTGTTGCATATCTATGTACTTATGGTTAATCTTGGCTGCAATTGTTTTGATTATGTTTGTAGTTGTTTTCCCAGAAAGGGAATCCCCTCTCCTCACAGAGGTCCTTTCCTAGGTGGAGGCACTGCCAACTTTATCATCAAATCCACTCTTCCACTTAGCAAAGGCTTTGGTTTTCCTATCCACCTACAGCTTTAAAGTAACATCCTATTGGGGGGGCAGTTCTCATAATCCACGCCCAAAAGAGGGCCACACTAGTCTTCCAAATGTTTTTCAAGTTCTGCATACACTTTCCTACTCTGGGCCAGTAATGCAGGAAAATATGGAAGAAAGAAGGTTAGCATGACAGCCAGTCAACTAGCATTATTACTATTCACCATCGCCAAACTGCCAAATTAATAAAATAACAAATAAAAGTTTTAATATCAGAGCATGTTGACTTTTTAGACAGTTCTAGACAAAAGTAGATTGTTGTCAGGACAACTAGCTGCACATTTCAGCATGTCAGTCAGCCATGTGCAGGTAAGAACAGCTGTAATTTTTCTCAAAAAATATTTTTCTAAATCTGATGTCGGGATGACCAAACAGAAAAAATATTACATTATAAAAGCAACTAAATCAGCAAAATGACATTTTTTTATTTGCCTTAATATGTGCACGCATATTTGTCTGGTCTGCAGAGAATCATACAATTTATGTATGGATTCTGGAATTGTGTGATTCTTTACAGACCAGACAGCTCTGCAAGCAAACATTTAGGCAAATAAAAAAATCAAAATCATTGACTGTTTTTCATTTCAATGTTATTATTAAATTTTAGATTCTAAGCTCTAACGAGCAGTGCTCTCTGATTCCTCCTGTATTGAATTGTATTGTAAATGTACTGTCTGCCCTAATATTGTAAAGCGATGCACAGACTGTTGGCACATATAAATTCTGTATAATAATGTAATAATGATATTAACATGATTTCCAGTTGTTATTTCAAGTACACAGATTTGAAACCATGTTTACGTATACAAAATGACAATAAACAACGTAGTATGGAATTGACAGTGTTGAGTAAATATTTGAGGCCATTTGAGGGGGGGTAGGTATTGGTAAGCAAGATATATAATATTGTGGGTGGCAGTAGTCCCTGATTCAATGAGGTTAAGAGGAAGAGAAATGGGATAAGGGATAGAGTAGGTACAGCAGTGGCGGTCCATACATTAAGGGCGCACGGGTGCCACCCCCTATCCATGCGTCCTGCCCTCTGATCTACATACAGGGTGCTGGATGCATGGATTCCATTGGGGGGGGGGGGGGGGGAGCACGTGAATAGAGCCTCTAATAAGCTTTCAGATTTCTTCTGAAATCAGAGATTTTTTTTTCATCTTAGCTGCCATCTCAGATATAACGTAAATAATGTGTTAATATTTTTTATAGATGTTATTTTTTGGGCTAAAACTGCTTTATGTGTAGGAGAATTGTTCATACATTTTGCATGAGTGGCAGAGCCAGACCTTTTTAAGTTTTGTCAGGAAGCAAGTTACAAATTAGTCTAATTCTCCAATATGTGTCAAGCTAGCAGTTTTTGCTTTGCTATTTTTATTGATATTCAGTAGTTTTCTTTAAAGTTAATCTGGCTTATCCCGAGAAGTCTCTTTGCAAGAAGCAAAGTGCAGTCACCAAATTAGGTCACAAGGCTATCATAATATGAAATAGGATCCCTGTCATCTTCCCTAAGCTATTACCTACAATAGTTATCATTGGAGAACTATTTTGGCTTTTAGCCTTTTTGGACTGATCATGCCCACATAAATCCACACTGATGCCAGCGAAACATCAAAAAAAGATTTTTTGGCTGACTATTCTCTTAAAAGTACAGAAACTTACAAAATTACTTTTCATTTTTCTTTAAGACAAGGAATTTTCTTCAGTGTTGGGATTAATCTGACTAAAGAACAGCATTAGTATTTTCTGTAGCAAATTGTGTTTACAGTCTTATGCAAAATTGGTGCCCTTTTTGTTAGATTGTGTGTTTTGTTGATTTTTCCCAGTTACAGGAAGTTAACATCTGCAGTACATTAACTTAAATATGACATGTTTATGCTCATAATACAGAGTTACTATTTATATGCTCTTTATATAACCACTTCACCCCCGGAAGGATTTCCCAATGTAGGACCAGAGCACTTTTTGCGATTCGCACTGCGTCACTTTAACTGACAATTGCACGGTTGTGCGACATTGTACCCAAATGAAATTTGCGTCCTTTTTTTCCCACAAATAGAGCTTTCTTTTGGTGGTATTTGGTCACCTCTGCGTCATTTCTGATCACAGCTATAAACAAAAAAGGGTGACAATTTTGCAAAAAAAAAACAATATTTCTTACTTTTTGCTAAAATACACATCCAAAAAAAAAAAATATAAAAAAACAAATTTATTCATCGGTTTTGGCCGATTTATATTCTTCCTCATATTTTGGTAAAAAAAAAAATCGCAATCGGCGTTTATTGATTGGTTTGCGCAAACGTTGCCACGTTTACAAACCATGAGAATTCATTTCTGCTGTTTTTACTTTTTTTTTTTTTTTTTTTTTTAGTAATGGCGGCGATCTGCAATTTTTATTGGGACTTTGACATTGGGGCGGACATGTCGGACATTTTTGACACTTTTTTGGGACCAATGACATCTATACAGCGATCAGAATTTAAATATCCTGTCATTCAATACTCATTAATACCTCTTTAGCAGAAATCACAGCCTCCATTCTATTCCTTCTTTAAATATAGAAACTTATGGCTGTGCCAAAACATTCAGTAATTGATCAATGATTTGAGGTGTAGATTGGATGAATGCCTTTTTGGAATGTTAAACTTTCTTTTTCATTTTCAGTTTCTTCATTGACTGTGTGGGACATTAGCTTCCAAGATTTGTTTATATTTCATTAGAATTATTTTTTGTTTCATCAGGCAACGCATATTTCTCCAAAATATCTCTGGCTTAGTTAAAGCCCCATTCTAGTATGGTCACTTGCACCATAAATGGATCTCTGATGCTGTCCCCTGCATACTCAGCCCTCCAGCTCCCGATGCTTCTCTTCCTCCAGATTACATGATGTCCAGTGTCAAGGTTCCAACCTGGGGATATTTCTGAAAGTAGCACCATGCCATCAAGTGGTGCTTATTACCATAGATGAGAATTTGCCAGATTTGACCCGGCTATATGGGAATTTAGCTCTAGTTGCTGGGTCACTACATAGGTATAAGTGATTAGACTCTGCTGTGTGCCACATCCCTAGGATTAAAATACAAATAGCAATAATTCTTCTAATGATGGGACTTTATAGGCACTTCAATCATATAATATGTAGGGAATAGAATTCGTAAAAAACAGATTTTATTAATACATTACTAAATAAAAGAAACATGAAAACAGTGTGTACATGATATGAACAGCTATTGATACACCAACTATGAGAGATAGCAATGATAAAGTATGGCCTCCTCCACCCGACGCATTTTAGATAATGTACATCTTCATGCAGAAGAGCAGCATTTTCAGACTTTGTTTTTAATTAAAACATGGATTGTCCATATATAACACCATTTGATTGATAATAAATTATAACGTGTCGTGATTGACATGAAGTGCATTGAAGCCACACCTGTGATTGCAAATCTGATCTGACTCCTTTGGCTTGATCGTACACGTCAATGAAGTGCACGCCGCAGTAAGAGTGATGAGCCCCATCTAGTTGCATGCTGTATACGTGAGTGTTGACATATGAGCACCAGAATATGTGAGTTCAACTATTTATGTTTTTTATGTACTGGTTTTACAAATAATGCAGTGTTATGTTAGGGAAGCTCTTTTGTTTATATTCCCTATGTCACGTACCTGGCGGTGGAGTCTGGCTTATGCAGGGAGCAACCACTCCCTGATTCGTGAACCCCTGGTAGAGTAGACTGAAATTGGGGGTACATTGACACAGTAGTGGGCATAAGCACCTTATGGCCATATAGTGTGACCAAATTCCCATATTTTTTCATAAGCTTTATATGTTTAGGTGTTTTTAAATAGCCTTGCAGGAGTAAATGTCATTTTTGTATGTGTGCGCTGTAATATGTTTTTCAGCTTCCACATCCCATCCGCAGTGTCTTCATTATATGGTGGGAGATTATCTAGGGCCACAACAAATATGGAGAGCTTTCCAGTTGACAATCCACTAAGTCATGAGAATAGACCACCGGCCAGAACTTTCCCAGTATGCAATAGAGCTGCTGGGCTGCAATGCAGCCAGCGTGCTTTCTGAATTGGGTATTGTCCTGCCGGACAAACAATAGAGTGCGTCTGTCCACAGACTCCATGGACCAGCTGACATTTATCAAAATGAATCAATTCTGGATTAACACCACCTTGATGCTGATGTCGCTGATTAAGTGCTTTCTGGATCTCAAATCTTTGAAAGACTGTCTAGGCTGCCGAGCTTTGTATGTGTTGATTTTATCTGGAAGACATTTTTTGGTGTAGGTTTCATGGGCACAATTAACACCCAAGGACCAATTGTTCCGCACCTGTTTTGACAGGCGCATGTCTTTGCAATTTTTGACGGCACTGCAAATTCTTGTTATCATCAAGAGTACCTCAATAGGGTTACGATGTGAAGGCACCACAGAAACCCAAAGACCAATTTTTCCACAACTGTTTGAGCGGGACATCAAATTTCAATTTTGATAGCAAGGCCAATTTTTGCTTTCATCAAGAGTACCCCAATAGGGTTATAGTGCGAAGGCACCACCGACACTCAAAGACCAATTTTTCAGCATCTGTTTGACAGGTGAATATTATTGCAATTTTTGACAGCAAAGCCAAGTCTTGCTTTCATCGAGAGTACCTCGATAGGGTTAGGGTGTGAAGGCACCTCCGACACCCAAAGACCAATTTTTCTGCCGCTGTTTGACAGGTGCATATAATTGCAATTATTGACAGCAAGGCCAATTCTTGCTTTCATCAAGAGTACCTCAATAGGTTTACGATGTGAAGGCACCACAGGCACCCGAAGACCAATTTTTCCGCAACTGTTTTAAAGGCCATCAAATTTCAATTTTGGACAGCAAGCCCAATTTTTGCTTTCATCAAGAGTACCTGTATAGGGTTACAGTGCGAAGGCACCACCGACATTCAAAGACCTATATTTCCACACCTGTATGGCAGGTGCATAGCATTACAATTTTTGACAGCAAAGCCAATTCTTGCTTTCATCAAGAGTACTTCGATAGGGTTACAGTGTGAAGGCAACACCAACACCCAAAGACGATTTTTCTGCAACTGTTTTAGCTGTCATCAAATTTCAATTTTTGACAGTAAGGTCAATTCTTGCTTTCATCTAGAATACCAAAGCCATATTTTTACACACCTGTTACTTTTATCCAAAGTCTGTGAAAGAGGAATCAGAATTTATCCAAAAAATCTCTAATCTTGTTCTGAGTGCACTAAATTGTGGCCCCATCATACAGACTGGCTCCCCAAGCTGTTACAAAAATAAAGAAAGTTTGAATGGAAAATGTCATTTTTTTGGCTTTATGAATGTCATTAATGCTGCAGCAGGCTCTATACATGTTACAGGCAGACTAAAGGGACCCCTCAGGTACTATATTTAACCACTTGCCGCCCGCACAATGTCATATGACATCACAGACTTTGAGTGGGGATGTCTGAATGATGCCAGCAGCTACAGGCATCATTCAGATATCTTCTTTTAGTGCATGCGATTCTCTGCATGGTAAGAGCAAACATAGCGGCAGTTCAGCTGTTTGATCATTTTTACAGGCAGCGGGAGGGGACCTACCCCGTTCCTGCCTCCTTCCGGTGCTTCTACCGCCTCACGAAAGTGAAAAGCAATCAGTCCTTCCCAAATGGTGATCATAGAGATATCCGGCAGGCCTGATAGTCCCTGGAGTCTCTGTGATATTTCAGAGGCCGGGCAGGATGTGATGATTTCACGCCCAGCCTCTGCATTTTTTCAGGCTTTCCAGCCTAGAGGCGAGATCTGGGGACTTACTGACCCCAGGTCTTTCTGTAAAGAGGACCTGTCAGGCCCTATTCCTATTGTAAAGGATGTTTACATTCCTTGTAATAGGAATAAAAGTAATAAAAAAGTGTCAAAATAGAAAAATAAAAGTAAAATAAACAAATAAAAAAATGTAAAGTGCCCCCTACCCGCGAGCTTGCACGCAGAAGCTAGCGCATAAATAGCGCCCACATATGTAAACAACGCTCAAACCACACATATGGGATACCGCTGTGAACGTTAGAGTGAGAGCAATAATTCAAGCACTAGACCTCCTGTAATTCTAAACATATAACCTATAAAAAATGTTTAAAGTGTTGCCTATGGGGATTTTTAAGTACCGA
The DNA here is from genome assembly GCA_018402905.1 of Glandirana rugosa. NCBI lineage: Eukaryota > Metazoa > Chordata > Amphibia > Anura > Ranidae > Glandirana > Glandirana rugosa. Next base: position 537,662 of record BLSH010425208.1, read on the forward strand.
AAATTGGCGCCATTCCACTAGTGTGCACAATTTCAAAGCATGGCATTTTACGTATCTATTTACTGGGCATAACATCCTCTTTTACATTATGCAAACAAATTGGGCTAACTTTACTGTTTTGTTTTTTTAATGCATGAAACAGTTTATTGTTTATAAGTTTTTGTGTTATCATTCATATTCTCTGAAAAATGACCAAGAAATCATAAATTCTGCCAGGGTATGTAAACTTATGAGCACAACTGTAAATGGTACCCCTTTCTGAACAAGGGTGACACCAAATCCTTCTATATTTTCCCTCATAAACCAGGAAACTGTATGTATAGCCTGTGGCCCTGTCAAGGAGCTTATACATCTTGACCCCAAATCTAGAACGCTTGCTGGGGAGAAAGTGTTTGAACACAAGGCGGCCAGAAAATTTAAGCAGGGACTCATCAACACAGACATCTTGATTGGGAATAAACAAGGCTGCAAATTGTTGGTTGAAGTGGTTAACAAGAGGCCGAATTTTATGGAGCCAATCATATTCAAGGTCACCCCGAGGATCACAGAGTTCATTGTCGTTGAAGTGCATGAACCGCAAGATTTGTTTGTATCAATTCCTGGTCATGGAAGCAGAGAACATGGGCGTATGATGAATTGGGTCAGTGGACCAATATGACCGCAACTCACTCTTCTTAGTAATGTCCATGAGGAGGGATAGGCCTAGAAAGGTTTTAAATTCGGTCACCGTAATAGGTGCAGTGCTGGTTTGTCTGCGACAAGGACATACTAGGCTGCTGGTGCTTGCTAGTTCACCAGGAGGTTGAGTGGCACTAGTGCTGGTTCACTGCTGCATATGAGAACCATGCGGTTGTTGCACCTCATCAACAAAAGAACGGGGTCAGGTACACCTGACCTTAGCAGGGGCCACTACTCCATCGTCAGAGCTGTCTGGCAGGGTGCTGTTGCTCTCTACAGGTTCGTATAGTGAGCCTAAATCAGATTGTGATTCTGACAGTTGAGGCTTCCCCTTCACATTCATCTGTCAGTATCCTGTAGGCCTCTTCACTAGTGTTCCTTTCGTTTAACATTTTGGCCACTACATTTACAGGTATTGTTAGTGTGACTCACATGTAAAAAAGCACCTGGTTGTCAGAGACTGCTTAAATCGCTACCAAAAAAAATTAACTGTTAGCGTTAGCAATAGAGTTGATCGAACCTCTGGAAGTTTGGGTTCTGCTGGTTCGGCCGAACTTCGGGACAAAGTCCAGGTTCGGGTCTGGACAGGACCCGAACTTTGACTCGGACCCCGAACCCCATTGAAATCAATGGGGACCCAAACTTTTAGGCACAAAAATGGCTATAACAAAGTCCTGGAAAGTCCTAGAGGTCTGCAAAAGGAAGGAAAATGGGGGTAAGGGTCGGACAAGTGCCCTATAAAGAAATGGGGACAGGGAAATAACTTAAATGCATATTTAAACTAAAATCACATAAAAAAAATCAAAAATGGAGGTGGATGTGGACCATCTTCAAACTATGTGAGAAAAGTATAAATTAGCCGTGAGAAGCGATATCACTGTTCTACAACTGCTAATTTATACTTTTCACACACAGTTTGAAGATGATTGTAGAACAGTGATATGGCTTCTCCCGGCTAATTTATACTGTTATACAAGTTTTGAAAATTGCTGTAACAAAGTCCTGGAAAGTCCTAGAGGTCTGCAAAAGGAAGGAAAATGGGGGTAAGGGTCGGACAAGTGCCCTACAAAGAAATGGGGACAGTGAAATAACTTAAATGCATATTTAAACTAAAATCACATAAAAAAAATCAAAAATGGAGGTGGATGTGGACCATCTTCAAACTGTGTGAGAAAAGTATAAATTAGCCGTGAGAAGCCATATCACTGTTCTACAACTGCTAATTTATACTTTTCACACACAGTTTGAAGATGATTGTAGAACAGTGATATGGCTTCTCCCAGCTAATTTATAGTTTTCACACACAGTTTGAAGATGATTTTAGAACAGTGATATGGCTTCTCCCGGCTAATTTATACTTTTCTCACACAGTTTGAAGATGGTCCACATCCACCTGCATTTTTGAATTTTTTATGTGATTTTATTTTAAAAATGCTTTTAAGTTATTTCCCTGTCCCCATTTCTTTGTAGGGTACTTGTTCGACCCTTACCCCCATTTTCCTTCCTTTTGCAGACCTCTAGGACTTTCCAGGACTTTGTTACAGCAATTTTCAAAACTTGTATAACAGTATAAATTAGCAGGGAGAAGCCATATCACTGTTCTACAATCATCTTCAAACTGTGTGTGAAAACTATAAATTAGCAGTTGTAGAACAGTGATATGGCTTCTCCCGGCTAATTTATACTTTTCTCACACAGTTTGAAGATGGTCCACATCCACCTACATTTTTTATTTTTTTATGTGATTTTAGTTTATTTCCCTTTCCCCATTTCTTTGTAGGGCACTTGCCCAACCCTTACCCCCACTTTCCTTTCTTTTGCAGACCTCTAGGACTTTCCAGGACTTGTTACAGCAATTTTCAAAACTTTTATTAAATTACCAGAACCCCGGACCCGAACCCGGACTTTTTTTGAAAAGTCCGGGTTCGGGTCCTGGTCCCGGACACCCAAAAGTTCGGTAGGGACCCGAACTTTACAGTTCAGGTTCGCTCAACTCTAGTTAGCAGGGATCAGGCATGACTCTGCTAATGCTGCAGTTTTGTGTGTGGTGTTTTGTACAGTGACAGTGATCTATTGATTCTGCATTTTGGGTGGGGTGGGGTGGGCTGAGCTGGGCGGAGGGGCTAAACACAGGTGCTGGCAGGTGTCTGGTCTGATCCTGCTAACACCGCATTTTTGGGAACACTATAGTACTAGGGACAATAATATAGTTCTGATCAGATCAAAGATATTGATCAATTCAGACACTATACTAGTAATGGAGCTGCATAGTGTGTATGTGTACGTGTTAGTGTTCCTGCCACTAATCTGACACTGTCTGGGATTGATGCTATCACTAACTGACTCTAAAACCTAACTGCTGTCACCTGTAACAAAAATACAGTGATCAGAAAAAAGATATGTGCACTATACTAGTGACACAGTGACAGGGCATGAAAGGGTTAACAGGGGGCGATCAGGGGGTTAAACGTTTATTAGGCAATATATGGCGGGTACCCTGATGCTATAAAAGACAGGCAGTGACACTAACTAGCTAACTAACTAACTAACTAGTGTCACCCGTGACACTGATACAGTGATCATAAAAAATATCTGTACAGTATAATAGTGACACTGGTAACAGGGGGTGAAAGGGTTAACTGGATGGTAATCAAGGGGTTAAACCTTTATTAGGGGATTAATGAGGGGTATCCTAAACCTACCTGGGCCTACCACTAACTACCCTAATGCTGTTTAGTGTCACAAGTGACACCATTACAATGATCAGGGAAAAATCTGAAAACTGCACTTGGTGACATTGTGACAGGGAGTGAAAGGGTTAACTGAGGGGGGGGGGGCAATCAGGGGGTGACCAAAGGGTTAAAAGTGTACCGATGTGTACTGGTGTCAGTGAAGTGCTTGGTGTACTCACAGGAAATGTCTTCTCCTCTCGCTTTTGAACCAAAAAGGGTTCCACGAAGGGAGATGACATCACTTCCTCTTCCTGCATTTACATTACATTGGCAGAGGACAGTCTGTCAGTCGCCAGAACCCATCGGCAGATCCAGGTCAAAAATCATTGGCCTGGACCTGTAGACTGATCGCTTCTGTAACGAATCCGATCGCCGTGGGCAAATCTGTTTTTATGAATTCCATTCTCTACATATTATATGATTAAAGTGCCTAAAAAGTCCCAACACTAGGGGAATTCTTGCTTTTTGTAGTTGCTGGATCATTACCAGAATGCTTACATCTCCAAAATTTATGTTCTGGAGATGTAAAAAAGGCAGTGTGCACAATGTCATTTTTTTTTAATCCCGAATGCCAGTAAATGTCAGGAGAGGTGGAGAGAGGGAGCCTATATCTGGAGCAAAGTGAACTGGGTAGGAGTAAGCTGTCCCTGGTGGGATCAAATGGCAGACAGGATCCAGAAGGAACAGGGGCACCTGTGACTGAAGATGCCACCAGAGATGTGCTTGTGTATGCAAGTGAATGTATGTTATATGCAGTGTGTATGTATGTTGCATGTATGTGTATGTACTGTATGTAGTATGAATGTGGATGTATGCTGTATATATGTATGTTGCAGGGACGTGCAATCAGGGGAGGCAGGTGAGTCTGAGCCTCACCTGCCATGAACATAAAAAATAAATAAATAAATAAATAGCACATATGGTTACGGAGATATGGGGCTCCTTGCGCAGCCTGTCAGAAGCTACATAGAGAGCGGCCAGTTTAAATAAGCTAGCACACTCTGTTTGTAGCAGACTGAGAGGATGAGTTTACAGTGCCTCTGACTTCTTGTCAGAGGCACTGAGCTCAATGGATAGCTTGGAGCCTTGGACCAATGGTAAAGTACCATTGGCCTAAGCTGTCCAATAAAAATGCTGCAGTGGAAGCTGTCCTCTCACTGCAGTGTCATCGAAGGAGGCATGTGTCTAAAAGACAAATACTTCCTTCCAGCCCAGCCCTCTAAACTACAAGGAAAGAACATGGGATTATGGGTATACGATTTACCCATAATCCCATGTTTTTCTCACACATTTAAGAGGGAGAATGAGAATCTGCTTCTGTAGAAAAGGTGCTGTTTTAATTAAGCTAAATCATATATTATTATGCTATATGTTATAACATAATCATTTATTATTTATCTATTTAATGTGAAATTACTGGTTTGAACTTATAACTTCAAACTTCAGTAATTTGTCCATTAAGCCACCTGCTTGAGTACAGTTTTTGAAAATATAGTAAATTACCTTAAAAATAATATATAATAATTATTTGTATATTACTTACTTATGGTAATTAACCCCTTGCCACCCAGAGAGAGATGTTAGATAACTAACATGTCACGCTTTAAAATTGCGCACACTTGTGGAATGGCACCAAATTTCAGTACTTAAAAGTCTCCATAGGCGACACTATCCACATTTTAACAGGTTACATGTTTAGAGTTACAGAGGTCTAGTGCTAGAATTATTGCTCTTGCTCTAACGTTCACAGTGTTTGTAACCTGTGTGTATCTGGCTCTGATACTAGCCAGTGCCTCACCACATGTCCGTGGTATGTTGTATAGTGGCACATAGGTAGTACTGCTGTACTATGTACAGATGGCAGTAGTGAAAAGAATCACAGGGGGTGCTGTGAACTGGGCTGCATATAATTCAGGCTCCTAAACTATGTACAGTATGTTACACACACCTGACCAACACACTCTGTACATTTGATTCCTGCACTATCTACATTACCCATCTTTGACCCCTGCACTATGTATGTTAACCACCACAGGCTCCTGTACTGTGCATATTACCCACCCTGGACCCCTGCACTATGTGCATTACTCAAGCCAGGCCCCTGCATGTGTACATTACATACTTGTGACATCTGTACTTCGCACGTAGGCTCAAGTTGTAAGCCCCTCCCACTGTTTTGCAGTTTTGCACACCTAACATTCATCACAGTGAGCTATGTGTGTCACTATTAGCCCCACCCAACACTCCATCCTATTCTGCCCCCTACTCCACCTTTATTCTCATGAATTCAAACCTTCAGTTCTAAGGTATGCTGTTCACTGCAGCCTTTAAGATTCACTCCCTGCCCAAGGTAGAAAGTGACAAAGAAGATATGTTATGTGGCCTCATCTTACCCATATGAAAACACCTGGAGAAAGGTCACTTCAGGGGTGCTCCAATGAGGAGAGGGGGTAAATGGAGGGACCCAGTGAGCCCACAGTTGGGCTTCACATGTGGCGTTGCATTCTTCAGATGTTGACTATTATAATAAGGTAATAGGTAAAGTTTCCTTCTGATGATATATTTTTCAGCTATGTTTCAGCTACATAATGGACAAGTATATAATTAAAACAAAAACAGCTCACACATGCAATAATGACATTAAATCCTGCAAGGCTATTTAAAAGTAACTGAACATCTTAAACAAAAATATGGGGAGTCCATCACACTATATGGCCATAGAGTGCTTAGCCCACTACTGCATCAAAGTCCCCCAACTCAATGGGTTTTACACTAACCATAGAATGGGAGATCCTGTCTCTAAACCACTTCAGCCCCGGAGCCCTTTTTTACATTAGTTGTTTACAAGTTAAAATCAGTATTTTTTGCTACAAAATTACTTAGAAGCCCCAAACATTATATATATATTTTAGCAAAGACTCTAGAGAACTAAATGGTGGTCATTGGCAAAAGGGGGCGTGGTCTGACAACACTGCTGAATGGCTACTTGACTCCATAGCTCCTGAGCTAAACGGCACAAATGACAGATTCTCGACAGACACTGAGCTCCACACCAACTTTATTTTGTGCCTGATATCCTTACATCACCCTCTAAAATATCCAAAAGGAGGAAGGACTTCAAAACCCCCAGGAAGCTGGCCGACTTTTATCCCATTCCAGGCCTCACGGGGATCCAAGATGTCGCTGACACTCCCTCAGGGAGAACGACGCGGCTCTCCTCTTCGTTCCTCCACGAACCATATGGTGGTTCTGGAGCCTCCACTCCTCCGGGCGTAGCGAGTGAGTCATCTCCCCCGCCCTCCCCCACCACCTCCAGCCCAGCAAAATCCCAACTCAGAATGGAGGAGCCCGAAGCCGACCACCCAATCGTGTCACCGATCGCTCCAGCCGAAGCCACTCATTCGATCGTTCTACTGATCACTCTGCCTCTCCCTTTGCCTCACTCCAGTTCAGCGGTGGATGAGCTTCCAGCCTCTGATCAACCTATATCTGAGCAGGTCATGAAAGCCATGCTACAATCTCTGAGGCACACTCTACACCTAGACCTATCCTCAGCAATCTGTACAGAAGCATGAGCAACACATCCAAGCCATAGGGAAGACGATAGGGGACTTATCAACAGCACATAACGAAATGGTGGACGCGATCACCACGCATGAAGAAGACATTCAATCGATCCAATTCAAACTAGCAGAATTAGTCCCGGAGTCGATCGAACAGTCCGACCTAAAGATCTTCTTACAATCACTAATGAGGGCACTCATCCTTGGCCTGACGGACAGGGATCTTGAAATAGACAGGGCACACAGGCTGCCGAAACCTCCGCATCTTCCACCGTCTACCCCCAGAGACGCGCTGGCCCGTATACACTTTTTTAACATTAAAGAACGAGTCAGGTATGCAGCAAGGAGCGGTAACAGATTACCGGACCCCTTCAACTCCATCCAACTCTATGCCGACTTGTCCAAGGCTACTATGGACAATTACCGCCAGCTGGCGACGATCACGAAAGCTCTGTTTAACCACAAAATCCCCTTCAAATGGGGCTATCTGAACAAACTATTTATATGTAGATTATGGTGGGTGCGGCGCTGCTCACACTGGATGAGTCCTTATTCAGATATGTTTGTGTGTGATAGTATCTTACAGGCTGATAACGTATATAATATTAATAATTAGTTATCTCATCAAAGTCTGTGGTATTGTGGAATTAGTGTAAATACATATGACTTTTAAAGTAATCCATGTGATGGGTTGTAATAAGGTGTTCAAAAAAAATACAAAAAGAGCACTTCATGTGTGAAATTCAGTAAAACATGATGCAAATAAATGCAAATTCAGCGGAACACGGTAATATCCCACAATAATTACGAGGATCAAAACTTCCAGGGAGAGCTTCCCATTTCATCTTTTTACCCGGGGTCAAGCTGATGTGTGTGTTATGAGCATTTTCTGTCAGGATATGCAAAGTCATGATGGACTTCGCAAGGGCACACTCTCCTCTCCACTCTCCCTCTAACCTGGTTCTTACTAGCATATCTCCACACACCCAGTACACATCCCCCAGAGATTGGCTTTGGTTTTGGACCAGGTTAGCTGAAACATGACTGTAAGAAGCACAGTAACCCTTAGGGAAGATACCTAATTTCCTACCCTTCCCTGTATAACAGACATGACAGGTGTAATTCCCAGGGTATATTGTGATAATTTCTTTAGGCCTTGGGGCCCCGGTATTGATGGGATATTCTGCCTTCCATTTTTCACATGCTGAATAATCAGTAGAAGTGTTAGTAAAGAGGCTTAGGAAACACTCCTCTGCTTCTTCAGGTATGTTTAGCGGGACTGTACCTATGTGTGGTCTGGCACTGCCACAGACATAACAATCAGTTCTGTTGTGCTTATTAGCACTGTATCTCATCCACTCTAGCCAGATATTGATTTCTGAGAAACCGGTTTCAGCTGCCATTGTATCCTCAAAAGTAGAATCCGCTATTGCAGCCATGTCCCCCAGGGTCTGTATATGGGGCTTTAAAGGATTAGGTAGGAGCTGTCTTGTGACCCTGATGACCTCCTCCAAACCACCATCCCAACACATACTCACCCCTATCAGAGGGACTCAGTTTCCGTATATTTAGAACAAGTGTCATACTGGGCCCTGGCTTATGTAGGGTGAGACGGGTCAACAAGGGCTCTCCTTGGCTATCCTTGCTATCATAAGCTGGTTGGAGTTGGTATCCCCAGGGAGTCCCTGTGTTCCAAGCTGCCGCTCCCCAATAGTCACAATTCTTTCCCCATGACCCCTTGGTGACACAAATATACCCTTCTCCATGTCCGGTCTTATACCGTTCCCATCTACTACTACGTTCAGGACATGGGAGTATCTTAAATGCATGGAAGTCAAATGTGGCTACATGGGTATCAGAGGAATTATACCAGAAAGTGACCTTTCCATTTTTCTCAGTAATGGCTGCATGTTGTGCTTTGGCTGTTCCCAACAGAAAAAGGATATATAGAATCATGACTTGTCCTTGTCCACCTACTCAGGTACAGTGGCTTTCTTACAGTGGGAAGCATGTATCCAGGTGTTTTTTCCGGCCACTTTCACTGATGTGGCAGTTACCAGGAGGACTTGGAAGGGACCATCATATCTGAGTTCAAGGGAGTGCTTTCGTACAAATTTCTTTATATAGACCCAGTCACCGGGAACCAGCTTGTGTGTTCCTGTATCTAGTTCAGGATCTGGAATGGAAGAAAACACTTTTGCATGGATACAGGTTAATTTAGGAGATAAGGCAATCACATAATCAGTCAGTACATCAGATTGAAGTTGTAATTGTTGCAGATAATAACACCCTAGCCTAGGGGCTGACCCAAACAGTATCTCATAAAGTGATAAACCATTGTCTCCTCTGGGGGTGTACCTGACACTAAACAAAGCAATGGGTAAACTGTCTGGCCAACTCATCCCTGTTTCCTGGGACATTTTTAACATCCTAGACTTTATTGTACCATTCATTCTCTCTACCTTTCCACTGCTTTGAGGATGGTATGGGGTGTGGAAGGCTAGTGTGACCCCTAAAGCTGTCCATATTTCTTTGGCTACTGAGGCTGTGAAAGCCGGCCCTTGATCACTCTCTATAACCTCTGGGGCACCATATCTGCACACTACTTCTGTTAGAAGCTTTTTAGCTGTGGTCTTTGCCGTCATTTTGGTGACAGGGAAAGCTTCCGGCAAAGAGGAGTACATATTTATGATCACCAAAGTGGTATCGGCCACTCTTTGGCATCTGGATGTGGTCAATCTGTATTCTCTGAAAAGGATACTGAGCCTTTGCTAGGTGTTTTCTGGGCACTTTCTCTGATCTTTCAGGGTTGCATTTATCACAGATAGTACATGATTTGCAAAAGTTGTTGGTGAGTGGGGTGATTCCTGGGGCCAGATAGTATGTGTTGATTAGGGCGTAGAGGCACCATGGGCCCACTGCACCACTGCTGGGAACATAGATTGTGGCAAACATGGTCTCTTCTTTACTTCCATGAGTCCATCCTTTAACGTGGCTACTTTCTTTATCCATGTCTCCTTTTCTTCTTTGCTTTCTGCCTCCTGTTGTTCTTTAAGGAGTGTCCAGTCTACAGATGGGCTTTGCAGGACCATGGTGGTTTATACAGCTTCAGTATCCTGTATGTCTTGTGGTGCTGATGTTGTTCCATCTGGAGTAGGCATGTCCACTCTGTTGACAACTTCTCGTGCTTTCAATGCGGCCTGTTTTGAGGCAGTGTCTGCCAGATGGTTGCCTTTTGCTTCTGGGGAGTTCAGTCTACCATGTGCTTTTACTTTAAGTATAGCTACTTGGGCAGGAAAAAGTAGAGCATCCATTAAGTCCTTGATTGCTGCACCATGCTTCACAGGTGTACCCGTCGCCGTTTGAAATCCTCTGGTTCTCCAGAGGACTCTATAGTTGCAGGCAACGCCAAGTGCATATCTTGAATCCGTGGAGATATTGACTCTCTTTCCGTCTGTTAATTGGCATGCCACAGTCAGGGCTTGGAGCTCTGCTTCTTGCACAGATTTTGAGGGGGGTAGAGCTGAGGGTGGAGGATTGTATCCTCAGTGGTGACAGCATATCCAGTGTGGTATCTTCCTGTTTGATCTGCATACCTTGATCCATCAACATAGATATTTAGGTCAGGATTCTCCAGAGGCACCTCACTTACAGTTGGTAGATGTGCAGTTTCCATTTTCATCATTTCAAAGCAGTCATGGGGAATATCATGAGGATCGTCTCCCCCCTCGAGAAGTGGGAGCAGAGTAGATGGATTGAGGGTGTTGCACCTGAGAAGGGTGATGTTATCCGGGAGGAGTAGAGCACATTGAAGTCTGAGATGTCTTGCTGTCGACAGGTGTTTTGGTTGTACTTGATTCACTATGGCCGCTATGTCATGAGGGGCCAGGAGGATAAGATGGTGACCCAACACAATGTCAGCGGTCTTGTCCAGAAGAGCCTGGGCTGCAAAGACAGCTCTGAGGCAGGAGCCCCCCCCCCTAGCCACTGGGTCCAGTTGGCAGAAATAATAGCCAATGGGCCTGACCCTGTTGCCATGGGTCTGGGCCAACACTCCCGTGGCATGTCCCTCTCACTCTGAGACAAATGTTTGAAGGGCTTCTCGTATTCTGGGAGGCCAAGGGTGGGGGCGGTGGATAGAATTTCCTTCAGAAGTTCAAAGTTGATGAGGGCCTCTGAGGATAGCATGAAAGGGTCAGTTTTCAGGGAATCATACACATCATACAACATCAGTAGGGATGCCTCTGGAATCCAGGAACGGCAGTAGGAGATTAGTCCCAAGAAGGCATGGAGGGATCTCTGATCCACTGGCTGGCACTGGAATGGCCTTGATTGTGGTGAGCCGTTCTTGGGTAAGATGTCATGTGCCTTCTGAGATACAATGTCCAAGAAAGACCACCGTACCTTTGCACCACTGGATGTTGTGTTTTGAGGCTTTACAGTATTGTTCGGCCAAGTAGCAGAAGAGGCTCTCAGAGTGAGTTGACGCCTCTTCTTGTGTGTTGGCACAAAGCAAGAGATTGTCTACATACTGGAGGAGCACAACCTCTGGGTGGAGTTTGATCCATGTATCCAAGATGAATGCCATCTATATATAGGAGGCGGTGAGTGGGAAGGCCGAAGATCCGCTGCAGCGCAGACAGGCGAGCAGCAGCAGGGTGAAAACGCCAAAAGCGCACACAGACCGCCCACACTTTCTACAGCAGCTATGACATATCTGGGTAGTTTTTTAGAAATTTCTGCACCACCAAATTCAGCACATGCGCCAGGCAAGGGATGTGCGTCAAACCGGCTAGGCCCAGAGCTGCTACGAGATTTCGCCCATTATCGCACACCACCAGGCCGGGCTTGAGGCTCAGTGGCAACAACCACTCATCGGTCTGTTGTTCAATGCCCATCCACATCTCCGGCGCAGTGTGGGGTTTAGCCCCCAAACGTATCAGTTTTAAAACAGCCTGCTGTCTTTTTCCCCTGGATGGGCTGAAGTTGGTGGTGAAGGTGTTACGCTGACCGGATGAGGAGGTGGTAGAGGAGGAGGAAGAGGAGGAGGCAACAGGAGGCAAAGAGAAATGCCCTGCAATCCTCAGTGGCGGAAGGACATGCGCCAAACTGCTATCGGCCTCAGGCCCACCCACCACTACATTTGCCCAGTGTGCAGTTAGCGAGATATAGCGTCCCTGCCCGTGCTTACTGGTCCACATATCAGTGGTTATGTCCATGTCCTCACCCTGAAACAGAAGTGGTTGGGCATCGGTGCACTCAATGTCTTCCACTTCTGGGGCAGGGCTATGTGGATGGCCCACGGAAAGCACACCAGCAGAGTCATCAAAAATCATAAGATATTGGGGGGCGTGGCCTGATGCAGAGCTGAGCGGACGTGCAGGCTCGGAGCTCCGGCGAACGGCGGGATAGAGCAACCCGAATCAGCCCTTCTAAGGCGACCCAGTACCGGCGGTGACGGTGTGCAGAACTGGGCCAACACCCAGAGATGTCCAGGAAACGCAAAAACGAAAAAAAGCCGCAGCGTCTAACGGACTTTTTCTCTCCTGGCCAGGGCGGAGGTAAGCAAGATGGCGGTCGGGCCTACACTCCCCCGTCCGCCATGCAGCACCATCCTTCACAGAATAAGGGGACACAATCCAAAATCAGAGACTCCCCTAACGGGAATTCGTCTTCCCCCTCCACACCAACATCCACAAGCCCTGTTAAAGCCAAGCCCAGGCTGGATGCCACTGGATCCAGCGTGGAGGCCGCTTCTGAATCTGGGGATGACACGAGGGAGATGCCGGATTCAATCAAATCCTTCCCCACACAGAACCAGCCTATCTTGGACACGGTCCTTAAGGACATGCTCCTCTCTCTGAGAAGCACCATACAATCAGATTTAGCGGCACACATGCACAGATACCATGAAGATATCCAG
>BLSH010425216.1:0-15558 GCA_018402905.1 Glandirana rugosa
AGCTGAGCTCTGCACACTCCTGCCTGCCTACTAAATAGGGTAAGTGTGGGACTTATCCCGACTTCGGGGGGGGGGTCTGTCAGTGCCCTATCTGTATCTGGTGACTGTATACCCTATCTGGGACTCTGTATACCCTATATGGTGACTGTATACCCTATTTGGGACTCTGCATGCCCTATCTGGGACTCTGTATACCCCTATCTGGGACTCTGTATACCCTATCTGGGACTCTGTATACCCCTATCTGGGACTCTGTATACCCCATCTGGGACTCTGTATACCCCTATCTGGGACTCTGTATACCCCATCTGGGACTCTGTATACCCCATCTGGGACTCTGTATACCCCATCTGGGACTCTGTATACCCTAATCTGGGACTCTGTATACCCCATCTGGGACTCTGTATACCCCATCCGGGACTCTGTATACCCTATCTGGTGACTGTATACCCCTATCTGGGACTCTGTACACCCTATATGGTGACTGTATACCCTATCTGGGACTCTGTATACCACTATCTGGGACTCTGTATACCCCTATCTGGGACTCTGTATACCCTATCTGGGACTCTGTATACCCTATCTGGTGACTGTATACCCTACCTGGGACTCTGTATACCCTATCTGGTGACTGTATACCCTATCTGGGACTCTGTATACCCCTATCTGGTGTCTGTATACCCTATCTGGTGCTATGTACACTGATATCGGGGGCTCTGTATACTGCTATATGGTGACTCTGTATACCCCTATCTGGTGACTTTGTATATTGCTATATGGTGACTCTGTATACTGCTATATGGTGACTTTGTATACTGCTATATGGTGACTCTGTATACTGCTATCTGGGGCTCTGTATACTGCTATCTGGGGCTCTGTATACTTCTATATTTTGACTGTATACTGCTATCTTGTGCTCTGTACGTGTATACTGTTATCTGGTGACTCTGTATACCCCTATCTGGGGCTCTGTATACTCCTATCTGGGGCTCTGTATACTGCTATCTGGTGACTCTGTATACCCCTATCTGGGGCTCTGTATACCCCTATCTGGAGACTCTTTATACCCCTATCTAGTGATGCTGTATACCCTATCTGGTGATGCTGGGCTGTATACTCCTGACACAAGGGGTGGAAACTATAAGGCCTGGGGCTTATGAGAAGTGGGAGGGGTCAAAAAGGAAGGGCAGGGTCTGGTGCCACCCCATCCTAAAATTTCACCAGCCACCACTGCGGCACAATCATTGGTAAACATCTTCCTATGGCAAGGCAGAAGGGTGAGATGTGTATTCCGTAAATTAGTGACAACTAGTTAAGCAGGTGGTGTTGGGCATGTTTTAATTAAAGATTATTATTTAACATTGCTTCTTACTCACTTGAAAGTGCCGTTTCCCCATCACACACATGTGGGTTGAACTGGAAAGCCATTAAATTAAAGACAACAGCTTATACAACTATTTAATTGCTAGCCGTTATATTTCATATCACTCCACTTCACTATCCTCCACTATACCCCACTATAAGGCTACTTACACACTGGGGCCACGAGCGTTAGTGGTAAAGCACCGCACGTTTAGGCGCTTCACCGCTATTATAGCTGCATTTTTGCGACACTTTTCGGGCGGAAGCGGGAGCTTTTAACCCCCAAGAAGGGGTTAAAAGCGCCCATGTTGCAGCGCTTTGGAAGCGGTGCCCTTTCATTTCAATGGGCAGGGGCGGTTTGCGATCGTTTTTATACACCGCTCTCAAACCGCGCCAAAGATGCTGCTTGCAGGACTTTTTCTAACGTCCTGCAAGCGCACCGCCCCAGTGTGAAAGCACTCAGGTTTTCACACTGAGGTGGCATGGGAGGCAGTTTTCAGGTGCTTTACAGGTGCTATTTATAGCGCTAAAACGCCTGAAAACCGCCTCAGTGTAAAAGGGGTCTTATAGCTACACTACAGGTATGGCATATTTTATTGGCTATGCCTCTTAAAGATCAAATAAGATCTACATTCTTCCTTCCTATTCTTCAGTTGCCCATCATTATTCACAACCTTAACATTACACAGTGGAAAACCAAGAGAATACTTGTGACTGATGACCTTTTAGTGGGCCCAGCACTTAAAGCTTTTTAGGACCCTACAATAATAGACTATGGAATATCCCCTCTCGACCATAATAAATATCTTCAAGTCATGCATTTAATACACTCTAACCCAAACACCACTATTCATATGCCTTGGGGCATAGCTCAGTTTTATAACACAACTAATACCAACATTAATCTCATGTATTTCTCATCTCATCTCATTATTTTACAACATGCTTAACAATAAAAGTATTTTTGATAAATCAGGGCTTGGGAACATGACTTTGGTGTAGTGTACACTCCAGAGAACTGGCAAAAAACTCTCAGTACCATATATGCAGTAACAAGGAGTGAAAAACCTATGGGAGTTAACACAAAAGATATTGCTACGCTGGTATCTAACTCTGTACCGACTTTCAAAATTCTTACCGCAGGCACTCCCTACATGTTGGAGAAATTATGGAGCAGTGGGTACACTGCACCATATATTATGGTTTTGCCCTGCTGTATCCACATTTTGGTTAGCAGCTATTCGATTAATTACTTGAATATTAGGGAAAAATTCCCATATCCTCAGGAATAGCCTTATTTCCATTGGGAATAGAATTGGTACCATCCATTCTGAGAGGTATAGTAACTCATATTTTGTTAGCTGCACGCCTGCCATTAGTCAGTCACTGGAAAGACCCTCAGACTCCTACTGTAAGAGAAGTGATCCTGGTAACCCAAACACATGCCACATAGAAAATACTATTTGCTTCCTCTATTGGCAAAGGCAGGCAGTTGGTGTATCTTGAATGTCGTGGGTCGACTGGTATGACAAGCCTTTACCCATTTAATGCTATATTTTTCTACCCATCTATACACAAAGCACTGTGTTGCTTTGTTTCCTACTTATTACTTGCTTGATCTTAGGGTCATGTTTTTTTCTTAAAAATGATTGCACAATCTTCAGAAATTGCAGTAAGCGTTTCCAATATCATTTGTGCATTTTCTGTGTATTGGTTAAAACCTTGCAGGTGTGTTGTTTGTGACTGTAATTTTTACAAACTGTTATGAAGACATATTGAAATGAAAGAAGAAAACGTATGCAGTCACCACATCTAAAGACTGTTAAGCTGAAATGTATTTACATTTTTGGATTTGGATTTAGATATGCCTTAAAATGATTGATGCTTCAGGCTGCCTATAGTTTGTGACATAATGATACTTTACTTAATAGTGCATTGAATATTCAGAAAACATTTATAGGCACATGCGCAGGGATCGAAGTTGGTGGACGCACATTAGACCCGCTCCGTTACACTGCTAATCCTCTTAGCTCCCTTGCAGCCTCTATTAGCAAGTAATCAGCAAGGGAGCCCTCCCGAGTCAAGCAGCATCTGTTTGTGACCCATATGGGAAGAATCGGGCAACAGAAGGCATTCTACAAGCCCGCTGACAACCCGCGGCCTGCTCAAAGGGAGAAATTCCTTACACGCTCTGGATCCCCAGCCTCGAGTGACTCCGTTGCCCAGACGCCTCGCTCTGCTGGCTCTGCAAACCTGATGGCTGAGGTAAACCATCCGCCCACGGGCCAGGCTACCCCCACGCCAGCATACCTAACAGAAGACATTTTAGATGCCAAGCTCCACACTCTCCTACAAAATATTTCCCACACTATAGCCAGTGAATTGGGGAAAATCGCCCATGCACTGCGGGGGGAACTGGCTTTAGTGGAGGAGAGAACAGACCACTTGGAAAACAAATTAGATGAGCTGGTGAACTATGTACAAGTCCTGGAGGAGGACCGCCACACTTTAAAGCAACAAGTCTCACAACTTCATTCCCAACAAGAGGATTTGGAAAATAGGGAGAGAAGACAGCATCTCCGCATCAGGGGTATCCCGGAAGCAATTGGGGATGCTCAACTACGTGAGTACTTACTGGGCCTCTTTGTCACCCTGGCAGCTACAATACTTAACTTCTATCACTTACAAAGGGGAAAAACTACAAATCTTCAGTGATCTCTCCCCAATCACATTAGCGAAGCAACGTCACTTCGCCCGATTACTCTACATCTACAAAAACATTGCATTATTTACCGGTGTTGTTTTCCTTTCAAGCTGACCGTGACTAAAGACGGTATGCAACATCACATACGTGATCTCCAAGAGGGCGAAGTTTTTTTGTCCAGACTGGGCCTTCCCCCCCCTCCCGGATAAGGCCCTGATGACACGGGTAACTCGCACGAGACCTGTGACGACCCCAAGCAAGCTGTGGACACCGGCCTAAACCAATACAGGAACCCGGCCTCCAGTCTCGCAACACACCCCAAACTCTCACCTACTCACGGGCACTTGAAAGATCCCCGATCTAGCTGTTGTTCAGCGGAAAAAATCTTTTATGATCTACCTGCCCAAGTTTTCTTGCATCCTATGTAGGATACCTACGTTCCCCCATTTGCATCAACTCAAGTAATGACTAAGACAATATACTCTTTGAGTAAAGAAAAGTAAAGATGAGGACGAGCGGCAAACCGCCATCATCTCTTCGCCCTCTCCATGCTACCCCAGTCAATCTATGGTATAAACCATGGATACCTGAACTCGCTCAGGCTTAAACTTACTTTCATTGCAGTTGTGTTATTGTTTTTTTTTCTTCTGGATCCGAAGGTCTTACCTAGGCCCACGTTTTATTTGCGGTAGGTCTTTGACCTATGCAAGCAGACTTGTTTTTTTGTTTATTTTTATGTTCTCGGTTATACCATGTTTGGTCAAGGTATGTTATGCTTTGTGTGCTCTCACCCTGCACTGATTGGATGTTTATATTGCATATCTTAAAATGTCTTCATGCATATACTCATGTAACGGTAAGGGGTTAAACTCCTTGTGTAAGAGGTGGCTTGCTCTGCAGAAGTTTCGTCAGTCCCAAGTTGATGTCATTCTTATCCAGGAGACACACTTTAAAAAGGGAAGCTCATTTAAATTTGCCCTTAAATATTTCCCAACGGTGTTCATAGCCTCTGATCCCACGGGCAGAGCAGGGTTTGCCATTTTGATTAAACGTAATGCTACACTACAAGTTCAGTCATCGACAATAGACCCTCAAGGACACTACATTTCTCTTAATTGTCAATATGATGGCTCCCCCCTAACAATCCTGAATATCTATGCCCCTAAGACAGGTCAACTTGGCTTCCTTCGGGATTCTATACCCCAACTCCTACTGTCATCTCACCCACTCACGGTCATAGGTGGAGATTTTAATTTGGTTGCCTCTCCTTCTAAGGATAGGAAATCACTGCAGAACTGCAGAACTCTCCAGAACACTCAGCAACCCTCTAAACAACTCCTCAAACAAGCTGCCTCTTTTCGCCAATGGATTAGGGAACATAGATTGATTGATTTCTGGAGAGTGAAACATCCATGTGTCAGGCAATATTCCTTTTTCTCACCCGTACACCACACCTACTCCAGATTAGAATATTTCCTCGTCTCTAACCTACTTCTGCAGCTGACAGTGGAATCAGACATCATTACAAACTCATGGTCTGATCATTCCTTTATAGCCTTAGACCTTCTACTGAATAACACCACCTCCTGCACGTGCAAATGGAGATTGAATGACAATCTCCTCCGTCACGCAGATATCAAAACACGTATCTCACAAGCTCTTGGGGAATTCTTTCAACTCAACGAGGGCTCAGTCCCCCAATTTTCAATGCTGTGGGAGGCCCATCCATAAGGCCTACATCAGGGGCCAATTTATAGCAGTAGGCACCCACCTTAAAAGAGACGCGGCTAAACATAAAAAAGTCCTCCTGACACAACTGACCCAAGCTGAGAGAAAACTCATAGATCACCCTTCAATAGCTAATTTACGGGCAATGGTATTGATCAGGGACAGACTCACAGCTGTAGACCTTGCAGACATGTCCAATAATTTAAGGTGGATGAAGCAGGAATTTTAACAGTTTGCTAACAGACCACAAAGAATGTTGGTGAACAGGTTAAGGTCAAGGCCCTTGGGAAGTGCCCCTGAGTTCATCTTCCAGACTGACAGGACTCCCACTTACTGCCGAAAAAGGTATTGCAACTACATTTGGCAAATTCTATTGCTAGCTTTATAATTGTCTGTCCCCTGACCAGCACCCACCATTTAACAAGCAAGCATTTGAAAATTTCACCTCTGACCTGTATTCACCCAAACTAAGCTCCAAAGATAGACAGTCACTAAACACAGCCATCACCTTGGAGGAACTGGAGAAAGTAGTTAAAGAATTGCCAACCCATAGGACACCAGGTCACAACGGACTTACATACTCGTATTATAAACAATTATTCCCACAACTAGCCCCAAACCTGCTGATCTTATATGACTCCTTAATGAAGGGAGTAACACCCCATTCACACTTCCAACATTCATACATCATCGTGATTCCAAAGGAAGGGTAAAATCCCCAGCAAACTATAGGCCAATAGCCCTGCTCAACTCCGACTACAAAATATTTACCAGGTAGGACCATGGCACATATCGACTTGTTAAATGCTATGGTTTTTACGAGGAAAATCTGGCGAGATTGCAACAAAGCTTACTCTTCCGTTCACTGACAGACGCAGCCTTCTAATGACACGTGGGTTATGCTCATATTGCTAGGAGTAGACTAGGCAAAAATAAAACAAAAGCATAGGTTGGCCCCTCCCAGGGGGCCGTCCTCACCTTAGCATATAATCCCCCTGCTCTGCATAGCACATCAGTTTTAAATTGCCTAGTACAAGGAGTAGACCTGGTTCCCTATGGGATCTGCGGTCTCCTGAAGATTTTTTCTGATGAAGACTGCTATCAAGAAGCTGGCTGGTGGTATAGAGGATATCTAGAATCCAAAAACTTTCCCCAGTCCGGCAGACACTATGCGAGCTACCCTTAGCGGGGGCCCGGCGCATAGCGCCCATTCCGTGCGGGCGGCCAGTGGCTAAAACCCACTAGAGCCCAGTGACTGGTTTTGTTCCTGTCCAGGGGCCTGGCCAGCAGCATGCCTCTCTATGGGGAGGTAAGTCTGCTCCGGGTGGCTACCCGCTGCGCCCGTCGGATTGGTGAGTGGACCCTCTTCCGTCCTAGGGGCACGGAGAGTGGACACCTGGGCAGCTTCTGTGGTATCTGGCCGGTGGGGGTCCGTTAGTGGGGACACACTGGGTGGTACCCCTTTGAGGATTATCTCCCCCCCCACTCCCCCTCCCCCCTGCAGTACCGCACCTTGCACTGACCGTTCGGAGCACTGCATTATGCGGTTCACCGCCATTCGGTGTGGATCACCGTTCGTTCGTTTGCCGACCACACCATTTTGCTATAAGCTCTGCTTGTGTTAATGGCAGCATCCATTGTTTGGTAACCACATGTGGTTTTCAGCCTGTCCTCTGGCGGCCCTCAGTGGTCGTTTTTGGTATTACAGGAAGTGATATAAACGTAATTAGTACTTCCAGTTTCACTTGGACAACGTGGCTGACACTCTGTGGTGCAGGCTCTTGAAGTGCAGTGGATTTTTTTGCATTGCTCATTCCGGTCATTTAAAATAGCAAGTATAGCTGGCTCTCCCTGGGTGCTGGTAGCGATGGGTGCAATCCTCCCGGGTCTCCCTGGCTGATTGGTGGGGTAGAGGTGGTGGTCACACAGTGGGGGTGCCGGAAGGCTGGGATGTCAGAGGCCGGCAAGGCTATGGCAGGTGTACCTGCGGATCAACAATCCACCCTGGGAACCTTGGTGTCCCTGGAACAGCTGAGGGCGGTATTTGGGGAGTTCTTGCCCCGGGCGGGGGACCCGGTTCCGGGGGGCCCCAAAAAACGCCCACCCCCCCTCATTCCTCAGGGGAGGATTCGGATCCAGAAAGCACCTCAGTGGTCACACCTATGGACCTATCAGAGGGTGAACTGCCCTCAGAAGGCGAAGGTGATCAGGAGGCTCCTTTTTCGTGTGATAAAGCGATAGTGGCCGCACTGATCACTGATATCCGCGACTCCATGCGGCTTGACCAAGCAGTGGAGTCGCATGAGTCCACATATATTTGTGGACCACTTAAACCCCCTAGGTCCCCTAGGGCTTACCCTAATGCTTACCCTTATGATCAGGTGTTTGAACAGGCGGTGTTCAAGGAATGGCTGCGGCCACCAAATTCCTTTGCTTTTCCTAAAAGCTTTGCTGTTCACTACCCCTTTGAGGATAGCTTTACTAAGAGATGGGCTTCCCCAACGGTGAACCCCCCAGTGGCCCGTCTGAATAAGGCAACGACCATTCCCTTGGAGGGGTCTCCGTCTTTTAAGGAGACGGCCGATCGCCGCGTGGAGGCAGTGTCTAAGGCACTGTTCTTGTTGGCTGGGTCAGCCATGCGGCCAGCTCTAGCAGCTGCGATGGCGGTACAATCTCTTCACGAACACACTGCCACACTGCACACTGGTTTAACTTGTGAATGTGCACAGGCTGAGGTGCAGCAGGCACAACATTTGGAAGAGGGTCTCCGCTACATATGCCATGCTGCTTTGGACCTTCTTCCCATATTGTCAAAAATGTCTGTTTTTGCAATTGTTATCAGGCGGGTGCTGTGGCTCCGCTCTTGGTCGGGCGACCAGGCTTCAAAGAAAGCTCTTGCAGATCTTCCCTTTCAGGGAGGGCATCTGTTTGGCCCACAGTTGGATGAAATCATTAAGGATTTCACAGGAGGGAAGAGTACTTTCCTTCCAGAGCCAAAGCATTGGGATTTTCGCCGTAGGCAGGGCCCTGTTTCTTCAGGTCAGAAGAAGTTTTTTCGGGCACCCAGCTCAGAGGGTAAGGGCTTCAAGTACAGTAAGGCTTCCGCTGGGCCCAGTAAAAGGCCCTGGCAGCATAAGTCCGAAAAAGCGAAGGATAAATCAACCTCCACATGATTGCCCTTGCCCGACCCACGGGTGGGGGGCCATTTGCTGGGGTTCGCAGAGAGATGGACTGCCCACATCACCGATTGGTGGGTACTGGAGGTGGTGTCCTCCGGGTACAGGATAGAATTCATCTCTCTGCCCCCAGAAAGGTACTTCCCTTCAAACTTGAGACTCCCTCAGGGGCGTCAGGAGGTGCTTCTAGGTGCCGTTCAGGCGCTTGCCGAACAGGGGGTGATTGTACCGGTACCCATGGCGGAAAGATTTCACGGGTTTTACTCAAACCTCTTTGTGGTGCCCAAAAAGGGCGGTGTCAGGCCAGTTCTGGACCTGAAGGCATTAAACCGCTTCGTAAATCATCTCACCTCCACTGTATCTGAGATAGGGACCATGGAATACATCACAGCCTTAAATGAAGACACTTCGACCCAGTTTAATAAAACATGGTGTAAGTGGGATGACTCAATCGTTGGTCCCTCCTATACGCTCACCTCTGACAATGTACAAACCCCCAAATAATTCCTGATCCCTAATGGTACCCTAGACCTTCAGGTTGATTTATGTTCCTGTTCCCTTTGAAGGTTCTCTGTTTGTGTGTTGTGTTTTTCTTTTTTTTTTTTTCTTCTTTACTGCTATGCCCGAGCAATGCAGGCTGTAGATATACAGCCAGAAATAGGCCTACACATATAAACTTGGTTTTCTTCCCATTATGGTATGGACGTGCATTGACTTTTACTGAAAATATTGTATATTTGTCTCTACATTGGACTATCAGACAGGAACAATATCTATACATGATCTCTTGAATGTATAAATTCTTGCCCAAGGGGGTGTACTTGATGTACTACTTTCAATAAAAACTTTAATAACAAAAAAAAAAAAAAACAAAAAAAAAAACATTTGTATAGTTGTAAAAAACATAGCGAGTGCTAAAGAACAGGCATTAAGGTGTGTTACCAAAACACGTGGCAAAAAAACATACTCTATGTTTGCAGTGTTGCAGTACCATTCATTGTGCAGTAAAACTGAAAACAAAATGCATGTGTATTCATTTTATGTGTTCATTTACTGCAACAGAACCGTGTAACTTAGAATGGGCACTCCAGTTATTTGAGAAAGGTTTGAACCTTGCTTTTTGTGTTCCTTTTAGAGATATTTTCCCTTTTTTGATCTAGCACATCCTGTCAAGAATATGCAGTAGATACCCCTAGCAAACTAATGTAACCCCTTTGAAGGTCCTTCAGATGCCAAACCTCTCCTGGTAACAACTAGGGCCTGTGTCAGCTGGACTTGGGCTTGTGTCAATGACATCATTTTGACATCAATAGACAAAAGAACTGGGTACACACCACTCCTAAGCAACCTGCAAGATCTCACATACTGCTGGAAAACTCTGGGTGCCTGCCTGGTCTGCAGCCAGAGAAGTCCATAGAAAACAAAGTGAATTTTTTGACAGGTCCATTTGGCCTGCAGTTGATATCCTTCTGACCTGCATTTAAGCTTCTTTAAGCCACCTTAAAACCAAATTTCAGACAACCTCCAAAGTCATTCCAAAGCGTGAGGAAGAGTAAGAACATCTGAGTGTTTTTTATTATTTTTTTTTGCCATCCATACCTTCCTGTTCCCAAGATGCCTATGCCCCTGTTTTTGCATGGGTGCCACAGGGACTAGGAGTAATAAAAAAAAAATCTCTCCAATGGGTTCACAGATAGAAATGGGTACCCTACAGAGATTTTAATTTCACCCTACTCTATCCAAATCTAAAAAATGTCTGAAGTCAGACTTTATTGTTATGTGGGGACGCATGCTGTTTATACAGATGTTGTTTGTTGTTTGCTGAAAGAACCACAGAGTAGATGTACTATATCTTGCTTATGGTCTCACCTGTCCTTCTTTGACTTTTTAGATCTGTACAGGAGGAACAGTACAGTGCAAATGATGACGACCAAGACACCAATGGCTGCTCCCACACCACCATATAAAGCATCCTTAAGAATTTGTCCTGTACAGTCTGAATTTGTGTACATATACTTGTCCTCTGCTGGGCAACTGGAAAAAAAAAAGATGTAACAAGATTGTTAACCTCATTGGTGGAAATACCTCCTTATTAATGTTTTACAACTCCAGGAAACTTGAAAATTCTCCCTTGCTGTGGGGCTTGGCCTGCACTGCAAAGGTTAACTGCTCATTTAGGTCAAGGGAGCATGGAACTGTAGACTTAATTATTAGATCCTCCACTCTTCAGTGCTGCTCGGCCAAGTACTGCAGCATCTCCGCCCCCCCCCCCCCCATGCTCCAGTGGCCAAAAGGTAGCAATGTCATCAAGAACAATGCAGAGAACAAAGTCCTGTATTGGATGTGAGTACTCCAAGGAATAGACCGCTATTGAGCATGGGGGGAGCTCTGTGTGCTGAGACAGCAGAGGATTTGGTAGGTGAAAGTGTTTTTACTCTCCCCTAGCTGCAAAGGAGAATTTATATCGTATCACAGTTGGGCTGCAAGTAGTTGTCCTAATGTTGATATTACATGTTTTTTAATATGTGCCAGTCAAGGTTTTGCATATGGCAATGAGGATATGTATGGTAAGTCCATGTAAGCTTTTGTGTATTGCTTGAGAAAGGACTATTTCCATTCCAAAACACATAGCATAAGTGTGCTGTTTTTAAAGTTGCTTCATTAAAGTATTGATTTCATAATATCCATCAAGAGTGCCAATCTACTTGTTTGCTTACTGCCAGTACACCCCATGGCATTGTTCAAGGAATGAAATGACCTTTTAGGGGAATACTGTTCAAGACTAGGAATGGTCAGTAGTCTCTTCTACTAGCAGGTACTGTACACATTAGGAAACAGTAGCAAAGTGAAGAGGTTTCAAAAGATTAAGATACTTCTCACATTCCAAATGTGGCAGGCTGTAAGGAGCCTGTATGGACATTAAATAGCAACAGAATTCTCTGTTTTTATTCTAAATTATGGAAACAGTTCATAAATTGGTTGGCTGTGTTGACTAGCTGGATTGAGTGCTGGGGGAATTTTTGCATTATAAACGAAAATCCTGTAGCCAATGAGCTGGATAAGATAGCGCTCATTGGCTTCTGCAGTGTCACTACCTCTGGGTGTCAACTGGTAGGTGCTCCTTTCCTGATGAGCCAGGTTCTGCAGAGTTTTGTCCAAAACAGCATGCTCTTTTTAGTGACTCTATTGCTGGTTAGTTGCTGTCAGGGCCAGGACAATGGATGGGGGCAGATCCATATAAGTGGCAAAGCAGTCCTCTTAAGACTGATGCCAATGATGCAGTACAGGCTTCACAGTGAGAATAACAAGTTACTGGCAGCATCAGGATTACTGATGTGGCTTGCTTTAAGACTTGTCTTTTGAGCTTAGCTTACACTAGTGGCTGGGGGTGGAAAAATAGAAGCATTAAATCCCCCCAACCACCCTACCTAAGATTCAAAGGAAGCCATAAGGCAATAAACAAATGCTAAAGCCAGGATGCATTGTGGCGTGGCAAACCTAATCCTCTCTGTCTCGTTTGGTGGACAGTACAGCCAAGAGCTGCACGATTAATCGTTAAAAGATCGCAATCTCGATTCAACCCCCCTCACAATCTACACCCGACATTTCCTTGATTCTGTGTAAACAGTGCAGGGCTACTTGTCAGTTGGCTTAAGTTGCCTGACAAGTCATGCTCTATGCAGTGCAATGGAACCATTCTAATAGGGTGACACAAGTCGCTCCAACCTAGAAAAAGGCTCCCGTACTACTCTAGGGGCGACTTCAGGTGACTTGCATTGACTTCTATTACATAAGTCGTTCGCAAGCCGTGCTTAAGTCACAATGTGCGGGGTCGCTCTGAGTTGCCCCTGAAGTTGGATAGCCTGTGAACCAGAGCTGTCAAGAAAAAAAAAAAAGAATGTTCAAAATTACTTAGCACAGGGAGATAGAGATAACAAGAGATACATTGTAACTATTTGTCCTTTTAGAATAGATCAAAGGGAACTTGGGTCTGAAGTCAGTTTAACCACTTAAAGACCAAATCTTTTTTTGACATTTATTGCTTATAAGTTAATAATAGTATTTCTGTTAGAAAATAACTTAGGACCTCCAAACAATATACAGTATCTCACAAAAGTTAGTACACCCCTCACATTTTTGTAAATATTTTATTCTATCTTTTCATGTGACAACACTGAAGAAATTACACTTTACTACAATGTAAAGTAGTGAGTGTACAGCTTGTATAACAGTGTAAATGTGCTGTCCCCTCAAAATACCTCAACACACAGCCATTAATGTCTAAACCGCTGGCAACAAAAGTGAGTACACCCCTAAGTGAAAATGTCCAAACTGGGTCCAATTAGCCACTTTCCCTCCCAGGTGTCATGTAACTTGTTAGTGTTACAAGGTCTCAGGTGTGAATGGGGAGCAGGTGTGTTAAATTTAGTTTTATCGCTCTCACTCTCTTATACTGGTCACCGGAAGTTCAACATGGCACTTCATGGCAAAGAACTCTCTGAGGATCTTAAAAAAAGAATTGTTGCTCTACATAAAGATGTCCTAGGCTATAAGAAGATTGCCAAGACCCTGAAACTGAGCTGCAACACGGTGGCCAAGACCATACAGTGGTTTAACAGGACAGGTTCCACTCAGAACAGGCCTAGTCATGGTCGACCAAAGAAGTTGAGTGCACATGCTCAGCGTCATATCCAGAGGTCATCTTTGGGAAATAGAAGTATGAGTGCTGCCAGCATTGCTGCAGAGGTTGAAGGGATGGAAGGGGGCAGCCTGTCTCAGACTATACGCCGCACACTGCATCAAATTGGTCTGCATGGCTGTCACCCCAGAAGGAAGCCTCTTCTAAACATGATGCAAAAGAAAGCAGTTTGCTGAAGACAATCAGACTAAGGACATGGATTACTGGAATAATGTCCTGTGGTCTGATGAGACCAAGATAATCTTATTTGGTTCAGATGGTGTCAAGCATGTGTGGTGGCAACCAGGTGAGGAGTAAAAAGAAAAGTGTGTCTTGCCTACAGTCAAGCATGGTGGTGGGAGTGTCATGGCTGGGGTTGCATGAGTGCTGCCGGCACTGGGGAGCTACAATTCATTGAGGGAACCATGAATGCCAACATGTACTGTGACATACTGAAGCAGAGCATGATCCCCTATCCCTATTCCAACATGATAACAACCCCAAACACACATCCAAGACGACCACTGCCTTGCTAAAGAATCTGAGGGTAATGGTAATGGACTGGCCAAGCATGTCTCCAGACCTAAACCCTATTGAGCATCTGTGGGGCATCCTCAAACAGAAGGTGGAGGAGCGCAAGGTCTCTAACATCCACCAGCCCCATGATGTCATCATGGAAGAGAGGAAGAGGACTCCAGTGGAAACCTGTGAAATTCTGGTGAACCCAAGAGGGTTAAGGCAGTGCTGGAAAATAATGGTGGCCGCACAAAATATTCACTTGGGCCCAATTTGGACATTTTCACTTAGGGGTGTACTCACTTTTGTTACCAGCGGTTTAGACATTAATGGCTGTGTGTTGAGTTATTTTGAGGGGACAGCAAATTTACACTGTTATACAAGCTGTACACTCACTACTTTACATTGTAGCAAAGTGTCATTTCTTCAGTGTTGTCACATGAAAAGATAGAATAAAATATTTACAGAAATGTGAGGGGTGTACTGACTTTTGTGAGATACTGTATATATATTTTTAGCAGAGACCCTAGAGAATAAAATGGTGATTGTTGCAATATTTTATGTCACACGGTATTTGCGCAACAGTCTTTCAAATGAAATTTTTCGGAAAAAAATACACTAAAATGAATTTGAAAAAAAACTAAACAGTAAAGTTAGCCCAATTTTTTTGTATAACGTGAAAGATGATGTTACGTCGTGAGAATCCTTGAGCTGCTCCAGTAGTCCATTAGTGAACGAATGCAGATTAAGATGTACATACACAAGCCTTGAATTTGCGGTGCAATTACAGAGAGGTAATATAAATCTACTTTGTTTGTTATGTTTGGATATGGCGCTGTTTGAGCTTTGGGTATAAAAAATGTGTATATCAATCAAAATGTATTAGTAAAGTGTAGTGTTTTCACAGTGTGCAATATTATTTCCGTGTTTGTCCATAAAGTGCAAGCGTGCTTTAGTGATAATATATATGTTGTACTTGTAGTGCTTCAGATTGACACATACATATATATTGCAAAGCAACCCTTAGTGGTAACATATATAAATAGATAAACCACAAATTTTAAATGGTGAAAACATTTCAAAAATATTATAAACATATATTAAAAATTGTATAAAATCCAAATAATGTGCTGGTGTGCATGTGCTACTTTCCTCAGAAAAACAACAGTAGATGTGTCCATAAACCATATAAAAACCAATCTGAAAAAAATCCTTTTTGTTGTATGTGATATAAATGGTTAATCAGCCTTTTCCAGTCCTAATCCAGATCTTTGGTAGGTATCAGTTTATAACCAGTTCTATTTTCAGTTAAGGTGCCAAGTGCTCAGAGGTGACAGTTTAATGGTTTTCCATATTCAGAACCCTTGATGTGGATAAAGTAGATGTGATTCACA
>BLSH010425216.1:21066-39618 GCA_018402905.1 Glandirana rugosa
TAACATATATCTATCTATCATATTTGTAAATTTGTATATTTTATACATCTTTTTATACTCAAAATGTTCCAAGTTAAAACTTCAAAACTAACGCCGTATTTTCATCCATTGTAATCTAACAGTTATCTAAATCTGGTATACATTTTATACATATCAAATATAATACTGGAACATAATTGCTCATTAAATATGGCTTTCAACAGAGCTTGTCCCTCTCCCATTCCCCCCTGCCCACCTCTTCCCCCACTTAACATCTATCTCCGAAAGATAACCACCACTGCTACCATCTGAACAATACGCAGGCTGAAAGGTTCTTTATTTGGTTACTTGACTTTACTCGTTAATACAAGGTCATAATATAAACTATACATATTTTACATATGGTCTAAATCTATTGACAATCTAATGTTACCTACTTTTATGCCGCAATCAAAACTTCAAAATTGAACCTTGTAAAACTCATATTTTTCTACATATTTTATATGTTTAAATGTTTATACTATCTATCTATATACAATTACTTTGTATTGCTGCTTTAACTTCTGTTTTTTTTTTTCAATAAAAATTTGAATTACAAAAAAAAATAATTATAAGTCTATATAGACCGTGATAATAAAGTGCCAATAAATTCATGAATTAGTGCAAAAAAGCATATGTGCAAAATAGCATGTGCAGAAAAGGTTGTGCAAAAAAAAAAACCTCTTCAATTAAATCAAAGTCCATATACGATTGATAGTAGATATCAAAAGTAGCAAAGATCCTTTCACCAGGTGTTGGAAAAGGGGGGAAAGGAAGAACTGTGATGACACCCGCAGCACACTAAATCCGATCACCTATCTCTATGACAATCAGAATAGCAGGTAGATAGCCCCTGCAGGCATATTCCTTGGTATAGGTGATCTCTCTTCCAGCCCCTGAACAACCACCTCATACAGCAAACTCATCCACGGACATTGAACCATATGAAAGGAAAAGGATTCCAAATAGAGTAATTCCGTAGGTTTATTTGTAAAAAAAATAAACAAAAAGCCAAGTGTCTACTTACAATATTCCAGTTAAAACGAACATTCAGACAAACATTTGCCGGCAATAGATCAAAACCGCCCGTACTTCCAGGATCACGTGGGGAGCGATGACGTTGATGCGTAACTCCGCCCTACATGTTTCGTCACACCTGACGTCTTCCTGGGGCCCCAGGGGCTGGAAGAGAGACATCACCTAAACCAAGGAATATGCCTGCAGAGGCTATCTGCCTGCTATTCTGACCGTCCTAGAGATAGGTGGTCACTTAGCTCCGGTAAGAATCCTCGGATTTAGTGTGCTGCGGGTGTCATCACAGTTCTTCCTTTCCCCCCTTTCCCAACACCTGGTGAAAGGATCTTTGCTACTTTTGATATCTACTATCAATCATATATGGGCTTGATTGAAAAGTTTTTCTTTTGCACAACCTTTTCTGCACATGCTATTTTGCAGTAATTCATGAATTTATTGGCACTTTATTATAACGGTCTATATAGACTTATAATTATTTATACATAAATGTGGACAATTTTTGTATACTGTTTATAGATTTTTCCAATTTTTAGCATTTGAGTCTTGTCACTTATTCGAATAGCGCAATCTGTATTTATATCTAATTACTTCTTTTGGGCGATATCCCTAGTTAGATTGCAGCTGTTCAATCACTTTATTATTTCAATTTCATTTTTATTCAATTTAATTCATTAATGTTTTAGTTTATAAATCTCCTTAAGTAATATTTTAGCGTGGTATTTTCCTTTTTTAACCCCTTTTTTTTAACCTCTAATACATGAAATAATGAATTAGATCAAAGGATACTCACAGGCACCGGGGCCCCATCATCTTCTCAATCTGACAGGTTCCTTTATTACATTTCACAGAAGAAGGAGATTTCTTTTCGCACTGAGAGACACAGATAGGATTCCCAGATTCAAAAATCGGAGTGAAAAACTCTTGAAAAC
Organism: Glandirana rugosa; assembly: GCA_018402905.1. Classification (NCBI taxonomy): domain Eukaryota; kingdom Metazoa; phylum Chordata; class Amphibia; order Anura; family Ranidae; genus Glandirana; species Glandirana rugosa. The sequence continues at coordinate 23,049 of BLSH010425216.1, forward strand.
CTTCTGCAACTGTTTGCTTGCATTGCTCTGATGAGACAAGAGATACAATGTGGCTTTATCTTGCTATGGTAGCTGGAATGTCCTAGGACAAGTCACTGAAAAATCACATAAACATTTCACCCACCTTCAAGAGATTTTGGTGGTGTTCCGTTCACTGTGTAATCTTCTGCAACACACAGGCTGTCTATAGGATGGGAAAACATAAGATCATGTTGTAAAGTTTGGTATAAATAGTACAATTTCTGTGTTTATAGAGGACATATAGACAAGAAACTGAGTGCATTCCCTTCAGGATGCCTGTGAGTTAAAAGCTGGCCTGGATGGGCAACTATCTGACAAACAAGGCTTAACTCTTTCACTGCCACTGATGTATGGTACATGTCGGCAGCAGAGGGGCATTTTCATTTACTCCCGACTATTACATTGGTCGACTGTCACCTGGAATTGATTTAAGTGCAATAGGTCAAAGAGAGAGCCAAATGAAAAATCCTTAGGAGTCTAAAATCTTTATTGTCCAACTGGTTACAACAGGCAGGGCAAAGGGCACCCAACACATTTCCTTTGCCGATTCTAATGTGAACACCAGCACTCAGGGCTGTCCTATACATCCTACCTGGTGCCACCCCCCCACCCCCCCATTACAAAAATTACAATTAAAAAAAATATTTATTACTATTTATTTTTTACATTTCTTAAATGCTGTACTTTTTTTTACATTTTTTTTACAAGGCTGTAAAGGGGGGGGGGGGGGGTGGGCTTGTACGAAATATCATGGGTCTAAACAGACCCCTGACATCTTCCCTTTGAGACAGAGAAAGGAAATGAGGACACGGATTCTTCAGTTCCTTTCTCTGTAGCCTTAATTGCACCGAAGATGACAGTTTACTATGCTCAGTTATGAATGGACACATGGAGTGTCCATTTCAGGAAAGGAAGGGGCCAGTAACTTACATATTTATCAGCCCCTTTCCCCACTCTCCATCCACCTGTGCACCCGCAGCTGTCAGTGAAAAAGGGAAGCTGGCAGTGCTCTGTGTGTGTGGGGGGGGGGGGGAGGTGAGGGGGGCCCAGGCACACAGGGGGGTATCAGATGTGGACAGCACAGGAAGGGGGATCAGTGCGGCAGGATGAGATGGGAGGACAATTACAAGAACAATGCAGTGTCTATGTCTCTCCCTCCAGCAGCTGAAGCCAGCGGCAGGGAGAGGGGGAGGAACCAGCTTTCAGCCCCTGGAGGGAGAGACATAGACACAGTGCATCATTCCTGTAATTGCCCTCACACCCTGTCCTGCTGCACCGATTCCCCTGCTGTCCAGGCCCCCCTGTGTGCCTGGGCTACCTACACAAGGCCCAGTGGTACCCCCTATCGGTGACCCTGCCAGCACTGGCTGTTCATTATAACACCTTTTACCTGTATTTCAGTCTGCTTAGGAGTACTTTTGAGTCCATTTAACATTCCGCCATTTCAACCAACCTTAAAAAAGGGGAATTGTGTGACCCCTGAAACTTGTTGGTTGTCCTTTGCCCTGCGTGTTGAACTCCTAAGGATTTAATCTGGAGCTCTTTGACATATTACATTTGGTTTTCTCATCTCGGGTGAATGTCCTGTCCTGGGGTGTCCCTGTCTTTGTGATGAGCTGTTGAATACAGACCAGTTGGGCTCTAGTAATGACTTTGGCATTTTAATGACCTGTGAAAATCCATGACCAACGCCCCCCTACCAGTACCAGCAGGTGGAACTGATTTTTCCATGCATCCTCTGACAATATGGACCCCTCATGCAGGCCACCCTCTATTTTTTCCAGGCTCCACTGTCCCACCAGGTAGAGGCGAGGGAGACCAATGCACATCCATTCTGTGATCTCCCCTACCTAGTACAAACCCAGCATTTACATCACTTCCTGGTTTGGCTGTCATTTTCCCCAGCTGTTGTGGCTGGAAAAGAAGCTAAAGGAGTGTGATCTTCTTCAATGGAGTTCAGCTGCGACATCATGGGGCTTTTTCTGTTAAAGATAGCCTGTCATAACAAAATAGTATTACATAGGAGACTTTTAACCCCCTACTTGGTAACAAAATAACATTTAGTGAAAAAAAAGTGTAAAAAATAAAGGCAACTCAATTGACTATCCCCCTACCCCTACCTAGAGATAGGACATTTATTGCCCAACATAGCGGGAAGGGAGGGCAAAGACTATTTCTCGGAGAACCCCAGCCCTCACCCGATGGGAAACCAACCCACCCATGGGCCCTCTCTGTGGGGAGGGTGGCGGTTGACTGGAGATGATATCAGCAAATAGCCCTACCGGCTTTGGACTGCTCCACCCGAACTATACTGGGAATGCTGTGGATCCCGTGGCTCTCCGGCTGGAGAGGTGGGGTACCCGACTCGGTTCCACTCCACGGGACGCTTGCCTCAGACATTGGACAACTATATTAGGCGTCTTGCCCATACATGGGGGAGCTGAGAGACTACCATTCACCCTTTAATCCACAATTGGGGTTCATGGTTTGCATTTACTCTTTCGCTGGCGCCTGGCTGCGGGTTGTGGGGACCTCTCGTGGTGCCTGGCGGGGCACCCCCTCCCTCTTTTTCTCACCGGTGCCTTTGAGGTGCCGGTGGGGGGGGCTGTGCGCTGGGCCGGGGGGGCCGCCGTGATCCGCTGCGGGGCGGCACCGACACCGCTGCTCTGATCCGCCTGGCCACCGGGCCCGCTCCGTAGTGGGCGATGCCCGGGGTTGACTAGGCGGATACCTCTGTTGGGTCACACCGCTACGAGCCAGTCTCGGGGCATTGTCCTCCAGGTTGGCGGGCCTTAGGAGGAGGCGACCTGAGCCATAGTATCTGAACGGCGGTGGTGTGATTATTGTTCTCCATGTTATAGTTGTAAACGTTTGATTCTCAGTTACTACATAGATCCCACTGGGTTATACACGCGGGGGTCCTCGGCCGGGAGGTGGACTGGTTTGGGGGCTGGACTTTTGGTTTTCGGGGGGGGCAGGTGGTGGGACCGGACTTTACCGGGCCACCCCTTCCCCCCCCTTACACTCACCCAGTCTTTCTTTGGACCGTCGGCTCCCCGGCCGGCCGAGCATACGATCTGTGTTTATGGCGCCTCCGCCTCCGGAGGTGGGACCCCTTCATCTGGGACTTGGGGTGCTCCCACATCATACAGGTTTCTGTAAATCTTTAAACTATATGACCTACTCGTTGCTTATTGTTGTGGTTTACTCCTGCCTGGGAGAACACACGCCCACCGAGTCACATTACCTGGCTCGTGCTGGCGGGTGGCTCCCGGGAGGGCCCTTTGGGATACGCGGGGGCGCGGAGAACAGACTTTGGAGGCAGAACTCGATAATGACTTATAGACATTGCCCGTTTACCACGGCCTTTACAATGCTCCCACTATATCTGTCCCTATACGCGTCCCCCTGGCTCCCAACGGGCTCCAGTTGCACTTTGCTGAAGCAGCTCTTACCTCAGGGAAACACTGATAGATACCCCTGTTGGGAAATTAAACAGTAGCAGATTATAGAATATGTAGCACTTAGATAGTTGGGCTAGCTGGGACAGGCTCGGTGTGGCCAAACGAAGCCCTTCCAGTTACTCCCTCACCTAGGCCAACGCACTATCCGACCCTTTTTGGGTGCAGGAGTGCAACTGCAAGCTTAGAGCTTGCTCTCACTAGAAACCACTTTCTTCCCTCTATCTTCTACCCCCTTTATTTTACACCCACTCTCCCTTCCTCTTTCTCCTTACCCCCTCCCACCCCCCTTTTTTTTTCTTTCTTCTCCCCCCCTCCCTCCCCCACATGGAGATGGATAATATACACCTCTACTCATTAAATGCGAAAGGGCTTAACACGCCCAAAAAAAGGCGCATGCTCATGAACGATTTAAAACAAGCTCACGTAGACATTGCGTTTATCCAGGAAACCCACTTCAATGACACTAAATTACCTATTCTCAAAAACAGGGTCTTTCCTCTTTCATATCACTCTGCTAATAAGACCAAATCTAGGGGAGTATCTATCCTAATTTCTAGTAAACTACCGTGGTCCTGTCGCCATACAATGATAGATACAGAGGGACGATATGTGTTCCTCACGGGCCTTCTGGGTGACCTACAGCTGACCTGAGATTGTAACGGAACTGGAGTCCCCAATGAAACTAGAGACGTTGGAAGCAGCCATAGGCGCGACTAAGCCGGGAAAAGCACCAGGCCCAGACGGCTTGACTCTGCAATACTATAAGTCCCTACTCCCGATTCTAGGCCCTCGTATGATCGACCTCTTTAATAACCTAGGAAAGACAGCCACGCTCACCAGAGACACCCTGAGCGCACATATATCAGTAATCCCGAAGGAAGGTAAAGACCCGACGCTCTGTGGTAGCTACCGGCCCATCTCCCTTCTAAACACGGATCTTAAGATCTTTACAAAGATCTTATCCACTCGCTTAGCCCAACATCTACCAACCCTACCCCACTTAGACCAAGTAGGTTTCGTCCCCTCCAGAGAAGCTAGAGATAATACAACCAAGGTAATAAACTTAATCTACGCCGCCAAACAGACCCATACACCCAGTGTTTTCCTAAGTAAAGATTCCGAAAAAGCATTCGATAGGGTTGATTGGAACTTTATGACTGCAGTCCTTCGCCACATTGGATTAGGAGATAATATGCTCAAGTGGATAGGCCAAATCTACTCCAACCCCACAGCTCGAGTTAAGGCAAATGGACTCCTCTCCGAACCGTTCCTTATAAGAAACGGGACCAGACAGGGATGCCCATTATCCCCCCTCTTATTCGCCCTAACCTTAGAACCTTTCCTCTGCAGAGTTAGACGGAACCCCGACATTCTGGGAATAACCATTGGGACCACTCAACATAAAGTGTCAGCATATGCAGATGACCTGCTTTTCTCTCTCTCGAACCCCACAATTTCTCTCCCAAATCTGCTGAAGGAATTCAATACATATGGCACCCTCTCGAATCTTAAGATCAACTATAGCAAATCAGAGGCCATGGGGGTTGAACTACCGCCTACTCTCTTATCGACTCTAGAGGCCAGTTTTAAATTTAAATGGACACGCTCTGCTTTGAAATACCTAGGAACCCTAATACCCTCAGATCTCACACGTATCTTCGCACTTAACTTCACACCCCTTCTACAAAAGACACGGCTACTACTGGAGTCCTGGCGTACGGGACTCCACTCGTGGTTCGAAAGATGCAACTCAATCAAAATGTGTATACTCCCCAAATTCCTCTACCTGCTCCAAGCGCTTCCAATTAAGATTCCCCCACAATATTTTTAAAAAATACACGCCCTATTTATCAAGTTTATATGGGCACATAAAAAACCAAGACTCTCCCGCTCCCTCATGTCCCTGCCAAAACAATGGGGGGGGCTTAGCATTCCCTGAAGTAAGTAAATACTACCACGCGATCCACCTTACCAGGGTTATCGATTGGTGCCCCCATCTAGATCTCAAACTTTGGGCCCAAATAGAGCAAGCACAAACTAATATCCCCCTTAGGAGTGCTCTATGGTGCTATGACCACCTTCCGCCACCACTGAAAAACCACCCCACTATTGGCACAACCCTCAGACTTAGCTCCCAAATGAGTAACCAGCGGTCTTTAACCACCCCAGACTCGCCGTTATACCCCATCATAGGGAACCCACTTTTCCCCCCCGGTATAGAACCACACCATTACAGAAACCTACGGGATCGGGGACGAGTTTGGGCCTCACAATTCACTTCGCCAACAGGTTGGCCCACGATAGACGCTCTACAGAGTGCCTCGAGCCCCTTTGGTCTCCCGTTCTGGACGGCTCTCCAGCTGAGACACTTCCTCAACTCCCTGCCTCCTCCACAACATTTTAACCGCCCTTTGACACCATTTGAAACACTCTGCTCGGACGATGGTCCCCTCACACAGGTAATCTCTAAAACTTATGCCCTCTTAATATCACCAACCAATCAACCAACACTTCCATTCATAAAGAAATGGGAGAGAGATCTGAACCGCACATTTACCACAGATCAAACTCGCAAATTTTTTTTTTTTTTTTTTCCCTTTAGAAAAGTTTTTATTGAAAGTATATAAACAGTACAATATACTCGGCAAACATAGATCAAGAGTATGTAACATACAAAATGGGATCTATTACAATATGACTTAATTATGGCAGTACAAAGCTCGTAGTGTGTTGTGTACTTGAACATACCACCCTTGTCCGGTGGCTTCTACGCATTGTCTACCCAACGCGATCTTTGTCTGGTCTGTACAAGCTAGTTGTTTGCGGTATCATAAGGCTGTGGGTAAATGTAGCTTTCCGCTCCATATTGTTTTTGTAAAGGGAAGGGGCTTGAGACCTCGAGTTCTGTGGATGGGGTTGACGCTTATAAACTGTTTTGGTCTGGGTCTTTTTCGGAGCAGTCTGTGCTTCATGTGGGAGGGCGAAGGGCGGCCTAAGGGTGATATTTCCTCCGTCTTGTAAGGAGCTGTAAATAATATGATGACGTTGTGAGGGGATGTAGGGGCTAGATCTCAGTTTGTATGGTGATGTAGTGATTTATGAGGGTCCTTCGTTGCCGAAGAAAGAGTAGGAGGAGTGGAAATAGAGGGGGGAGAGAGATGTATGGAGGTAGAGGGAGTTCAGGGGGGAAGGGGGGGCGAGGGTGGGTGGGAGGGTTAAGCAGGTATTGTGCTCCGACCGGGCCTCCCAGGCCCCCGCCGCCGGGCCCCCAGGGGGCCACGCCCAGGGTCCCCACTAGGTTGTCGGGGATTGCGCAAAATTATCTAGTTTTCGTTGAACTCTTCTATCTGCACAAAGATACAGGAAACAAATTACAAAATACTCACGAGATGGTATCACACATCTCACATGTTGCAGAAAATCTTCCCAGGCACATCAGCTAACTGCTGGCGCTGTCAGGGAGACAGGGGAACCTTGTTACACATCTTTTGGACGTGCCCGAGGCTCACCCAATTCTGGGACTCAGTGAGAGACATAGTTCAGAAGTTCCCTGATTATGACATTCCCAAAGACCCATCCTTCTTTCTGTTGCACGTATCCTCTATCCCTACCAAAACATACAAAAGGTCAGTGGTGCGTCACCTACTGAACGCCGCAAAATCATGCATTCCTCCATTAAGGAAAAAGCAGACCTCCCCAACAATCGCGGAATGGCTCAGAAGGGTAGAGGACATCAATAAAATGGAGGACCTAGTCCTCACTTCACGATCCCAAAGAGAAAAATATTCTAAAATGTGGGGGCTATGGAATCTGTTTATTGTATCTACAGAGGGCACCTTGCTCCTGAGTTCATAGGCACTGCCCTAATCAGTAAAACCCCCTAAATGACAAACACCTGAGCACTAGATGGTCCAGTACACTCCGCATCCTCTTCCCCCCCCCCCCTTTTTTTTTTCTCTTCTTCTCCCCCGTTCCTCAACCTCTAACTTCCAGTTCTTAACTTCTATACCCTTATGGGTCTTTATAGTTTTTTGACTTGTTCTATGACGGTTAATAGGATAAGGAAAACGGAAAATGGCAAGGAATAGTTTGCAAAATGCACACCATTTATTCATGTATCCGGAATAATGGAAATATTTTCTGATTGTTCTGTATGATGTGTTTATATGCCATTATTGTACAACATGTCCTTGCCTGTTCTGGTCGTTAATAAAATTATATTTGAAAAAAAAATAAAAATAAAGGCAAGACTCTACCCTTAGAAAAAAAATCAAGCCTCCCTCCCGCCACCACATACTTGCACACACAAACGCAAAAATGAACATACGCATACATTGATTTTGCTACATATGTTACAATTTGTCACTTACTCTGGAGTTAGAGCTATAATTCTAGGCCCATTATTCACAGTTAACTCTAAACTGATGACCCGGATTGGCTTATAAAGAATAACCTATGGACAATTTAGGGTACCAAAGTTTGCTGCCTTTTCACATGCACAGGCCTTGACATGTTGGCTATCTATTTACTTGGTGTAGCCTTATCTTTTATATTCTACCAAAAAATGGTTAATATATTGCGTTTGTGTACCCTAAAATTAACTTTAGTGTACTGTGATGCTGGGGGGTTTTCGCCTAGTTGGTAGTGCTTCCCAGTGAGTTCAGTCCACTCCATAAATGTTGTTTACAGGCTTGCTGGCCCACTTTTAGTAATGAAATAGAGAAAGTTCATACAGAAAGTCAGTTTCCCACATAGGGGTTTCCACCATCAACATGAACATACTGTAAATGAGGTTCAGCCTTCTGGCTCTCTCTAGCAGGTGTACTGCTCAGGCCTTTGGCAGTTGTCCTACTAACACAGCACTTCTATGCTCCTGTACAAACTCTGTATCTCTTTGACTGCACCTGCACTATGCAGGCATGTACACACTGGCTGGCCCGTAAAGCCTCTCTGATTCCTGGGTAAAGATTGAAGTTCTCCTGACTCCTATGCAGGAACCTCCTGTCTCTTCGGTGGAGCCCTGAAATATTGTCAAGTTCTAGATAAAGAGGGCTGTGAACATCTGCATATTCAGCATTCAGCCTGGTTTCTGGCTAAAGCCGGATGCAGGATTGGAGGCTCATTCCCTCTCAAAGCACTTTGAAGTATTTGAGCTTCAGGAAAAAGATAAAAAAAACACCTTTCTTCGCTCAAAACTGACATTTTCAAGCTTCTCAAACTTTTTCTTGAGAACCCTGTGGTTTCTCTTTTATTTTCACAGGGGCAGGGCCTTGCACTGTAACATTATTTTTTACTGAATTGTTGGTCTTGGTAAATAGTGCGGCTAAAATCATGTGACATAAAAACATATCACTACTGCTATTTTAATCTCCAGGGTCTCTTGTATTAAAAGAGGTATAGACTCCAGAGAAAATGTGATTTTTGACTTACCATAAAATCCATTTCTCTGAGTTCATTGACAGACACAGCGCTTCCTTATTCATGACCATAGGGTTATACCGCCCCCTACAGGAGTAGGACACTAGGCAGAAGAAAGACTTGGCTACGTCTATGGGCAGTCCTAGATGGTATATGCCCCCCTCTCTGCTATAGGCCTTCAGTTTAGTAACAAGCAGTGTCAGAGGTATTAGAACAAACTCCTCAGAGGGGTGGGTGATATGTCTGTCAATGAACTCAGAGAAATGTAGTTCAGTCGTATAGCAGAGTTCAATGATTGGTTAAAGAATTTGTGCAAAGCTGAAGGTTTTGGTTATGTTAGTCATGATGCTATGTGGTCGGACATTGAACTTTACAAGAGAGATGGCCTGCATCCCTCACACAAGGGCACAGAGCTTCTTGGTATGGAATTTAGCAACTTTTTGGACATGCATTTAAACTGAGAAATGGAGGCAGAGATGTAATTGTTGAGGAGAGTTTATGTCCCAGCAGGTTGAAACAAATGTGAGGGTTTGTGTTGGTAATGACTGGGCTGATGAGGTGGTCACTTCAGTGGAAGTTTCTGTTAATAAAAAGAAAGCAGTTGAAAGTAGTGTTTGTCATGTCATGTGCACTAATGCCCGTAGTTTAGGCAACAAGCTTTGTGAACTGACAGCTCTTATGTCTAGGGACAACTTGGACCTTGTTGCAATTACAGAGACGTGGTTCAAGGATTCAAATGACTGGGAAATAACCATACCAGGGTACACACTATACAGGAATGACAGAGTAGGGAAGAGGGGAGGTGGAGTTGCCATATATGTAAAAATGGCATAAAACTAACATTAATTCAAAAAACAAATGAAATACTTGAAACCCTCTGGGTTTGCCTTCCAACTAGGGAGGGATCTTCCCTTAGAATTGGAATAGTATACAGACCCCCAGGACAGAGTGAAGATTATGATAACTTGTTGACTGATGAGATAACTCAAATGGCAATGAAGGGAGAGGTTTTGATTATGGGTGACTTCAACATGCCTGACGTTAACTGGGATTCTTAAACTGCTATTACAAGCAGGAGCAGGGATGTAATGGAAGCACTGAATGGGGTTTCTCTAACAGTTAGTAAAAAGCCCAACCCGAGGTGATCATATTCTTGACCTAGTCATGACAAATGGGTATCAACTGTCTGATGTTGAGGTGGGGGAGAATTTGGGTTCTAGTGATCACCAATGTCTTTGGTTTGATATTAAAACAAGAACTGAAAAATATATACAAAAACAAAAGTTTTAGATTTTAAAAGGACACATTTTGCTGAAATGGGGAAATTTCTAAAAAATTAACTGAAAGGTTGAAGTAAAATGACAGGAGTAAGGAATCAGTGGGCACTATTAAAGTCTACCTTCATGGAGGCAACTAGATTATATGTCAGGCAAGTTAATAAGAATAAATGGAAGATAAAACCAATATGGTTCACCAAAGAGGTAAGTAGGATAGTAAAGGGAAAAACATGGCATATAGGAGATTCAAGGAAACAGGAGGTGTAGCTGACAGAGAGGAGTATAAAAATAGACAAAAGGAGGCCAAACACATTATTGGTGCTGCAAAAGCACAGAAAGAGGAGGAAATTTTTAAGTCTATTAAGGAAGGAGGTAAAACCTTTTTTAGGTACATTAGTGATAAAAGGAAAAAATACAATGGGATCACTAAAACATAAACTGGGCACAACACATATGTTGAGGGAGACCAGGATGTAGCAAACCATTTAAACAATTACTTCTGTTCAGTCTTCTCAGAAACAGACTGCACTAATGATAACAAGTTAGGGGATCATATCGGATCTAGTAATGATGGTTCATTTATAGGATTTCTGGAGACAGAGGTAGCAGAGGAACTACTGGCTCGGTTAAAGCTTAATAAAGCAATGGGCCCTGATGGTATTCATCCCATAGTTCTAAGAGAACTTTGCAATATAGTTGTTGGACCATTAACAAATCTTTTAAATAAATCTCTTCTAACAGGAGAAGTTCCCCATGATTGGCAGATAGCTAATATTGTACCTATCCACAAGAAAGACAGAAAGGTAGAAGCTGGCAATTACAGGCCAGTGAGTTTAACATCAATTGTAGTCAAGGTAATGGAGTCACTTCTGAAAAGAAGGATCGTTGATCATCTAAAAATACACAGCTTGCTGGACCCAAAGCAGCATGGCTTTACTGAGGGCAGATTGTGTCAGACAAATCAGATTGAATTTTTTGACTATATTACCAGTGTTTTGGACCATGGTGGTGCTTTGGACATAGCATATCTTGATTTCAGCAAGGCATTTGATACAGTTCCACATAATGATCTAATACAAAAGTTGTACAAGCAGGGACTTAACCCTTGGGTGGTTCAGTGGATATGCAGTTGGCTAAAGGATAGATCCCAGAGTGGTTGTAAATGGGGTTCACTCAGAACAGAGACCAGTCACTAGTGGGGTACCACAAGGCTCTGTACTGGGTCCTGTTCTATTTAACCTACATGTAAGTGATATAACTAAAAGTTTGTTGGGCAATGTATGTCTCTTTGCTGATGATACAAAGGTGTGTAGTAGGGTTGATATCCCTGGAGGTGTCTAACATGGAACAGGATTTGGCATTGCTGGAAGATTGGTCAAAGCAGTGGAGACTGCAGTTCAATATTTCTAAATGTAAAATAATGCATCTAGGGAAAAATAATCCCCTTAGAGAGTACAACATTGGGGGGTACAGTGTTAGCCATCACGACAGAAGAAAAAGATTTGGGGATGCTTATTTCAGATGATTGCAAAATGAGCAAACAGTGTAACCAGGCAGTGGGAAAAGCTGGGATGTATCAGTAGAAGGGTCACCGGCAGGAGAAAGGAGGTTCTGATTCCTCTATAAAGATCTTTAGTGAGACCTCATATAGAATACTTTGTCCAGTTCTGGAGACCTCACTTATAAAAATATATTGATAAGATAGAACGAGTTCAGAGATGGGTAACAAAAATGGTGAAAGGTCTGGGAGATAAAACATATCAAGAGCGACTTCAGGAATTTAATATGTACAGTCTGGAGGAAAGAAGGGAGAAGGGAGACATGATTGAAACCTTTAAATACATCAAGGGGGTGAATAAGGTTCAGGAGGGCAGTCTTTTCAATATGAAACCAAAATCAAGAACACGGGGACATGACCTCAAACTAACTGGAGGGAAGTTCAAAACTAATCTTAGAAAGTATTATTTTACGGAAAGGGTGGTTGATGAGGTTGTGAGACAGTCAACAGTAAATGGCTTCCAACATGCTTGGGATAAACATAAATCTATAGTCAGACAACAAGGTTAATGTGAAAAAAATAAATAAATAAAAAGGGGAAGACTCGACGGACTACTCAGTCTTTTTCTGCCGTCACTTTTCTATGTTTCTATGTAAATGGATTTTTACGGTAAGTCAAAAATCACATTTTCTCTATTGTTCATTGACAGACACAGCGCTTCCTTATTCATGACCATAGGGACATCACAAAGCAGTGCCAAAACATGAGGGGTGGGATAGCCAACAACACAATAGGCTAACAAGGAAAAACAGGAGCTCAACAAGAACTGGAGCCAACCTGAACAAAAACACCCCCAGGGGAAAGACCCCTTAAACCGCAGCCTGCAGAACCTTGCGGCCGAAAGAGGCATCCGCAGATGCCAGCACATCCACCTTGTAAAATATTGTGAAAGTGCACCGACGACCAGGTGGCCGCCTTGCAAACTTGTTTCACTGACGCCTGGTGACGAAAGGCCCAGGAGGCACTAAGCGCCTAAGTAGAATGCGCCTTAACTGGGAACGGGGAAACCTTACCGCAAATAGAGTAGCCTGCATCACTGTCTGTCTGATCCATCTAGAAATGGTCACAGAGGACGCGGACAGCTCCTTCTTCGGCCCGCCCGTGATCACAAACAGGGAGTCTGACCTCCGAAAAGGTTCAGTGGCAGCCAAATACACCCGGATTGCCCGAACCACATCCAGGGCATGCAAGGTAAACTCCCTCGGATGTTGTGGCCTGGGACAAAAGGAAGGCAACACAATGTCCTCATTCAAATTAAATTCAGACACAACCTTAGGAAGGAATGATGGACAAGGATGCAGCACCACCTTATACTTGTGAATCACCAGATAAGGTGAATGACAATATAGCGCCGCCAATTTCGATACCCTGTTAGCAGAGGTGATAGCCACCAGGAAGGCCACTTTCTGAGACAAGGTGAGCAATCTCCAGAATATTCTAAAAGGGAGGTTTCTGAAGAACCGAAAGCACCAAATTCAAGTCCCACGGTGGAAGCGGGGACCGCACCGGTGGAGCCATATGGCGAACCCCCTGAATGAAAGTACGGACCAGGGAGAGCGAGGTCAGGGAGCATTGAAAAAGAACCACCAAGGCTGAAACTTGGCCCTCGTACTCAAAGCCAATTTTTGCTCAACGCCCTTCTGAATAAAAGTCAAAATTTGCGTCACTGAGTAGAAATGGAGGTGAACACCCGCCAACTCATACTAGGAAAAGTAAGGGTTCCACGTCCAATGGTAGATCTTCCTAGAGGTAGACTTCTGAGCTTTAAGCAGAGTCTGAACCACAGACATCGGCAAACCTCTATCTTTTAGCACCTGGATTTCAACAGCCAGGCCGTCAAAGCCAGCGACAGTAAAGAAGGATGGAAGATCGGCTCTTGGGACAGAAGATCTTCTCTGAGAGGCAACCACCAGGGGACGTCTACGACCAGGCGCCCCAGATCTGCGTTGAGCGATGGGGCCAGTTCGTTGCCACTAGAATGACTGGAATCCTTTCGGCTTCGATCCAGCGCAACAGCCACGGCAGAAGTTGGAGAGGAGGAAAGGCGTAAATCAGATGATACTGATCCCATTGGGCCATCAGAGCGTCTGTGGCGTCCTCCAGAGGATCCAGAGACCTGGCCACAAACCTTGGCACGTTTCTGTTGATCCAGGATGCCAACATATCCACCTCGGGAGTGCTCCAGTGCAGACATATCTGTCGGAACACATCCTGATGAAGGGACAATTCCCCTTGGTCCAATACTTGGCGACTGAGGTAATCAGCTTGCCAATTGTCCACCCCTGCAACATGTACTGTGACATACTGAAGCAGAACATGATCCCCTCTCTTTGGAGACTGGGCCACAGGGCAGTATTCCAACATAACAACTCCAAACACACCTCCAAGATGACCACTGCCTTGCTAAAGAAGCTGAGGGTAAAGGTGATGAACTGGCCAAGCATGTCTCCAGACCTAAACACTGTTGAGCATCTGTGGGGCATCCTCAAACAGAAGGTGGAGGAGCGCAAGATCTCTAACATCCACCATGTGATGTCACCATGGAGGAGTGGAAGAGGACTCCAGTAGTGGCAACCTATGAAGCTCTGGTGAACTCAATGCCCAAGAGGGTTAAGTCAGTGCTGGAAAATAATGGTGGCCACACAAAATATTGACACTTTGGGCCCAAATTGGACATTTTCACTTAGGGGTGTACTCACTTTTGTTGCCAGCGGTTTAGACATTAATGGCTGTGTGTTGAGTTATTTTGAGGGGACAGCAAATTTACACTGTTATACAAGCTGTACACTCACTACTTTACATTGTAGCAAAGTGTAATTTCTTCAGTGTTGTCACATGAAAAGATAGAATACAATATTTACATTCTGAAATCTGCAGTTCAGTTTTAGGCACCAGTTTACAAAAAGGATATTTTAGGAACTGGAAAAAGGTCAGAAAAGACAGCTACATTTATAAAGTGTAAGCAACAGCTCAGCGATGGAGAAATAATAGCTTAACTGCATAGGTGTGCACAGGTGGTGTGCCTGTACCAATCACTCACTGTATTCATTCATAACTGAAACATGGTAAACTGGTAAACATGGTAAACGTTTTTGAATGAACAGAAAGCTACTTGCAGGTAAGTAGCGTAGGGACAGGTCACCCAGCTGGCAGGGACAGTGATTAGCACAGGGAGAGGTTCCAGTCAAGTAGGGAAAGGATAGGGATACCCCATCCTTCTGGAGATCTCCCCATTTGGCTCAGACCAACCAGACCGCATTCTGCCCCTCAAGACAGATGCTGTCAGCACATCTAGACCTGCTCTGCTACACATTGTTGATATTGTCACGAGTGCTCCTGACTGGGTGCCAGCTTGCCAGATTTGTTGTGAAACTGCATTAATACGAGTTCTGTTCTCTGCGATTGGGCACCATGCTGCACCTTCCCAGATGGTAAGCACAGAGCACTTCCCATTGCCCAGTGCAACTGAGGCTGCAGAGAAAGGTACTGGGAAATATCTGTTCTCAGTTCCTTTCTCTGTCTCAAAAGTGAGACATCAGGGGTCTGTTTAAAAAAACTGTAAAGAAAATACATTGCAATAAATAATAATAAAAAAAATAATAAAAATAAATAAATGAATAAAAAAAAAACTACTGACATCACCCACTGCCCTACAAACTAACACCATCTACTGTCCCACTGACACCAATCTCTCCCCTACTGACACTGCCCAATGCCCTACTGACACCGACTTCTTCCCTGCTGACACCGTCCACTGCTCTAATGACTGACACCATCTACTATCCCACTGACACTAATCTCTCCCCTACTGACAACGTCCACTGCCCTACTGACACTGTCCTCTGCTCTACTGACACCATCCACTGCTGTAATGACTGACACCATCTACTGTCCCACTGACACCAATCGCTCCCCTAATGACACTGTCCACTGCCCTACTGACACTTCCACTATCCTACTGATACAAAAATCTTCCCTACTGACACATCCACTGTCCTACTGACACCGTTCACTGCCCTACTTACACCGTCCACTGTATTACTGACAGTAACTTCTTCCCTACTGACACTATCCACTGCTCTACTACTGTGTGTCTCTGTACACATACAAAAGCGTTTGAGCTTTGGGGTGCACATCCTAATGTAATAGGCTGCACGTGCCTATGCTGAACTGAATTTATTCTCCCTTGTGAAGAGATGATTATGCAGGGATATATGGTTGCCGTGTATAAATACAGTACACAAATGACCCATGCAGCAAACTTGGATGCATTTTTTTCACCTGGGAAAGAGGTTTAACTTCTGTATAAGGAACGGTTTCTCTGCAGTAATACCTGTTAATATGCTTTCACAGAACCTGCAGAGGCTCTGCATTTGGGGTAATGTGTAGAGTTGAGCGAACACCTGGAAGTTCGGGTTCTGCTGGTCCGTCCGAACTTCGGGACAAAGTCCGGGTCCGGACGGAACCCGAACGATCGCACGGACAACGAACCCCATTGAAATCAATGGGGACCCGAACTTTTAGGCACAAAAATGGCTGTAGGAAAGTCCTGGAAAGCCCCAGAGGGCTGCAAAAGGAAGTAAAATGGGGGTAAGGGTAGGGCAAGCGCCCTACAAAAAAATGGGGACAGGGAAATAACTTTAAATATTTTTAAAAAAATAAAAACATAAAAAATGCAAAAATGGAGATGAATGTGGTTCATCTTCAAACTGTGTCTGAAAAGTATTAATTAACGGTAGAAGCCATATAACTGTTCTAAAATCATCTTCAAACTAGGGCAAGTGCCCTACAAATAAATGGGGATAGGGAAAATAAATTAAAATCAAATAAAA
>BLSH010425216.1:41331-65537 GCA_018402905.1 Glandirana rugosa
TGTGACGTCTAACGTACTCGTATGACCCTTTACATTAAGGTTCTGTAGACCCCACGGTTCCAAACTGTAGTGACTATATCTTATAGGATGTGTTTAGTCGGTTATCCGTCATGTTACATATTAGTCCATATAATATGTCGGTCTAACATATCGGTCTAACATGTTTAGTCACTGTCCGACCGGTTTCGTTATCTACATACCCATATATATGACATTTAGGGTAACCATTGTACACATTGTCCTAATGTGTAATGATCACAACTCGCTTGGGCCTGACATTGCAAGCCCAGGCATGGCTTGAAAGCCCACAGGCACCGTGCCTGGGCCTGGGCCTGTAAAACCCGAACGATTTTTGAAATGTCCGGGTCCGGGTCCGTGCCACGGACACCCGAAAGTTCGGTACGGACCCGAACGTTACAGTCCGGGTTCGCTCAACACTAGTAATGTGTAATCCTGTTACACATGTTACCAATGGGATTTACAGTATATATACCCATACATCTATTGCTTTGGCCAGCCTGTCACTGATTTGTACAATCTGGCTATACAATCTGGCTGTATAATATACCTGATTATACATTGTACTGCCTATTGGCTGATTTGTGTAGGATATTCTATATCAGTGATGTCAAACCTTGGCACCCCAGATGTCTTGGAATTACATTTCCCAGTATGCTCATGCAATCTGCAGTGTAGTTGAGCATCATGGGAAATGCAGTTCTAAAACATCTCGGGTGCCAAGGTGCACTCTTTTATATACATTTTATTGTCAAAAGTATTGGGACACCTGCTTTTACATGCACATGAACTTTAATGGCATCCCGGTCTTAGTCCATAGAGTTCAATATTGAGTTGGCCCACCTTTTGCAGCTATAACAGCTCTTATGGGAAGGCTATTCACAAGGTTTAGGAGTGTGTTTATGGGAATGTTTGACCATACTTCCAGAAGCGCATTTATGAGGTCAGGCACTGATGTTGGATGAGAAGGCCTGGCTCGCAGTCTCCACTCAAATTCATCCCAAAGGTGTTCTATCGAGTTGAGGTCAGGACTGTGCAGGCCAGTCAAGTTGCTCCACCCCAAACTCGCTCATCCATGTCTTTATAGTCCTTGCTTTGTGCACTGGTCCAAATCATTTGGTGGAGAGGGATTATGGTTTGGGGTTGTTTTTCAGGGGTTGGGCTTGGTCAGCAGGCGTCAGCTAACCAAGACATTTTGGACAATTTTATGCTCCCAACTTTGTGGGAACAGTTTGGGAATGGCCCCTTCCTGTTCCAACATGACTGCACACCAGTGCACAAAGCAAGGTCCATAAAGACATGGATGAGCAAGTTTGGGGTGGAGGAACTTGACTGTCCTGACCTCAAACCTATAGAAAACCTTTGGGATGAATTAGAGTGGAGAATACGAGCCAGGCCTTCTCATCTAACATCAGTGCCTGACCTCACAAATGTGCTTCTGGAAGAATGGTCAAACATTCCCATAGATATACTCTTAAACCTTGTGGACAGCCTTCCCAGAAGAGTTGAAGCTGTTATAACTGCAAAGGGTGGACCAACTCAATATTGAACCCTACGGACTAAAACTGGGATGTCATTAAAGTTCATGTGCGTGCGGATCAAGCCTCAGGGCCCCCCTAACTAGCCCAGATCGCTCCCTGCAGAGCCCATAAGGCGGAGGAAGGCTTCCCCCAGGGGGACCCGCCGCTATTAAGGGGGATCTCAACAAAGTCGGGTGGACCAAGATGGCCACCGACAAGGCCTCATAAGCCCAGCAAACTTCCAGCCCACCCACCCTCCACCCAGAATAGTCCCCAAAGAGGGGAGCCCCCCCACAAAGGACCAAACAAAGGCCCCTGGGACTAAGCCCCTACTCAGCACACTTATTTTAGGGGCTTTTTACCCATTTGGACTTTAAGAACATACCAGTTAAGATAAGAAGGCACTTCAAATACCGGAAGGTATCACTCCCCCCCAGGACTTCTTCATACATTTTGAACAGCAGAGTTCCAGCCTAGCCTCCCCCTGTCCAGGCAACCTTAAAAACCCCCACATGCAGGGAACCTCCGCCGGGAGAACACTGTCATTCCCGGCTACCGATCCTAACTTCACTCCCCTACCTGTGATGGCTTCACCGGGGGCTCTCTCATCCTCATCACCCCAAGATCCACCCTTGGAACAAAGACCCATCATTTCCCTCACCCTTACACTGGAGCCTATCTTGCAAGTCCAACAGCCTCAATTCATCTCCCCTGCCTCTACTGAATCGTTTCTCCGACGCACAATGGAAGACTCCCCCTTTACCCCAGCAGTCCATCCAATATCACGTCAGCAAGAGATGAACTTTCCTAGCCCATCACCTCATGACCCCGCTCTCAATACGGCTGAAATTGGACTTTACTGTAGCCAAAACCAACCAAAATTCCGACCACTTACAAGTACTACAGGACCAACTGGATACTGCTCTAGCAAGAATAGATGACCTGGAAAACAGGTCACACCGTTACAACTTTAGAGTGAGAGGCCTCCCGGAGAACATCACCGAAGTCACTCCTGCAATCCATGATATGATCAAATCCATTATCCCAAATGTTCCTAAACACAGATTAGAGCTGGACAGAGCTCACAGAGCCTTGGGCCCCGCAAGAAAAGATGGCTCCCCCAGGGACGTCATAGTTAAACCGCATTACTAAGCCATTAAAGAGGAGCTAATGAAAGCTTCTCGATCCAACTCCCACATCTCCTGTATGGGCCCCCAAGTTCAGATCTTTGCCGACCTATCCCCGAACACTATCCAAAAAAGAAGAACTCTCAAACCACTTCTCACTGTCCTACAATGGGCAGAGCTTAAATATAATTTATCCTGAAAGGGAAAACTTACACTTTCTCCAGTCTGGCAGAGGGGGAAAAACTCCTCCTCCACCTCAAGCTAATACCCCAAGAAGCACAAATGGATCTTACCGACCCCTCGGGATCCAATACTAAGAGACCGCTTCCAGCCAGCCCCATTTCCCCACTTTGGTCCAAATCCAAGAGCAAGCAGGCGAAGGACAACAGACCTCCATAACCCACCAATGGACCTGCCTAGATTTAGGCTTTTCCCCTTGCTTCACAGACTTGGGTTCCTATTGGGCTTTGGAATATAGCTTCTCTCGCTCAAAAGAAAAATGTCTAATGTTCCCAGCTCCCCCTATTTGCCTATTGATCAGAGGTTTATGATTACACTCGTTTTAGATCTTTAGTTCCACAGAGTTTATGTTGCAGTTCTACCATTGCGGTAGACAGAAGCCTACACTTCCCCATTAAGGGTTTAAGCTTATGGGCACCCCATATCATTCCCTCTTAGTATATACAACTTGAGTCCCCACTATTCCTGTTTCACGGTTTAAGTTTTTTCTAGGGGTGTCTTGGCCGGGGTAAGTCCCCATGTACCTCCACTTACCCCGGGGACTTCTCTCCAGATTTCCTTGGGATAAGACGTCTGATCCTGATAGGTCAGACAATTACGATTTCTATTTTCCTTATTGTTGCTTGTACCCCTCCTAGGAGGGCAGGGCTGATGGGCCAGGGGGGGATACTCTCCCCCTTGACACCGTCCCCAACAGCTATTTGCATAGGTATATGTGCTAGTTGTTTCTCCTCTCTCTCTTTCCCTTCTTTCTCCTCTTCCTTACCCTTTGGTTGAAGCACCTAACTCCTTTTCATGTTCCAGATCTAGCCGGTTTATTCAGCTGTGGCCCAGGCCTCCTGATCCTCCATGGATGTTCCGCTAACCTTACGCGGACCTCCGACTCCAGGGTGAGTGATGCTGCAAACACAAGCTACGCTTTTCACAAGCTCCATGGCTAAGGCTCCCATTAAACACCTCCAAATAGCTACCCACAACGCCCATGGGCGAAACTCGCCTTTAAAAAGAAGGAAAATATTCTTCCACTACAAATCACTTAATATAGATGTAGTTTTACTACAAGAAACCCACTTCCCCTTGCGGTACAGCCCCAAATTCCACCACACACACTTTCTTGTTTTCTTCCTAGCTAACGTGGACTCCAAAACTAAAGGGGTTGCGGTTCTATTCTCCAAAACCTTGGGCTTCACTCTCCATAAGGAAATCAAAGACCCAGAGGGTAGATATATTTTGGTCAAAGGCTCAATTGACGGGATTATACACACATTCGTCTCATACTATGCCCCCAACAAAAATCAACTTAATTTCTTCAACGCAATGTTAGTCTCCATCCAGCCTCACCTGGAAGGTAGGGTCATCCTAGGAGGAGACTCTAATGTAGCACTTGACCAAGGGCTTGACAAATCTAAACCATTGGGGCACCAGCTAACACGTCCATCCAGGGCGAGCTTAAAACTAGTCAAACTATTTAATTCTTTTAATCTTTCAGACGTCTGGAGAGAGATGAACCCAACCAGGAGAGATTACACCCATTTCTCGCATCCCCACAATTCTTACGCACGAATAGATCATCTTCTAATGGAGGCCCATGAGACCCCCATGGTACTGAATTCTCTGATAATTGACACCCCACTCTCCGATCATTCCCTCGTCACCATGCAACTTCGCTCCGACCCCCTCTATGCAAAATACCCACAGTGGAGACTTAATTAATCCGTGCTTGCCGACCCCATTAGAGTATCTGAAATAAATAATTCTATCAAGGAATACTTTCTTCTAAACGATAGAGACGGGACCTCGGCTGAAGTCCTATGGGCAGCTCATAAGGTTTTCATTAGGGGAAAGCTGATACAGTTAGCTTTGCGAATTAAAAAAGAGAGGGCAGCGGACCTGATCAAGTTGGAAAAATCTTATGCCTCTCTACAGGCGGCGCATAAGATCAACCCCTCAAAAACGCTTACCAACCAACTTGACAAAGCCACATTGGAGCTTAATATGGCACTAATAACCAAAGCGGAGAAATCGATCCATTGGAGTGGCCAAAAGTTCTATACACAAAAGGGCAAACCAGGCACTCTGTTAGCAAGTAGACTTTCCCTGCGATGCCGCCTAAATCAACTCCCCAAAATCAGGGTACCTGGCCAAGGCCCAACCACTAACCCGAAGAAAATTCTGGAGACCTTCCACAAGTTTTACTCAGATCTATACGGCACCCCAAAGCGACATCATCCAGAATCCCTGGCCGAATTCCTGGGGGATATCCCCCTACCCTCTCTTTCAGCCGAACACAGACAGATATTGGAAGCGCAATTCTCAGAGGCAGAGGTGGGGGATGCCATCAGGAATCTGAGAAAGGGATCGGCCCCTGGCCCTGATGGCCTTTCTATACCCTATTACAAGGCTTTTGCCGAGACACTCACTCCCTATATGTCAAAGTTTTTTAATTTTAAAACTCAGGGCACTCCTCTGGACCCTCAAATTAACATGTCCTACATAAGGGTCATTCCAAAACCTGATAAGAACCCCGAAGAGGTCGGTAACTATAGACCCATTTTGTTGATTAACAATGACATCAAAATCTTAACGAAAATCCTGGCTAACAGACTATCCTTGTTTATTAATTCCTATATACATAAAGACCAGGCAGGGTTTATCCCGGGTAGACAGGGCCCAGACCAGACACGCAGGGCTATTGACCTGATCTCTATTCTCCAATCTAACTGGGAGGGTGGCCCTAAACAACGAGGCATGGTCCTCTCCCTTGATCTCCAGAAAGCCTTTGACTCTGTTTCCTGGAATTATATGTTTAAGACTCTGGAGGTCTGGGGCTTTGGCCAGCGCTTCTTGGGGATCATTAGGGCCCTATATTCCCGCCCTTCAGCCCAAATAAGGCTACAGGGATATCTCTCTGACCCAATAGCTATAGCAAGAGGGACAAGACAGGGTTGTCCCCTTTCACCACTTCTTTGCCATAGCTTTAGAAACCTTAGCAATTGCTATCCGCCAAAACCCAGATATCAGGGGGGTCTCTTGTGGACCCCAGACTCATAAGTGCGGCCTCTTTGCAGACGACATACTGTTGTTCCTGACCTCTCCCCATACATCCCTTCCCAATCTCAACCAACTTCTAGACACCTTCGCTAAACATTCTGGACTAACAGTTAATTTCTCCAAATCCCAAGCAATGACCATCTCCCTCTCCCAGGATAAAGTCAAATCCTTACAACATTCATTCCCTTACAAATGGAGCCGAACCGTCATCCGATACCTGGGCGTTAATCTAACGCCCAAGATAGAGGACTTATACGAAAGCAATTTCCCCTCCATTTACCGTAAATTAGAGAACGATCTAAAAACATGGTCCAAAAGTAAACTCTAATGGCTGGGTAGAATTAACGCAGTCAAAATGACTCTCCTCCCACGGATTCTATACCTGTTTAGAGCCCTACCGATACCCATCAGAAGACACCATATCAGATCCCTCCAGAGTAAGATCCTTAAATTCATTTGGGGTGGTCCTAGGTTCAGGTTCCCCTAAAGTACGTTATATTGCCACAGGAAGAAAGGAGGCCTGGGATTACCCTCCCTCCTCAAATACTTCCAAGCAGCCAGACTAGCCCAACTTTCCCAAGTCTGTTCGAGGTCCGAAAAACCAGATTGGATTCAGATCGAACAGCAGGCAGTTCCGCATTATACCATAGACTTCCTCCTTTGGACTCATCCGAAGAAGAGACCCCCTATATTATCCCTGACCCTATCACACGCCTTTGCGCTTTGGGATACACTACGCAACCACTCTGAATTGGTGTCCACTCTGACCCCACTGGCACATATATTCCACAACCCTAGATATCAAAGCATTCCAATGGTGGCTAAACAAGGGGCTGTACCACATAGGACATTACTTTTCCCCCTCGGGTCCCATTTCTATGGGTTATTGCGTAAGCAAACTAGACATCCCTACCATTGAAAAATTCAGATTCCAACAAATTTCTCACTTCCTAAAACAAATCTGGAAAGAGAAGCCTCTCCCCACTAGAATAACAGCTTATGAAACATGGTGTAGCCAAGCCACGGAGCAAAGGGGAGGCATCTCAGTAGTGTATGCAGCCCTCACTCAAACAAAGGAAAAGGCCCCATACATGAAACAATGGGAGGAGGACCTCCAGATCTCATGGGACCTAGAATCATGGCACAGAGCTCTCTCCGAGTCATCCAGAGGCATCTTAAACACGGTACTTATGGAGGCGAACATAAAGGTCATGACTAGGTGGTACCTCACCTCCTCTAAATTGTCCCGCATATATCCCTCGGCCAATCCCCAGTGTTTCAGGGGCTGTGCCCTCCTTGGCTCAATGCCGCATATCTGGTGGGAATGCCCAAGGATCAGACCCTTCTGGAGGAAAATATATAATCTCATTGAGAAATTGACCAAGTCCCATGTGCCTAGGACCCCGGAGATCACTGTGCTTAACGCCCACATCCCAAACCTGCCTAAGCCCAATAGGAGATTGGTCCAATTCATCCTGACCGGAGCCAAACTCACTATTGCCAAATCCTGGAAAAAACCAAGGGTGTCCTTCGCAGCAACAGTTCAGAAAATTTCCTGTATCATGTCCCAGGAAAGGTTGGCCAGTATCCTTTCGGACACCTCCAAACGGTTCAAAGGAATCTGGGAGCCCTGGGCCAAATACAGTATATAGGAATTTCTTTCGTCCCAGGACTTAACCCACAAACAGATAGAGCTATCTATAACTAATTCAAGGTGCTTCTCCCCTCCCCTCCCCATATCTTACCTTCTTCTCTTCTTCTCTTTCCTAGTACCTCAGTCTTATCTTAGTTTCTGTTTTTGATGGTTTCTAATTAGGATGTTACCCGATGTGTTTGACGCCCCCGATGGGGGGCCATCATCCACTCCTTCCCTACTATAGTACCACCTTCAGCAATTGGAAGCAGGCTAATAACCTATATATTCGTACCAATTCTTTTTCTCCCCTCCATGCACAGCTTGATCCCGTTAGGGGTGCTGGGAGGTAGGGAATTAATTTGCTTATCACCTTTGCTTGATAGGTCATTTGCCAATGTATTAATCTTGACCCTAGAGCATCTAGTTTATGCTGGTTTAAAATTAGGGCAAGTCAAGTAAGGTAACGTAAACAGTTGATTATTCCTTTTTCTGTTTTTCTGACATTTTTGCTGTTGTACTGCCTTATTTTGTCTATACTTTTTCAAAATAAAAAAATCTTTGAAAAAGTTAATGTGCGTGTGCAATAATTTTGGTAATATAGTGTACAGGTACTGGTCATATAATTAGAATACCATCAAAAAGTTAATTTATTTCACTAATTCCATTCAAAAAGTGAAACCTGTATATTATATTCATTAATATTACACAAACTGATATATTTCAAATGTTTATTTCTTTTTATTTTGATGATTATAACTGACGACTAAGGAAAATCCCAAATTCAGTATCTCAAAAAATTTGAATATTGTGAAATATTGAAGACATCTGGTACACACTCTGATCTGCTAATTAACTCAAAACACATGCAAAGGCCTTTAAATGGTCTCTCAGTCTAGTTCTGTAGGCTACACCATCATGGGGAAGACTGCTGACTTGACAGTTGTCCAAAAGATGACCATTGACACCTTGCACGAGGAGGGCAAAAAACAAAAGGTCATTGCAAAAGAGGCTGTCTGTTCACAGAGCTCTGTGTCCAAGCACATTAATAGAGAGGCGAAGGGAAGGAAAAGATGTGGTAGAAAAAAACAGTACAAGAAATAGGGATAACCACACCCTGGAGAGGATTGTGAAACAAAACCCATTAAAAAATGTGGGGGAGATTCACAAAGAGTGAACTGCAGCTGGAGTCAGTGCTTCAAAAACCACTACTCACAGATGTATACAAGACATAGGTTTCAGCTGTCACATTCCTTGTGTCAAGCCATTCTTGAACAACAGACAGCATCAGAAGCGTCTCGCCTGGGCTAAAGACAAAAAGGACTGGACTGCTGCTGAGTGGTCCAAAGTTATGTTCTCTGATGAAAGTAAATTTTGTATTTCCTTTGGAAATCAGGGTCCCAGAGTCGGGAGCAAACTCGCCTGACCTTAACCCCGTAGAAAATCTATGGGGTATTGTGAAGAGGAAGATGCGATATGCCAGACCCAACAATGCAGAAGAGCTGAAGGCCACTATCAGAGCAACCTGGGCTCTCATAACACCTGAGCAGTGCCACAGACTGACGACTCCATGCCACGCCGCATTGCTGCAGTAATTCAGGCAAAAGGAGCCCCAAATAAGTTTTGAGTGCTGTACATGCTCATACTTTTCTTGTTTGTACTTTTCAGTTGGCCAAGATTTCTAAAAATCCTTTCTTTGTATTAGTCTTAAGTAGAGTTGAGCGAACACCAGGATGTTCGGGTTCGGTGGGTTCTGCCGAACTTCGGGAAAAAGTCCGGGTTCAGTACCGAACTTGACCCAAACTTTACCCCGAACCCCAAACCCCATTGAAGTCAATGGGGACCTGAACTTTTTGGCACAAAATTGACTGTAAAAAAGTCCTGGAAAGTGCTAGAGGGCTGCAAAAGGAAGTGAAATGATTTTAGAACAATAATCTGTCCCTTACAGCAACAGCAGGAACCTGACCCTATAGGAGTAGGCGATGATTTTAGAACAATAATCTGTTCCTTACAGCAACAGCAGGATCCTGACCCTATAGAACTAGAAGATGATTTTATAACAATAATCTGTACCTTTAAGCAGTAGACTGTATCTAGTCCAGTCAGATAGTTCTGTAATGCAGGATGAGATCTGCAATCTGTCCCTAAAAGCAATAGTAGTAGTAATCTCTACCTAGTCCACAATCAGATCATTCTGTAATGCAGGATGAGATCTGCAATCTGTCCCTAAAAGCAGTAGTAGTAGTAATTTCTACCTATCTATCTATCTGCAATCTGTCCCTCACAGCACCGGCAGCATCCTCTCCCTACACTACCCAGAGAGCATGTGACATGCAGCACTAAGTGACTCCAGCTTATAAAGAGGCTAGGTCACATGATGCACTGGCCAATCACAGCCATGCCATAAGTAGGCATGGCTGTGATGGCTTCTAAGGGCAAACCAGTGAAATGCATGTTGATTGGCTGCATGTTCAACGGCTACTACATTGAACCTTTGGCTGTTGCGGTGTTGGCCACCCTCTATCGTTGGGGCCTTTCCAGCCACATCCACCCAAAATCGCTGTGCACTAGCATACTACTTTGTTATATAGCAATCTGCCCAGTTCTTCCTTTTTGGGTTCAGGCTTGTTCCCCACAATTGATTCTTGTGGGAGACACTTGTGGAAGCGCTGGAGGGACGTGACAGGGTGGGCCACCTTTTGGTTCTTTCCCCCATTACTTATTGGGGGATTTCTGTTCCTACCGGATATTGATACCTTTTTCCAGGCCAAAAATTGGGGACACTCATGGCTCCCAGCTCTACCTCTGCTGGTGTATGCTCTCTCTAAATCAGAGGGAATCAAAGTTACACAGTGACCTTTCTCCCTGAGGAAGAAGTTTGTTACATAACCCAAAAAAAACTTTGAAACATGTTGGAGAGGAAGCCAAGCCTTCATCACTAGGATACTCATTCCATTTGAGGGTTTGCCAGCTTCCACACTGTTATCTTTGTACCCACTTGGTTTTATCTTCATTTTTGTATATCATTATGGTTGCACATGGCAATCAATTTATTTGTCATGTGACAATTTTAACTCTGATCTAATAAATTGTATACTTTCTTGATACCTTTTTTTGCATATCTTATGTTACTGGTGGGAACTCTGTGCTGCGGCAAATCCCTGTGGGCCCTTCTTTTTGGAAATTTGCGTATTTGGGGAGGCAGCACAGTGTTCCCGACTAATATAGTCCAGAGACACTTCTTAGGACCCTACCCTCTCTATTTTCGCTGTTGCTGTAAGTGACACATTATTTTTCAAAAAACATCTCCATCTCCTAGTTCAAAAGGGAGAGTTTCCAGGTGTTGCTTAGAGGGACAGATTCTTGTTCCAAACCCATTGCCTACTCCTATAGGGCCAGCTGTTGATGTAAGTGACACATTATTGTTCAAAAACCATCTCTTAGTTCTAAAGGGAGAGTTTCCAGGTGTTGCTTAGAGGGACAGATTCTTGTTCCAAAACCATTGCCTACTCCTATAGGGCCAGCTGTTGCTGTAAGTGACACATTATTGTTCAAAAATCATCTTGATCTCCTGTGCCGTTATGTGATGAATGTTGGCCACCCAATGTATCAGTAATTACTAATTTCTCCTTCTTCTATTACAATTTTATATTATTGCTGCTGTAGCCCATGTGCACAAGTGTGTTAGAGTATTGATGATAAAATAAAGTAATGATAACAATAATGATAATAATAATAGCAATGATGTTAAAATAAAAATAATAGCAAATAATATTAAAATAAATCACTGTAAATCACAGTTTTTGCCAGCTTCTTAATCTCTGTTGTTGCTGCTGTAGCCCATATGTAAACTTAATGCT
Source organism: Glandirana rugosa (assembly GCA_018402905.1). NCBI lineage: Eukaryota > Metazoa > Chordata > Amphibia > Anura > Ranidae > Glandirana > Glandirana rugosa. The sequence continues at coordinate 52,781 of BLSH010425216.1, forward strand.
CAATTGCAAACCACTATGACATTAATAACATGCTTTACAGTTGCTGTTTTTTCAAAGTGCTTATTATAGTGCTCACAGGTGCTCCTTATAGTGCATACATATTTGCATACAAGATTTTAAATGGACTGTATAATTGAACGGTTTTAGACCAAAGGAAACTCATAGCACACATTGCACCAACACTTTTCATATATAGAGATACAAGTCATAATATGTATGCACTATAAGGAGCACCTGTGAGCACTATAATAAGCACTTTGAAAAAACAGAAACTGTAAAGCATGTTATTAATGTCATAAAGTCAGGGAAAGTCAAGAGATACAAGACGTAATAACTGTGGAGGGTGTGCTGATGCAGATAATAAATGTACAGTTGTTAGGTGAGAGAAAGATAGGCTTCTCTGAAGAGATGAGTTTTCAGGGATCATGTGAAAGTGAATAAAGTAGGAGAAAGTCAGACAGATTGGGGTAGAGCATTCCAGAGGATGGGAGAGGCTCTGGAGAAGTCCTGGAGGCGAGCATGGGATGAGGTAACAAGGGAGCTAGAGAGCAGGAGATCTTGGGAGGAGCGAAGAGAACGATTTGGTTTGTATTTTGAGTGATGTACCTGGGGGCCAGGTTGTGGATGGCTTTATAAGTTATTGTTAGTATCTTGAATTTCATTTGTTGGTTGAGTGGCAGCCAATGGGGGATTGACATAGGGCTGTAGTAGACTCCGAGCGTTTTTTAATGTGGATGAGCCTGGCAGCAGCGTTCATGATGGACTGAAGTGGAGGTAGCCTATTTAGAGGTAAGCCAGTGAGGAGGGTGTTGCAGTAGTTGAGGAGAGAGATGACCAGGGAGTGGATTAGAAACTTTGTGGTGACATTGGTTAGGAAGGGGCGTATCTTGGAGATGTTGCAGAGGTTGATGCGGCAAATTTTGGATAGCGATTGGATGTGGGGCCGAAAGGTTAATTCGGAGTCCAGGAATTACCCTAGGACCTTGGCGTGGGGGAATGGGTTGATAGTTGAGCCGTTGATTTTGACAGAGAAATCTGAGGAAGTGGCACATGGGGAAGGGAATACCATGAGCTCGGTTTTGGATAGGTTGAATTTGAGAAAGTGATGTGACATCCAGGCTGAAATGTCTGTTAGTAAGTTGGTGATGCGTGAGGAGACAGATGGAGAGAGCTGGGGAATGGAGAGATAGATTTGTGTGTCATCAGCATAGAGATGATATTGAAAGCCATGAGAGGCAATCAAATGACCCAGAGAGGAGGTATAGATTTAGAAAAGGAGAGGTCCAACAGGACCTTGGGAGACACCGACAGAGAAAGGAAGAGGAGAGGAGGAAGTAGAGTTGTAAGTGACAAGTGTGGGATAGGTAGGATGAGAACCAGCGAAGAGTACGGTCACGGATAGGTTGTAGATCAGTCTTTCAAGGAGTTTGTAGGAAAAGGGGAGTAAGGAGATGGGGTGTAGGTTGTTAAGATTGGTGGGTTCCAATGAGGGTTTTTTTAGGATAGGGGTGACTAGCGCATGTTTTAGAGTTTGGGAAGATGCCAGTAGAGAGGGAAAGGTTGAAAATGTGAGTTAGAGAGTGTAGAATCGAGTCAGAGGGTGAGCATAGTGAGGGAGCAGGATCCAAGGGGCAGGTGGTTATTTGGGTGTTAGATAAAAGTTTAGCAACCTCGCTAATACTAGCAGGGGTAAATGAGGAAAGTAGTGATTATATCTGTAGACATAGGGCATTGAGTGGGTGTGGTTTCTGCGCATTGGAGATCTCCTCACGAATGTTATCAATTGGCGCATTGGCGATCTCCTGGGCAGTGAGTGAATTAGAGGGTGGGGGCAGTGGAGGACAGAGTAGAGTGTTAAAAGTCGAGAAGAGTTGACAGGGACTGGATGATAATGTGTTAATGACTGGGATATAATAGGTCTGTTTGGCAGTTTGGAGGCAGGAATAGTATTTTAGGAGGGCAGATTTATATAGGTGTGTACTAGGCCTAACAAATGTAGCCATAGTGTTTTGATGATAATTATTATTATAGCTATGGTTGTTGAGGCGAGAGTTTGTTAGCTGTATGGAATGCAAAACTCCTTTATACCAAAAGTGAATTATTCCCACAGCAGCTCGGTTCATCTTTAGAAATGCATTTATTTAGACTTCAGCTGACAGAGGTAAAGAAAAGGTAAATTACAGGATACTTGGAATATTCATGCAACACTCAGACACCTTCAGATACCCCAGTTTCTCCTGGCATAATTTAGCCAAAAGAACCCTCCCTAATACAGTGGTAACTCATTTCACGAACTTAATTCTTGAACTGACTCTGGCCGTGAAACGAATTGGTTGTGAACTGAGGCAAGTTTTCCTATAGGGTTCAATGTAAATCCGGTTAATCCGTTCTGACCGTTTTTTTTTGTTTTTGAACCACAAAGCTATTAAAAAAGTACAGAAAAGTGCAGTATGAAGAGAGAACACTAACCTTGCACATGCTTGTCACCTGCACTTGCGCTTTGCATATTCTTGTCACCTGTATTACTGCTCCACACTTTCTTCTTGCCACCATGCTTGCCCTGCATTTTCTTTGGAGCCATACTGGATGTACAGTACAGTATATATGTGCTAAAAAGCACTCCAAAAAGCTTCTCAATACTGTACTGTAAGTGTCTTCACAGTAATGTACACTTTCAGTGTCCCACGATCTCACCAGAGCTGGGAAAAGCAGGGAAAATGGCCACAAATCGTGTTGGTGAACCGAAGCAAATTTTAGTGAACTCTTCTGTTCGTGAACCAAGTTGTTCGTGAACACAAGCGTTCGTGAACCGAGGTACCACTGTATACACATTTTCCCCATTTAGTAATAAGGTCAAGCAATCTAATTGGCCAGTTTTAGTAGCCACTTTGATCTTCTGGGTGACAGATAATGCTTCTTGGCCGTGGACAGCTGTAGTCATAAAACCTATTCAAAGTTGTCCAGAAATTTCCTAATTTGCGTTCTCTTACTACCAATTTGATGAAAAAGTTACCATTCGATGAATTCTATTTACTATAAACAATACATCCTTACAACCCATTTTCTTGGCATCATTAGATACTGGCCAAATTGCATTCTTACTATATTGCATTAACAACCTCCATGGACCTTTACTATTCCTTTCAAGTCTGGGCACACAAATCTACATTTTAAAATCCCCTGTAGATAACTCATTTAACCCTTTTGATATGTAAAATGCAACTTGTCTGCCAGTTATGTGTTAGGCCTAGTACACATTAAAAAACTGTGTATATACATATACAGTATCTCACAAAAGTGAGTACACCCCTTATTTTTGTAAATATTTTAATTTCGTGTCCCCACCATTATTTTCCAGCACTGCCTTAACCCTCTTGGGCATGGAGTTCACCAGAGCTTCACAGGTTGCCACTGGAGTCCTCTTCCACTCCTCCATGGTGACATCACGGAGCTGGTGGATGCTAGAGACCTTGCGGTCCTCCACCTTCTGTTTGAGGATGCCCCACCGATGCTCAATAGGGTTTAGGTCTGGAGACATGCTTGGCCAGTCCATCACTTTTACCTTCAGATTCTTTAGCAAAGCAGTGGTCATCGTGGAGGTGTGTTTGGGGTCGTTATCATGTTGGAATACTGTGGCCCAGTCTCCGAAGGGAGGAGATCATGCTCTGCTTCAGTATGTCACAGTACATGTTGGCATTCATGGTTCCCTCAATGAACTGTAGCTCCCCCGTGCCAGCAGCACTCATGCAGCCCCAGACCATGACACTCCCACCACCATGCTTGACTGTAGGCAACACACACTTGTCTTTGTACTCCTCACCTGGATGCCGCCACACACGTTTGACACCATCTGAACCAAATAAGTTTATCTTGGTCTCATCAGACCACAGGACATGGTTCCAGTAATCCATTTCTTTAGTCTGCTTATCTTAAGCAAACTGTTTGCTGGCTTTCTTGTGCATCATCTTTAGAAGAGACTTCCTTCTGGGACAACAGCCATGCAGACCAATTGAATGCAGTGTGCAGTGTATGGTCTGAGCACTGACAGGCCACTGCTTCAACCTCTGCAGCAATGCTGGCAGCACTTATATGTCTATTTCCCAAAGACAACCTCTGGATATGATGCTGAGCATGTGCACTCAACTACTTAGGTCGACCATGGTGAGGCCTGTTCTGAGTGGAACCTGTCCTGTTAAACCGCTGTATGATCTTGGGCACCGTGCTGCAGCTCAGTTTCAGGGTCTTGACAATCTTCTTATAGCCTAGGCCATCTTTATGTAGCGCAACAATCCTTTTTTTCAGATCCTCAGAGAGTTCTTTGCCATGAGGTGCCATGGTGAACTTCCAGTGACCAGTATGAGAGAGTGAGAGTGATAACACCAAATTAAACACACCTGCTCCCCATTCACACCTGAGACCTTGCAAAAATAGCGAGTCACATGACACCGGGGAGAGAAAATGGCTAATTGGGCCCAATTTGGACATTTTCACTTAGGGGTGTACTCACTTTTATTGCCAGTGGTTTAGACATTAATGGCTGTGTGTTGAGTTATTTTGAGGGGACAGCAAATTTACACTCATGTCTCTCTTAACCCTATTGAGCATCTGTGGGGCATCCTCAAATGGAAGGTGGAGGAGCGCAATGTCTCTAACATCCATCAGCTCTGTAATGTCATCATGGAGGAGTGGAAGAGGACTCCAGTGGCAACCTGTGAAGCTCTGGTAAACTCCTTGCCCAAGAGGGTTAAGGCAGTGCTGGAAAATAATGGTGGCCACACAAAATATTGAGACTTTGGGCCCAATTTGGACAGATTCACTTAAGGGTGTACTCACTTTTGTTGCCAGCGGTTTGTACATTAATGGCTGTGTGTTGAGTTATTTTGAGGGGACAGCAAATTTACACTGTTATACAAGCTGTACACCCACTACTTTACATTGTAGCAAAGCGTCAATTCTAAATCAAACACTGCCCTCCCGTGGCGGTGGGCAAAAGGCCTAATACATCACTAAATATTATTTTCAAAATGCAAGTAGTGTACTGTGGGGTTGATTCACTAACACTGGGGAACGCAAAATCTGGTGCAGTTTTGCATAGCAATCAATCAATCAGCTTCCACGTTTTATTGTCAAAGTTTAATTGAACAAACTGAGGTTAGAGGCTGACTGGCTATCGTGCACAGCTGCACCAGATGTGCACTCTCCGGTTTTAATAAATCTACCCCCGTATGCACCTTTATTTGACTTGGTATCAGCCTTTTGTAGTGTACTTTGACACTCATGTACATGCAACCTAAGATTTGAAGAGTGGCAGAGAGATGAGCTCATCATCTAACACCCACATACTGCACATAAGTGTCCATGGGCAGCAAAGGTTTCTGTGCTGGGGGTGCGCACGCTGTATGCTCTCAGCACAGCTCCCGGTCTCTAGTAATGATTGCGAGCTGGCAGACTTTCCTACCTTACTGGGTATAATAGTCCAGTTAAAGGAACCTTGAGGCTAGGTAGGAAAGGGGTTAAAATGGATACCCGTTCTGGTAGGGGGGCCATAGAAATTAGAGTCAGGAGAGGTTGCTAAAAATAGATTAGCAGGCTGCTAAACAATAAATAGGCAGTGCTCTGCATGTGGGAGGGGGTGTGTATCTTTCCTCCAAGCAGCTTTCTCACAGTCTCTCACTGTGTCCAGGAATCATCTCCTCCTACACAGGAAGGAGGAAGTGGAAAATCTAACAGAATGTGCATTTTTTTAACAGTATATCAAAGTGAAGAAAGAAGATATACATGTAAGACTTATATAGGGAGGTTTGTGTCATCTCTGTGTATCATCTGAGGCTGTTCACTTCACTGGGTATATGGAGGGTTTACATCCGCTTTAACTGCAGCAAGGAAAAGCAAGGTGTCCTTTCCTGCCAGATGTACTATATAGCAGAGCTGTGAGTATCTCTGGTTTGGATGGACAGAGGTACAAATCCCTTGGCAGGTAAAACAGCTCATGTATGCATAATTCATTAGTATATTAACTGTGTCCTTGCAAATCAGCTTTAATTCTAATGCTACATGCACATAGGATCATCATAGTGTTGCCACCTGTCCAGGGATTCACCTTGACAGTCTAGGTTTTGAACCATGTGTCCGGGGTTCAGACTGCCTGAAACCCGGACACATTATTTAGATCAGGCTGTTACTCCCCAAGTATCACACCTACCGAGTGCATAGGTGAGCCCATAGGCCAGGTGTACCTTGGCACATCCTAATCACCAGGGTTGTCAACTGTCCAGAGGGCTGGCTGAAGTTGTCTAAGACAAGTGTCTGTGACACTCGCTCTCACACTGCCCAGAGCAGAGCCAGCACAGTTCCCCTCCCCCTGCATGGATGTAGAGGGGGCTCGATCTGCTCCTCCTCCTCCCACCGCTACCTCTCTGTTTCACTCCAATCCCAGGTGTGCTGTGCCTCAGAAAAGGGATGTGTGACCAGTGGTGACTGCTGCTGAATTTTCTTGGAGGGGGCCTGTGCCCCCCCCCCAGCATGTCACCCACCCTCCCTCCAGCCAGCCAACCAACCACTCCCCCCCTCCCCCACTGCTTGCTTGCTAAATTGATCAACGCTTCACCCCCGGCGCTCCATTGCCACATTGCTTGCCTGTTGCATGCCAGCCCCACACATACCCCATCCAGGTCGTAGCTTTAGCGGTTTCCCCCCTGCATCTCCTCCCGACGGTCGCTTCTCCTCCCGGCCAGTCAAGACTTAGGACTCACGGCCAATCGGATCTTAGGAATCCCGGCCAATTGGGTCTCAGGATCCACTTCCTGATTGGCCAGGAGGAGAAACAGGAAGACATTAGCAAATATTAATTTGCTAATGTCACACAACTGGGTTGGCTCCGTATGCAATGCCACCCTTTTTAAAGCCAATTAGAGCCTTAGGCTCTAATCACATACTTATGAAAAAAAAACATTGAAATCCATGCATCCGGTGCCCTGCATGTAGATTAGGGGCCGGGCGCATGGATTAGGGGGACGGCGCCCCTGCGCCCTGCATGAGCTGCCGCCACTGTGTGTGGCTGTAAAGTTTGAATCCCAATAGCCGGAAGATACATGGTGGATGAAAGGTTCCGATGCCTGAGCCTCAATCCTCGGGTAAGTGAGCTCACCATCCACTGTATGTGACTGAAGTTTTCCCCCTCCCTCCCTTTTCTCTCCTGTTTTTAGAACAGGGATATGGCTTCTACCTGCTATTGTTTAAGTTTCACACACAGTTTTCAGATGATTTTAGAACAGGGATATGGCTTCTACCTGCTATTGTTTAAGTTTCACACACAGTTTCCAGATGATTTTAGAACAGGGATATGGCTTCTACCTGTTATTGTTTAAGTTTCACGAACAGTTTTCAGATGATTTTAGAACAGGGATATGGCTTCTCCCGGCTATTGTTTAAGTTTCACACACAGTTTTCAGATGATTTTAGAACAGGGATATGGCTTCTCCCGGTTATTGTTTAAGTTTCACACACAGTTTTCAGATGATTTTAGAACAGGGGTATGGTTTCTCCCAGCTATTGTTTAAGTTTCCCACACAGTTTGCAGATGATTTTTGAACAGGGATATGGCTTCTCCCGGCTATTGCTTAAGTTTCACACACAGTTTTCAGATGATTGTAGAACAGTGATATGGCTTCTCCCGGCTAATTTATACTTTTTCACACATAGTTTGAAGATGGTCCACATCCACCTCCATTTTTGATTTTTTTATGTGATTTTTGTTTAAAAATGCTTTTAAGTTATTTCCCTGTCCCCATTTATTTGTAGGGCACTTGTCCGAACCTTACCCCCATTTTCCCTTCTTTTGCAGACCTCTAGGACTTTCCAGGACTTTTTTACAGCAATTTTCAGAACTTTTAGTAAAATTACCAGAACCCCGAACCCGAACCCGGATTTTTTTTGAAAAGTCCGGGTTCGGGTCCGGGTCCCGGACACCCAAAAGTTCGGTACGGACCCAAAATTTACAGTTCGGGTTCGCTCAACTCTAGTCCTGAATGTACACTAGCTGCATTGAGACATCTGTGTGCATACTTCTCTACACAGCTCCAAGACATCCCGGGACCCAATAGTATGCAATGTTTTTACGCTGCAGGGACAAATGCTTCCATACACATAAATCCTAAAAGAAAATTCAAACCAGTCTATTGGTCCAGCAATAGCAGCTGTATTGCACTTACTGTTTGCATCTGCACAGTTGTTTTTCCTCATTTCTTCAAGACTTTTTTCTACCTCTTGACGTGCTTGGTTGAACATTTCATCTATATTCTCATCGGGCTTATATTCTAATGCCATAATAAGCTTATGAGCCACAATGACACTTCCTTGCCTGCCGAGGACATAATATTTTACTGATCAGGATTTTTTTTTTCAAACATACAAGTAACAAAAAGTTCCTGATGCATCAAAAAATGGCTTCAAAATCTCAAAAAATGGCTTCAAAATCTCCTCATACCTTATAGACAGTATTTCAACTTCTAAAAGCCCAGGAACATCATTATAGACACGGCGCATCTATTGAATAAGAAAAATAAAAGCAAACAGTCAACATTTCTGATATAGACACCAACGTTTTTAATCTGGGAAGGGAATATGCTCTACTGCGAGGTACTAACATCCCTTGTAAGTTTCAATACATAAAAAATAATGATCATAAATGGGATCTTTAACCACTTCAGTCCCGGAAGGTTTACCCTTCTTCATGACCAGGCCATTTTTTGCGATACGGCACCGTGTTACTTTAACTGACAATTGAACAGTTGTGCGACGCTGCACCCAAACCAAATTTTTGTAATTTTTTTCCCACAAATAGAGCTTTCTTTTTGTGGTATTTGATCACCTCTGCGGTTTTTATTTTTTGCGCTATAAAGAAAAAGAGACTGACAATTGTGTAAAAACAAACAAACAATATTTTTTACTTTCAGCTATAAAACATACCCAATAAAATAAATAAATAAATAAATAAAAATCTAATTTCTTCATCAATTAAGGCCAATATGTATTCTGCTACATATTTTTGGTAACAAAAAAAACCCCAATAAGCGCATATTGATTGGTTTGCGCAAAAATTATAGCGTCTGCAAACTATGGGATGTACAGTATCTCACAAAAGTGAGTACACTCCTCACATTTTTGTAAATATTTTATTCTATCTTTTCATGTGACAACACTGAAGAAATGACACTTTGCTACAATGTAAAGTAGTGAGTGTACAGCTTGTATAACAGTGTAAATTTGCTGTCCCCTCAAAATAACTCAACACACAGCCATTAATGTCTAAACCGCTGGCAACAAAAGTGAGTACACCCCTAAGGGAAAATATCAAAAAATGGACCCAATTAGACATTTTCCCTCTGTGTCATGAGACTCATTAGTGTTACAAGGTTTCAGGTGTAAATGAGGAGCAGGTGTGTTAAATTTGGTGTTATCACTCTCATTCTCTCATACTGGTCACTGAAAGTTCAACATGGCACCTCATGGCAAAGAACTCTGAGGATCTGAAAAAAAGAATTGCTGCTGATTGGCTCCCGTTGTGTCCAGTCACAGCGGGAGAGGGTCGCCAGCAGTGCGCTCCCCGGACCCGGAAGTGCAAAATCAGATACAGGTACGTAATTCTGCAGAGAGTGACCGCACTGCCACAGAAGAAGTTTGTGGGGAGGTCAACATCTGGTTAAAGGGTAAGTTCAAGTAAAATGCAAAGGTCAACTAAATCCAAATATCCTGACTACCCCTCTGGACCACACTGCACATAGTGGCTGTAATGCCCCATGCTGCTGATGTTCACTGCACTACACAGCCTTGGAGTATCCATCATAATGCTCGAAATAGCAAGCGCTCATTGGTCAGTGCAGCTACATGGCAATGGTGTCCAATGAGAAATGCATCTGAGGCTTCATCTTCCTCTAAGGTTCCCCAGAAGAAAGAAGCGCTTCTCACTGTTCAACACAGTTGTGTGGTCACACTGACCAATGAGTACTTCCCATTGTGAACATGGATACCCATTCCTGGACTGTGCATAGCAGTGTATGGTATACAGAACCATACACCTGAAGCACGGCCATCGCGGTCACTGTGTGCAGTGGGCCAGATTATTTGGAGATAGTTCACCTTTATATTTTTAATGTATTTTTTTCAAAACCTACATCTTTTTTATTTGTTTATTTGACTTAATCTGGATCACCTTTGGGTATGGGACTGTGGATATGAAGGTTTTCTATAGGTTGAACTAAGTGGACTTGTGTTTTTATTTTGCAGCTTAGCTATTAAGACTCAACGTGGTTGTTAAAACACTCTAATGTCTCCACAAAGTCCTCTGTGGTTAATGTTGTGTGCCCCTGTGCGTGTGATTTATAAAAAAAGTCAATTCTATACCGGATCAGAGCTCCACTTGGCGCTCACGTGACTGGCCGCCTCTCCCCTCTCTCAATTTGACAGTTACAGGGGACGACAATCCCCCGCTGACGTCAGTCGGGAGGAGAGAGGCGGTTGGACACGTGAGCGTTGTGCGGCGCTCTGAAATCAGGTATAGAGCGGCATTTTTTTTTATAATTCACACACACGGGCACACAGCATTATTAACCACAGAGGCTTATATGAATATTCAAAAGAAATTTCAGCAGCAGGAAGAGAGGGGCAGGCACTATCACAAACTGACAGGCAGGGAGGGAGGGGGGAGAGGACAGAGGAGAGTTGCGGATGATGAAGGCACGTAAACTAACCACAGTGTCAGGGCTCAGCAGCCATGATAAACCGTGGTCAGTTTACAGGGGGGAGGGAAGAACCAGCAGGATCAACCAGGTTTTTCAGGTGATACAGGGAAATAAATTACACAGCACAAGTACTGTGCTGTTATGCATGCTTTAAAGGAACAGGATCCATTTTTTTTTAGGGTAACAAATGCTCTAAGCTGGTCACATACTATACAACTTTTGTTGTTTGATTTCCTTAGATTTACCTTCAACGATGTAGTACAAGGGCCTGCCTGATTGCATACAAATTGAACGTTTTTAGCTTTGACTTCATATTATATGGTTTTGGTAAATCGAAAGGAAAAAAATCTAAAGATAATTGCATAGTGTATATCCAGCTTTATGCTATACACTGGGAATGGGCAGTTAAAGTGGTTATTTTGCTAAAATGAAACTTCACTCCTTGCAAAATATGGAATAGTCACCTCCCCTGCTGACTGCGCCATTTATTTCTGTTGTAGTTACAAGAAAGCCCGGTCTGAATACACTGCAGAATCTGACTGTGCTCTATACTCATATGGACCGGCAGTGGTGGCTGGTGCTCAATTTTTTTTTTGGGGGGCAAACAAATCTCCCAACTACCCCCCCCCCCGCACCCCTCCGATTGGCCAATCATCCTGCACTACTTACCCCATCCAGGTCATGGGAGGCTTCCCCACTGCTTCTCCTCTTTGCGGCTTCAGCTGCTTCTCCTCCTCGGTAGCTTTCCGAACTGCTTCGGCGGCTTCCCTACTGCTTCTCCTACTGGCCAATTGGGTCTTAAGACCTACTTCCTGATAGGCCAGGAGGAGAATCAGGAAGACAATAGCGAATATTAATGCATTGCTCTGCTCCCCGAGCCCACCCTTTTTTGAAGCCAATTAGAGCCTCAGGCTCTAATCATGTGCTTCCCCCCCCCCCCAAAAAAAAAAAAATTGAAATCCATGCATCATTGTGAAGCCCGCCCCTGTATTTTCTTTTTTCTAGATACTAAGTATCTTTCTCTTTCCTTGCAGAGAAAGAAGGTGTGTAAAAAAAATAAAATAAAATACTAATAATAAAAAAAACCTAGATCAAGGTTTGATCTAGGTCAGTGCCAGGGTTAGTGTTTTTGTTAAGGTCAGGGTCAAAGGTCAAGGCCAGGGTCCGTTTTTTTTTTGACAGGATATATATATATTATATTTATTTTTTTTAGCATCAGTCAGTACCAGTGTGTTTAAGGTAGGTAAAAAACAAAACAAAATGGGCACTATTTTGGGCTGTACTATGGGCACAAACAGCAACTAACATACACATATGTGGTATCAACATGTCCAGGAGAATTTAACCACAACAGTACCTGGCACGAAAACCCCCTTCCTGTCCAGGCCATTTTTCAGCTTTCAGCGCTATCACACTTTGAATGACAATTACTCAGTCATGCAACACGGTACCCATATGAAATTTGCGTCCTTTTTTTCACACAAATAGAGCTTTCTTTTGGTGGTATTTAATCACTAGGAGGGAGTTTATTTTTTGTGCTACAAATAAAAAAAGATTGACATTTTTTGGAAAAAATGCCTTTTTCTTTGTTTCGGTCATAAAATTTTGCAAATTAGTAATTTTTCTTTGTAAATTTTGGCCAAAATTTATACTGCTACCTATCTTTGGTAAAAATAACCCAAATAAGTGTATATTATTTGGTCCTTGTGAAAGTTATAGAGTCTACAAGCTATGGTGCCAATCATTGAAAATTGATCAGATCTGATCACACCTGATATACTGACAGCCTATCTCATTTCTTGAGACCCTAACAAGCCAGGAAAGTACAAATACCCCCCAAATGACCCCTTTTTGGAAAGTAGACATTACAAGGTATTTAGTAAGAGGCATGGTGAATTTTTTGAAGCTGTAATTTTTTCCCACAATTCTTTGCAAAATGAAGATTTTTTTTTTCTTTTTTTTTTTTTTTTCACAAAATTGTCATTGTAACAGGTTATTTCTCACACACAGCATATGCA
>BLSH010425216.1:84087-111651 GCA_018402905.1 Glandirana rugosa
GTTTAGAACTCCTTAAATAGTACCCATAGGCTTTCCTATCGACAGTTGAAAAGTAATTAGTACTACAGTAAGTATGCCAAGAAATGGCGGAGCTTCGATTCGTCTCCCCTAAAGGTCCGGGAGCGATACCAATTGAATCACCGTCATTTTTCTACAACACGATTGACTGCGAGACCCGCTTCATTAAGATGTTATCGAAATGGGTTATCCCGAAGTATGCCCAGGGCGAAGTACAACTGGGCTTTGTATCAAGCCTCTTCTCGTATATAGGATCAGGTATCGGACGCATGGGATCCCGTACAGGTGGTTTACACCCGGTAGCAGGGGAGAACCCTTGTTGGGGATCCCCTCTGCTTAGCTTCGAGGCGGTAAAGAACCGTATGAATGACATCATGATTAATGAAAAGTTGACAGCTATCCTTTCGGATACCCATGATAAATTCCTCAAGATTTGGTACCCCTGGACAACGCAGGTTATGCCCTCTAGGTTTGACTATACTTTGCTCCAGATCTGAACCCCCCCAGACCCGCTCCCTCTAACGGACCACTCTAATCTCTCTTCACTACTACTGCTTTAGCTCCCTCCTTTCTATCTTCTACCTCTATCTTCCGTTCTTTATATCACTTCATGGTATTTATCTTTCCTTATTTCTTCTCCCTCTCCAGAAGGTTGGGTACAGATACCTAATAAAATTGCATTTCGGATCTGTGGTGATGCTAGTTGAGAATTCAGACAATGTTATACCTCCTGTGAACACACAGGAAGTTTTAAGGGAAATATCTGGCATAGGTTCTAAGCAATATTACTGTTAAGAGAAATTTTGACTTGCTGTACCATGTACTATGTTACCTATTGTACTACATGTATTCTATGTAGCTTCTGGACAATTTCTTAATAAATTCATTGTAAAAGAAAACCAGTTAAATAGGACGGCCACTAGGTGGCTCCATAATGGCAGAGATAACAATACAATATAAAGATACTATTTTGGAGTTGGCGCTGTCTCACTAAATGGCTTTAAGATGTACTTTATAAATGTGCTTAGCAGTGCAAAATTGTGAAAGTGATAATATTTATGCAATGTCCGTAAAAATCCGTAAAAATTAAAATATTTCAATCTTGTTGAGGAATTTACAATATCTTATCAATTAACTTTAAAACGTGTGTTTAAAAATGTGCTTATTAGTTTGAAAGTGCAAAAATGTGAGAATGACAATATTTATGCAATGTCTGTAAAAAGTCCGTAAAAAATAAATTAAATAAAATTATATCAACTAATATAACCAAAAACTGCTTATCTCACAATTCTAAGAATTAGACCCCAAATGGTAGAAGAAACTGTGAAAAATACTAAGTAAGATGGATAAAATAAATTTGTGCAATGTGTGGTCCGTAAATATCCGTAAAGTCCGTAAAAGTCCGTAATATTATATGAAATAAAACAATCTAAAATAAGTCTATACACATTAATGGAATCCAGCCCGGTGTTCTCTTTTTGGAAGGTAGACTGCTTCTAGAAACACTAGGATGGTATAATGATGAAAAACGGTGACTTATGTGCCAGATGTTGTATCCACTCGGTTAAAGGTGACTTGTGCTCCCCTCCTGTGCCCGCACTTACCAGAGATTCCTTACCCCTACAGGGGTATCCCGCATGTGGTAAATGGGGTCTGTAAGCTCGATTCCCGGTTCCACACGGTTGGCTGCTCCTGGCTGTCTGTCCTCGTCCGGGATCCACAGAGATTCCTTACCCCTACAGGGGTATCCCGCATGTGGTAAATGGGGTCTGTAAGCTCGATTCCCGGTGCCACACGGTTGGCTGCTCCTGGCCGTCTGTCCTCGTCCGGGATCCACTGCAATCCTCCAGACCTGTTCTTCAAGTCATTAACAATACAATATGCTGAAAAAGAAACATTTTAACACAATGGGACATGCCTTAAGGGCACTCTATTGACCTAGTGGGGGCCGAGGAGGTCGCATAAAGCAGCCCCCGGAGCCCCGCACCGCAGGGTAACAATCTACTGCAAATTGCAGTGGTTAGGCCAAATCATGAAGCTGTAAATTAGAATACGAATATTGGAAGAGGGGTGTGGTGAGAACTTCCTTCCGTGGAGGAGGTGAGCCCCAAAATCAACCAGCTCCAACATGGTAGGGGCCGTGAAGCAAATGGAATGAAACCCTGATGGGTATGTCATGTAAAAGTCAAGATGGAATGGGACACCCAGCTCTGTCAAAAGGATAACTTTCTGCTGTCCAGGAAAAACAGCAAAACAAACTAGATAAAAACAGGAGGTAAGGAAGACAAAGTCACGCTGCTCTTAATGCAGAATAGGGGTATCAAAATTAGGTAAATAAACCAGTGGGTCCAGCCTCTGTTCAGTCATTGGGGTCCTTGTGGGAGGATGACCGTCAGCGGCGTTTGCAACCTTGAGACTGCCATTGTGGTAGGAATGGGAGGCTGGGGTGGCCGGTTTGAAAGGTCAGTCAGGCAGGGACACCTGGGGAAGTTCCAGAGTACTCAGGAATGTAGGAAGATCGCCCAACCTGCGCAAAATGGCTGTTTTTCCCTCGTGATGGACCCTGAGGTGAAAAGGAAAGCGCCATTGATATTTTATATGGCGTGACTGCAGGAGATGTGTCAGTGGTTTAAGGGCTTTCCGCATCCCTAGGGTTTGGCACGAGAGGTCTGGAAGGAGCATTACAGGAGTCTCATTGAAGAGGATGGTATCCTGGGTGCTGGCAGCCCGCATAATTGCATCTTTGACTTTGAAGAAATGTACTCTGCATAGCGTGTCTCTGACAAAGTTGGGATCAGGAGACTTGGGGCCGGAGGTCCTGTGGACCCGGTCGAGTTCAATTTCCGTCTCCTTAGGTTGTTGTAAGAGTTGGTTAAAGATGGCTGTCACAGCTGCCGCTAGGTCTTTTGGTTCCACCGACTCAGGAATACCGCGGATGCGAATATTATTGCGGTGATTACGATATCATCTTGATGGTAAGATAGTTACTGTAGCATCACGGTGTGAGTATTGAGGATTTCTTCATGTGATTGAACGGAGGCTTGGAGGCCTTCAGAAGTGGCTTCTATGTCATCAAAGCGGACCTCAATGTCTCTTTTGAGGTCAGAGATCTCTTGTTTATATGTTTTTTCGATTCTCTTAACATAGTGTTCAAAGACATTTTTAGTCAGGAGAGATCGGATGTAACTGTGCAGAGATCTCATTTGGGTTTCTAAATCCCATCCTTCTCCTGAGCCCAGGGAGTCATTGGAGTGGCTCCTGGAGCACCTGGAGGAGTGATTGGAGCCCTCTGGAGAGGTGAGTCTGGAGCGGTAGCTCTCCTTTGGGGGCCGACACTATTTTAGAGCTCGGTTGGCGATGGGCTGCAACCGCCGAGTGGGTGAAGAACTGTCCCAAGTCACCTCCTTGGCACACCCCTCCAGAGCCCTTCTCTTCCTTGGGTTTGTCTTTCCCCATTTCAGTTAGATTATGATTTGGCCATGTCTTAAAGTCCTGTGAAGCTGCGGGGGCCGGGAGCCGACGGCGAGTGCACCCTCACAGCTCCATGCGGTCAGCTGAGCCCCATTTAAACTGCTATATGTTAGCAGTCAGTCTGATTGAAAGGGGAAAGGGCTTTAGTGAGAAAAAAAAAGGGGGGAGGGGTCCGCTGCTGGTGTACAGTAGGTTGGTTGTACCCCTTGCGGATTGCAGCAAAAATAAGTCTTGTAGAGATCCCTGCTCAAGATGTTTGGGTATACAGGACAACCAGTGATGTCAGCGGGGGGTGAGCCAGTAGAAAAAGGGTTCAAGTGCCACCACTAAGAACAGGTAGACTGTTAATAATTATCCCCATCTGGGTGCCCTGGTGCTTAGGCAGAGTCTAAGTGTGGTACAGTGGGTCTAAGGAGGCCTTGGGTGGAGCAAAATGGCCACCATTTACCAGTGGTGTGGAAATTTGCTTTGCCGGCTTGCCTGGGGAGGGTCACTGAGGGGGCCAGAGGCTGAAGTAACAGTTACAGGCACTGGCTGGCCAAAAGGAGATCCAGGGGGCCAGTAGACCTCTGCTGCATGGAGGTTGGATGTAGCAAGGTGGCCACCACACCGAGGGCCTAGGCCAGCACCATGGGCTGGCTTGCTGGGTCTGGTGTGGGGATCGCACCTTGCAATGGCGATCCCCAGGCCGTGGATGGTATGGAGGAGGCCGGCCAGCTACAGTGCAGTCTCCCTGCGTCTCCTGCCTGCCGGGGAATGGGACAGATCCCGACTCGAGTGGCCAGTCTGTGGCCTAGGAGGTGGCGGCCGCCAACAGCTGGTAGGCCTCGCGTTGGCTCGTTTTATACCATGGAGACAAAATAATCAGCCCCAGTGCTAGCAGGGGGTCTGGATGTAGACAATAGGGGGTTTGTGGCCATAGATGCCGCCGTGGATGCGAGGATGGCTACAGATGGTGATGGAGAATCCGGGAGCTCCTCGCCGCTACGTCCTGCTCCTTGCTCATCCTACGATCAGTATTTAAAGCATATTCCCTTAAATGATCTTGAAGAGCTGGATATTTGGGGAATTGGGACTGACAAGTTTCCATACGATAGATATA
Source organism: Glandirana rugosa (assembly GCA_018402905.1). Taxonomy (NCBI): domain Eukaryota; kingdom Metazoa; phylum Chordata; class Amphibia; order Anura; family Ranidae; genus Glandirana; species Glandirana rugosa. The sequence continues at coordinate 88,679 of BLSH010425216.1, forward strand.
TTCCCCTAAAACCACCTTTGGGCCAACAGCTGTTGGAAAAAGAGACATTTGACACTTTGGCTGTAGTATGTCCTAGGAACCCAGCAGCTGAAAGGAATTCCATGTTGATCGGGAATAGCACAGATCTAGTGAAAAGATTGCTGACAAAGGTCTTGGGAGAAGACGGATCTGTGCCCACTGGGGTCCATCCTCAGATATATCAGGCCTGCCGACAAGTGATCAAGAAAAAGAATGCTCCTGCCAATGGAGTGGGATAGATATGGAAGTTAGACACAAAACAAAAAGTTACTACAGCCGGGAGAAACCACTTGTCTGAAGACCACTGTGAAACTTACTTGGTAGCATCCAGGGCCTTTTGTCGTGTTGGAAACTGATGCACAGGCTGAAGATGCTAGAATAGCCATGTTGGTGGGGCAGGTGAGTGCAGCTACCCCAGCAGAGGTTGTGAAGAGTGAGAAATATTGAGGATTACAGAGGGAGTTGGAGGAGTGTGTTGTCGTACTGCCTCCAGAATGGAGAAGGAGAATGAAGGCACAGCTGTCCCGCTGGGAGAAGATTTTCTCTGATAATGATTTTGATGTGGGTTGTGCTAAGAGCGCCCAACATCGGATATGGCAGCAAGAAGATAAGCCTTTTCGGTAAAGAGCTCGGCGGGACCCACTCAGTGATTTGGAAGATTTGAGAGAACAGCTGGCTGAGATGAAAAAGTCAGGGGTAATTCAGGAGTCTCAAAGCCCTTACTTATCATCTATCGTGGTAGTTCGAAAGAAGAATGGGACATTGCGCATGTGTATCGACTATCAAACACTTAATTGACAAACTGTTTCTGATCAATATACAACCCCTTGATTTGAGGATGCTCTTCAGTGCCTGGCTGGAGCCAAGTGGCTTAGTGTACTAGACCTGAAAATACTGGATACTATCAGATACCGATGCATGCTGAAGATAAAGAAAAGACTTCTTTAATCTGCCCACTGGACTTTTGGGGGCCCCAGCAACTTTCCAGCGGCTGATGGAAAGAACCGTGGGACATATGAACCTAACTGAAGTACTGGTGTATTCGGATGACATCATAGTGTTTGAAGAACATGAGGCCCGGTTGAAGAAAGTGTTCGAGAAACTGCATGAAGAAGGGCTTAAACTGTCTATGTGTCTAAGTGTCAGTTCTATCAGACTTCAGTCACCTACTTAGGCCATGTGGTTTCCACTGAGGGGGTAGCTTCCAACCCAAAGAAGTTGGAAGCAGTCACTGCGTGACCTAGACCTGAGACTGTGACAGAACTAAGATCCTTTCTGGGATTCTGTTCATATTATCGAAGGTTCGTGGCCAACTTCGTCAAGATTGCCAGGCCTCTCAACAAATTATTATTATCGGCCCCCAGAAACCTGGCAACTGTTCCTACTTGAGAAACATCATACTTCAATGCTAGTATCTTTGCATAATGAACATGGACATCTGGGTATAGAGAGGACCTTCCATCTAGTTAGAGATAGGTTCTATTGACCTGACATGAGAAGGGAGATAGAGAGCTACAGTATTGTCATTCCTGTTTACCTTGCATCCAGAGGAAGACTCTCCTGGTCCGAGTTGCTCCCATGGAGCATCTGCAGAGTCAGGGGCCTATGACATTGGTATGCATTGACTTCCTGTGCTTGGAACCAGATACAGGTGGAAGAAGTAATGTCTTGGTGGTGACTGACCATTTGACCCGATATGCTCAAGTTTACCCAGCAAAAGATCAACAGGCAACCACTGTCGCAAAGGTCCTCATAGAAAAATTCAAGGTTCATTATGGGTTACCTGTCAGGATCCATTCTGATTAAGGAAGGGATTTTGAAAGTCGACTTATCCATCAGTTATGCAAATTGTTGCTTTCAGCCCAAAAGGTTTAATAGAACTTTGTTGAATATGTTGGGAACTCTATCTGTTTTGCATGCCTACAACAGCACTGTGAGTGATGCAACTGGATATTCAACATACAGACTTATGTTCGGAAGAGAAGCTCAACTCCAATTGATCGGGTATTTGGAACATTTGCTGATGATACTTCCCTGATGATACTTCCCTGACTTCCTATAAGGGTTTTGTGGACCGCTTACTGAAGAATTTGAAGCTGGCTTATGAGAAAGCTATGCAACATACATCTGCCTGAGAGTAGAGGAACAAAAGGAATTTTGACCTCAAAGTGAAAGTGCAAGATTTACAACCAGGGGACCCAGTACTGTTCAAGAACTTAGGTGTACCTGGCAAGCACAAATTGGCAGATCGCTGGAGGCCTCAACCATGTATTGTCTGTAAGCAGCTTCCAGGATTGTCCGTGTATCAAATCAAACCGGAGGAGAAGTTAGGGCCTCAAGATGTGGCACCGCAATCATTTACTTCCTTTATCAGATGCTATATGGGTGCCTCCCTGCTCCCCTATACCTCAATTACATCCAAGTCCCCCCAGGACTCGTTCTTGTGGAAAACTTCCAGCTCGGCTTGTAAGGCCAGTACAAGAAGACAGTGAAGACGAGGAGGTAATACCTTCATGGTTGTGGGCTCCAGTTGTTATTACAGAAGCTGAAATTAGATCCTGGTCCAGAGGAACAAAGTCAACAAGGGAAGTAGAGAAATCGCAGAAAGTACTCAGCCCAAGAATGGGTGCTTCAGTCCCAAACTCCAGAAGGAATATTCCTACACCTGAGAGTGCCAGATCAGCCCCAAACCTTGAACAGGGGGACTTGATCAACTTCACTGAAAAATGTTTCCCTGTGCTGGAATCTGCTAGCCACACAGAGAGAGAACTGTCATTGCTGGATAAGGAAGTAGATGAGAATGAGAGATTAAATCTCAAAACAATTGATGAGACTGATCAGGGCCATCTTAATAGCATCATGGGCCCCTGGGCAAAGTAATGCACTGGGGCCCCCACAAGCCTGCACTACTGCTCACCAAACGCAACCCATTTAAATAAAAGGGCCTGTGCTGCAAGTTTCCACAACCGGAGTGATGCAGCTTTTAGAGCAGGGGTAGGCAACCTTTGAGAGGTGGAGATCTACTTGAACAACATAAAAGATCAAAGATCACCGAGGGGTAAATACATTAACTAGCAAGGCCAACTGAATAGTAAGGATGACACAAGGAACATTTAGAGAATTTATAAAAAAACTAATGTCATTGTAAAAATATAAACTTAGCCTGACTTCAGTGAGCAACTAGTTTCAGGCCTGAATGTAGGGCAGTGTATAGAGGTCAGTAATAGGTAGGGCAGTGTATAGAGGTCATTAATAGGTAGGGCAGTGTATAAAGGTCCGTAATAGGTATGGCAGTGGATATATCTCAGTAATAGGTAGGGTAGTGTATAGAGGTTAGTAATAGGTAGGGCAATGTATAGAGGTCAGTAATAGGTAGGGCGGTGAATAGAGGTCAGTAATAGGTAGGGAGGTGAATATAGGTCAGTAATAGGTAGGGCGGCGTATAGAGGTCAGTAATGGTGTGTAGAGGTCATGCTACGGGAGATGGTCAGAGACTGCAGACATAGTACAGGAGATGGTCAGATACTGCAGACATAGCACAGGAGATGGTGAGAGACTGCAGGCATAGTACAGGAGATTGTCAGAGAGTGCAGACATAGTACAGGAGAGGGTCAGAGACTGCAAACATAATACAGGAGATGGTCAGAGACTGCAGACATAGTACAGGAGATGGTCAGAGACTGCAGACATATTACAGGAGATGGTCAGAGACTGGAGACATATTACAGGAGATGGTCAGAGACTGCAGACATAGTACAGGAGATGGTCAGAGACTGCAGACACAGTACAGGAGATGGTTAGAGACTGCAGACTTATTACAGGAGATGGTCAGAGACTGAAGATATAGTACAGGAGATGGTCAGCAGGTAAGTATGATATTCTTTTTATGTTAAATAAAAAAATAATACTCCTTAGTATCACTTAAAAAATCATTGGTGAGTTTTTTGGCAGCAACTTCAATACAAGGGGGAAAAAGGGAAGGCATTACAATTAGCAAGAAGCATACTGCTACAAGATAAGTAGAGGTCTCCAGAGAGGAAGGATTGTAGGGAAATCTCAGGAAGAAAGTAGACATTACAAAATGAGTGCACCCCACCCCTACCACAATGTAATAGGCACACACTGCACAGTACAAACAGACCGAATGGGTGCAGTAGAGATGGGGGATGTGTCACTATGCTAACCCCCGATCCCAGGAGATAATAAGTATGACAGGCTGCTCTCTCCTCGAACCTCCGGAGCGCTTCTACCATTCCCCTCACAGCTCACTCAGCCGTGCTCTTATCAGCATCGGCCGGGAGACGAATGGTCCAGACAGACTTCAGAGAGCAGTTAGTTCTTCTAGTGCTGGGAGATGCAGCACTAGCGGCTGTCCGGTCCTCCCTGTACCTGATTGGCTGTTAGGGTGCTAGCAGCCAATGGTGTTTACACACAGGTGGACAGTGGGGCAGACTGACGGGGCATGGGAGACAGAAAAAGCAGCTCCTACCCAAAAGTGACAGCCGCGGATACTGAAAGGACTACTGGAGGACACCAGTGTCCGAGTCCTTACTGCATTCCCCTAGATCAAAGCCGACTCTGATGGGGCCCCATGAGCACTTGGGACCCCTGGGCCATGCCCAGGTGTGCCCGCTCAGAAAGACGGCCCTGAGACTGATGTTACCATGCTCAAGTCGAGGCCTTCTACTCCAAGCCCAACTGTATTGATAGAAACTCAGGATCTTTCTCTTATAACCAGTCCTTAAAGAGATGATTCTACGCCTGTCATGAGCTCTAGAGGAAATGTTACTCCGACCATAAGCCCTGAGTGGAACTCCCCTTCTGCAGTGGGTTCTGAGAAAACTCTGCCCCTGAGGGAAATTCTGAAAGAGACTCTTTCCCTTCAAATGATCAAGAGAAGAATTCTGCATCAAGGTTGGAACCAAGTTCTCCTGTCAGATTAAGAAGAAACATCTAGGTGGAGCGTGGCCACAGCATTAAGGAGTGAAGACGCGTGTCTGCAGAGCTCCGTGAGACCTGCTCTAATCTCTGCATCTACGGCAGCTTCACTGGGGGGGAAACCTACTCTGAACTATGCATCCTAAGTGGTGGAAATCCCCGCAGCCACAGCGGACACCCCATAGCCGATCAGAATCGCTGGTTGTTTATTTCACGGAGACCCATCGGGGCCTCCAGGACATTCCAAGATGGCGCCTGGTGAGAATACTGCGGCTGCAGGTGCGGCTTCCCCAAACCTCTCTCCACTCACCCCTGTCTCCCCGCTCCCTCCCTCCACCTCACCCTCAGGCTTGGACAGTCTAGCAGCTCCATCTGACCTGGGAGAAGCCCTGGCACACCAGGATCTGAGGGCTCACATTCTGTCCCTCCCCACTAAAGCAGACTTGGAGCTGTTTGCTTACAGAGTAGAGAAGGCCCTGCGCCATGACATAGAGGCCTTGCAAGCTGATACAGCACATATTGAAGGTAGAGTGGGAGCCCTAGAGGAGCAGGGGGAAGAAGTGTCATCTACTATATGGGCCCTTACTGAGCGGTCTAAATTGCAGGACCAACGGATTAATTCTCTACTAGACCAGATGGATGATTTCAATACAGGAGCCGCAGAGTAAAAATCCACATTAGAGGCCTGTCTGAAGCTACAGGGCCCCGGGACAAAGTCCCCTCCCTGCAGGGCCTCTTTACACAAATCCTAGGCCATGAAGCACCTGACCACATCGAAACTGACCAAGCTCATAGGCCACTCCCTCCACCATCCGAAGACCCAGAAAAACCGAGGGACATCATTTGTAAACTCCACAAATACACTTTAAAGTGTTTGTTTCATGTCCGAGATGTTGGTCATGTGGATTTCGATAGAGCTAAACTATCTCTCTTCCTGGACTTGTCCAGATGCACTTTGATACAATGACGAGCATTCAAACCACTCCTTGAAGCTTTGCAAGATGGAGCTTTGCTCATCTACAGATGGGGCTTTCCTTTCCACCTGTCCGTTACCAAGGACAGACAATATGTTTTGTGGAATAGAGATGACCTACCCCAATTCCTGAAACACCTAAACCTACCAACAGTCAACATCCCGGATTGGAGGTCTTCCTCTGAGATTCCACTTCCCTCTGGTTCGCAGCCCTGGCAACCTGCATGATGCAGAGCCTGGAACAGGAACAGAAGAGGCTCTTCACGTGCTGCACCACAGACCCCACAGCTCTCCACATCTGGAGTTGCACCTTGATGAACCTGTCAGACTCTTGCATTTTTTTGCAGTCCTGCTGCCCCCCCTTTTGAGAAATGATCCTACCCCGGTTTGCTGCTGTGGTAATTTGCTTGAACTCGAACTCATTGATGCTATAGATGTGTACTTACCCACTAGCGGGTGCTCCACTCTGCTGCACCTGCTCTGAGTGTTGTGTCATTTACCCCTAATAGGCCAACTCCTCTGAGTTATGTCCCTGCTTCAGGTCCTCTCCCAGGCTGCTGTCCTGCACCCTTTCCTACATCTGGAATGGGGTGGAGTTTGATTGGTTATTTGGCTTTGTATGCCAAATTCTATTTTCTTGTTGTATTTTACTGACTTTTTGCTTTCTTGGTTTTTATGTTTGTTTTTTCTTTTTCAGCACTTCTCGTCTTGTGGATCGGTTCTTTGCAGGTCTCTCCCCATTCATAACGGGGATCAACAGGGTCCCAAACTCCATCCCTGACCATGACTTTGCTGAAAATTGTGTCCTACAAAGTCCGCGGTTTGAGGTTGCCTTGTAAATGCAGTAAGGTGTGGCTTGAGTTGAAGAGATTGAGGGCACACATTCTCTTGTTGCAGGAAACTAATTTTCACACTGACTCAGTCCTCCGTTTACCAACCCACATTTACAACCAATGGTTCCTAAGTAATTCCCCATGACCTAAGTCTGGAGGGGTAGCCATAGCTATACATGAGCATTGCCCTTTTGTTCTGCAGGATCTTTTAGCTGACCCTAATGGCAGATTTGTGTTTCTGAAAGGCACTATCCTTGATCGCAAGTTTACCATTGCAGCTGTGTACGCCCCAAATACTGGACAGCTCACCTTTTTGGACTCTGTTCTAGAGTCACTCACGTCTTTCTGTGAGGGCCAGTTGATATTGGGGGGGGGGGACTTCAATGTCAGCCCTGATCCTCAGCTAGATACGTCCACGGGCCACTCTACACATTCTTTTGCCTACCTCAAACATTTTAGAAAATCATTACATACTCATCATCTGGTTGACTGCTGGAAGGCGCTCCATCCTACTTATAAAGATTTCAGTTACTATTCGGCGACTCATGCCGTCTATACTCGCATAGATTTTTTATTGATGGATCAGTATTCATTGGAGTCTCTTTCTGGTGCATCAATTGGATCACTAATGATCTCTGACCATGCCCCAGTTTTCATTACCCTACATCCACTATCCTCTGATAGGAAGTCATGGACTTGGAGATTGAACGAGAATATCTTAGATGATGCGGTGGCACTAAAACAGATATTGAACTTGATATCTCAATACTTTGTGGAGAACTCCACAGCGGACATGGGAGTAGCATCCATTTGGGGGGGGTCATAAGGGTCCCGATAGAAAAAGGACCGGGAAGGGGAACCACAGAGCCTACTGCTGAAAATACAAACCGCCGAGCTTAGGCATAAACACACAACCCGGAGTTGGCAGAGGAACTCAGATCTTTATGCTCAGATCTGGCTAATCTATTAGATGCCCAGATCCGAGCTCGTCTGAGCCACATTTCCCATAAATTTTATGAGTATGGGAACAAGTGTGGGAAGCTGCTCACAAGGGCTCTTAGACATCAGTGAGCCTCAGGCCATGTTCATAAGGTCCATACGACCTCAAGATCTTCTGTAATCCACCCTTCCAAGATAGCTGCAGTCTTTCGGGAATTCTACGCTCAGTTTTACCAACTCCCTGGTACGTTTTCTGGCCTGCATCCAGTCCAGAAGACGGAACGCATTGAGCAGTATTTAGATGAAGCCTATTCCCCAGCTCACTACACAAGTTAGCACACAATTGGAGACATCATTTTGTCTGGGGGCAGTCATTAAAGACCTCCTGAAAGGGAAAAGCCCTGGCCCTGAGGGCTGCATGAATGCCTATTGCCACACTTTCCATTCTCTACTAGCTAACCCAATGTGTACAAACTTTAATGCACTGGCATCAGGGACTGCAATACCTAAAGAGGGTTTGCTCACTCATATTTCATACTCCCCAAGGAAGCGAAAGATCCAACTGCCCCCAGTAGCTATAAGCCAATTTCGCTCTTGAACAGCGACGTTAAAATACTAGCGAAGGTCCTAGCTAACCACTTCAAACCTGTATTGACCTCAATCATTCACCCCGATCAGACAGGTTTTATTATGGATGGCATCACTTCTCCGCCCAAGTCCGAGTGAACGGGGCACTTTCTGACATGTTACCTATTTGCAATGGTACAAGTCAGGGCTGTCCGCTCTCTCCCCTGATTTTTGTGCTCACCCTTGAACCCATGTTAAATAGGATATGCTTAAACCCTAATATTAGAGGGCTGACTCTGGGGTCTGTGGAACACAAACTGTCTGCTTATGCGGATGATGCACTGTTCTATGTTTCGGACCCGTTGATTTCACTTCCCAACATCATGGCAGAGTTGCAAGACTTTAATGAGGTTTCGTACTTCAAAATCAACTATAATAAATCAGATATTCTACCCTTGTGTATTTTGGGAGACTTAAGAACACGGCTAAAATCCTCCTTCTCCTTCTCATGGTGCAATACCTCTTTGAAGTATTTAGGTGTCCACCTACCACCATATTGCTCTGTATTATATGCTGTTAATTATGCTCCACTGCTTTCTACTATCAGAGCGGACCTACAAAAGAGGGACAGAGCAATATTCTTGTGGATTGGGCCAAGTCAGTGTTCTAAAAATGAATGTGCTACCAAGGATCCTCTTCTACCTGCAAATGGTGTCCATCTCTCTTCCCAGGTCCTTCTTTTCGATCCTTAACAGCTATTCCTGAGGTACATATGGCATGGATGGAGCCCTCTTCTGGCCCTCCATACCTTACAATGCTCTAAGCAGACGGGAGGCATGGGTGTGCCTAACATTCACAAATACTATGAGGCCATTGTCCTACAGCAGATATTAGACTGGCACCATGGGGTGACGACTAAATTTTGGGTTCCACTGGAAATATTTTTGGCAGGCCGTGACTTGGCTTGGGCGCCTTGGGTACCCAGAAAGTGTCGGGGGCAATCTGAATTTACTTCCCCTGTTACTATACACGCCCTTAAGGTGTGGGATGCTTTGAATAACTTGACAGAGCTTGCATACTCTGTCTCGCCCTTGGCTCCACTGGGAGCCGTCCCCTGGTTCACGCCGGGAGAACACCTTTCCTTTTTTTACTTATGGGCAGCTGATGGTGAGACACGATGTGGCTGTTTTGTCCAGGAACAGGGAATGCTGACCCTAGAGTGCCCTCAGGGATCAATTTGGCCACTTTCCAATAGATGAGTGGTACTATAGGCAGTTACGACACTTCATTAACAGCCTTCCCAGGCCATTCGAACCCCTTCATCTGCCATTCCCTTTGAGAAGCTTTGTATGTCCACCTCATGATACCGCACTCAGTTTCTGTGTTATACAGGATGCTACAGTCTCTTGACCCAAGGGGGAAACCCCTATACATAAGAGAATGGGAGAGAGACCTGCAATATGAATTCACCGAGCTACAACTTGACCAACTTTACTGTTTTACACACTCTAGTTCTGTAGACACAAAAATGCAAGGATGTGGGTTCAAACTGCTGATCCGCTGGTATAGGGTCCCATCCAGACTGGTTAGAATCTATCCAACGCTAACTGATGCCTGCTGGACAGGCTGTGGTCAGTGGGGCGCCTTCCTACATGTTTGGTGGGAGTGCCCCAAGCTCCGTCCCTACTGGCCTACATTAGTCCCTACTGGTCCCTACATCAGATCACAGGTCAGAGTAATTGAAGTAGAGATGAGTGGATATGCCTGGTAAACAATATTATGACAGCAGAGGAATGGACGGCAACATGCAAAGATAGATATGATAAATTTTATAGTACTTGGGCTATGTGGATTCTCTATACCACAAAGCCCCCACAGATCCCTCAACCAATACCACCTTAAAATGATGGACTTTATTGATTTTTTAAATTTTAAGAGTTAATGAGCCAGATCCAAGGAATATTCTTTTGTATATTTACCAATACTTATACTAACGTGCTGTCCCCTTTCCTCTTCTCTACCTCCTTCCTTAATCCCCCCTTTTTTTTCTCTTCTCTGTTCTTTTTCTTTTCTTTTCTCTGTATATAAGTGTTTTAAGCAGAATCCAGATGTTTGTCTAAACTTAACAAGTATTAATGCTAGTTGAAGATAGACTAACTTTCTTTTCCAGCAGTAGTTGGAGATTCCTACATCTTTGGGGACCAAAGACTAAGTGGGGGAATAATGTAGCCTGGAGCTGGAAGTTCATGGTTCCTGCTATCAGAAGACGTTAATTTCGTCAATAGAAAATGCAGCTGCTTCCCCCTTTGGCTGATCTGTGACTAGAGTTGAGCGAAGAGTCCGTGTCCCAAACCCGAGCCCGAACGTTTGAGAAAAAGTCCGGGTTCGGGTTCTGGGTTCTGGCATTTTATCACGCATGTTGAATAGCTGCAGGGCAGCCAATCAACAAGCGTTTCACTGGTTTTCCACTGGTTTACAGTTCGGATTCGCTCAACTCTAGCTATAAATGAAAAAAGACCAAAAATTTTGTAAAAAAACACATTTTTTTTTGTCATTTCTGTTATAAAATTTTGCAAATTAGTAATTTTTCTTCATACATTTTGACCAAAATTTATACTGCTACTTATCTTTGGTAAAAAAAAAAAATTAGTGTATTATTGGGTCTTTGTGAAGGTTATAGAGTCTACAAGCTATGGTGCCAATCTGTAAAGGACCATCTATGGCCGCTGGTATGCCTGCGCACGGCCGCACATAGTGTGTGAGCGCGTCCGTGCGCGTCTGTACGCGTGCCTGTGCACGCACCTGCGCGCCTGTGCGCGGGAGCGCACGTGTGTCGGCAATGGCGCAAAATGGCCATTTAAGCAGACAGCACCCTGCAGCCAGTGCTGTCTGTTCTACAGTGTTCCTGCACCTGTGACTCCTAGTGTTTGTTCTGAGAGACTTCCTGTTCCTGTGACCCCGGCTGTCCTTTGGACTTTGTTGCTGTCTGCCTACCCTGACCTCGGATTGTTTACAACTACTCTTCTGCCTGTTCCCTTTGTACCTCAGCCACCTGCACGTTGCTGACCCAGCCTGTACCCGACTACCCATTTGCCTGTTCCCTCTGTACTTCACTGCCAGCCAGTTGCCAACCCGGACCACACCACTATCCTTCAGCCTGCACGAGCTTCTGTGGACCTATACCAGCCATCAGACACTTGTCCAGCCCTTGTGCCCCCCTGTGCTCCTGAGATCCCTGTCTGCACTACCAGGGGTTCTCAAACCAGGGCCGCAAGAGAGGTTGCCCCCGCATAAGCCAGACTCAACCACCAGGGACGTGACACAATCACTGAACATTGATCACACCTGATGTACCAACGTCCTATATCATTTCTTGAGACCCTAACAAGCCAGGAAAGTACAAATATACCCCAAATTACCCCTTTTTGGAAAGTAGAAATTCCAAAGTATTTAGTAAGAGTCATGGTGAGTTTTTTGAAGTTGTAATTTTTTCCCAAAATTCTTTGCAAAATTAAGATTTTTTTTCTTTTTTTTCACAAAATTGTTATATTAACAGGTCATTTCCCACACAGCATATGCATACCACAAATTACACCCCAAAATACATTCTACTACTCCTCCTGAGTATGGCGATACCACCTGTTTGAGACACAGCATGGCCACATACAGAGGCCCAACATCAGGCGTTCTAGTGACATAAATTACACATCTAATTTCCTGACTACCTTTTGCACTTTTGAAGGTCCTGGAGCACAAGGACAATGGAAGCGCCCAAAAAAGACCCCATTTTGGAATGTAAACACCCCAACGTATATTCTAGGAGGCATAATGAGTCTTTTGAACATGCCATTTTTTCCACAAGTTTTCGGAAAATGAGAAAGAAAATAAAAGATTTTTTTTTTTTTACACAAAGTTGTCCATTTATACAATATTTCTAACACACAGCATGTCCATAGCAAAAATGACATGCCAAAATATATTCTGCTACTCCTCCTGAGTATGACGATACCACATATGTGAGACTTTTCCACAGCCTGGCCACATTCAGAGGTCCAACATGCAGGGAGCACCGTCAGGTGTTCTAGGGGCATGCATTTCAAATCTAATTTGAGTACCTATTACACTATTGTGAGGCACTGTAGTGGCACAGATGGGCAGTGTAGTGGCACGGATGGGCAGTGTAGTGGCACGGATGGGCAGTGTAGTGGCATGGATATGTCACGGATGAGAACTGATGTGGTATGGATGAGCATGAATGGGGCACAAATGAGTCATGGATGGGAATGGATGAGCACAAATGGGGATGACTGAGCATGGAGGGGGATGACTGCGCACGGATGGGGATGACTGAGCATGGATGGGGATGACTGAGCACAAATGGGGATGACTGAGCACAGACAGGGATGACTGAGCACAGACGGGGATGACTGAGCACAGACGGGGATGACTGAGCACAGATGGAGATGACTGAACATGGATGGGATGACTAAGCATGGATGGGGATGACTGAGCATGCATGGGGATGGATGAGCATGGATGGGGATGGCTGAGCATGGAAGAGGATAACTGAGCACGGATGGGGATAACTGAGCACGGATGGGGATGGATGAGCATGGATGGGATAACTGAGTGTAGATGGGATGACTGAGCATGGATGGGGATGAATGAGCATGGATGGAGATGATTGAGCATGGATGGGGATGACTGAGCACAGATGGGGATGGGTGAGCACGGATGGAAATGCGTGAGCATGGATGGGGATGGGTGAGCACGGATGAGGATGGGTGAGCACAGATGAGGATGGGTGAGCACAGATGGGGATGGGTGAGCATGGAAGGGGATGACTGAGCACGGATGGATGGGTGAGCACGGCTGGGTGAGTGAACATGGATGGATAGATGGGTGAGCATGGATAGCTGGGTGAGCATGGATGGCTGGGTGAGCATGGATAGCTGGGTGGGTGAGCATGGATAGCTGGGTGAACATGGCTGGGTGGGTGAGCATAGATGGCTGGGTGGGTGAGCATAGATGAGTGGCTGGGTGAGCATGGATGGCTGGCTGGGTGATCATGGATGGCTGGCTGGGTGAGCATGGATGGTTGGCTGGGTGAGGATGGCTGGCTGGGTGAGCATGGATGGATGGATGGGGGGTGCAGCCTGGCACATAGCAGCGCTGTGGTCACTTCAGATCCTCTGCCCGCAGTGCTGCTGCATTGATCTCTCCCCTCTCCTCTCACACTGCACCGATCGGTATGCAGAGGGGAGAGAAGAGACGGAACTTCTGCCGGCTGGTTTACATCTGATCTCTCCGTCATTTGACAGACGATCGTGTAGTAAAAGGCTGATGTGGTCACGGATGTTCCCGGGGACGCGCGATAATGGGAGTACATCATTGTACGCATTCCCAGGGTTAAGCAACCGCCCTGTAGCTGTTATTTGGCTATGGGTCGGTTGTTAAGCGGTTAATGCATTAAGATTAGGGATAGGCCCAACACCCCCCCCGGATCGGTTTGCAACAGAACTTGCAAACAGGCAAAAAATTTCTGCAAACACGCAAACCCTATTAAAATCAATGGGACTCGAATATGGGAAATCAAAAGTACTAATTTTAAAGGCTTATATGCAAGTTATAGCCATAAAAAGTGTATGGGGACCTGGGTCCTGCCCTAGGGGACATGTATCAATGCAAACAAAGTTTTTAAATTGATGATTTTTTCAGGAGCAGTGATTTTAATAATGATTAAAGTGAAAAAATAAAAATGAAATATTCCTTTAACCACTTAGCGACTGTGCCATAGCCAAATGACAGTAACAGCGAAGTCGCTTAATTCTGGGAGGGTGTACAATGACATCCTCCCAGAATAGTGCACCCTGCACGCCCCCGGGGCGCGCACATGGGGCCGTCCCTCCCCGCCAGGTTCACGGGACTCGGCGCATCACGGATCGCGGTGAAGGGCCAATGACAGCAGCCTTTTACCACATGATCGCTCCATCCAATGATGGAGCGATCAAAATGTAAACACTACAGGTTCAGCCAGGGTTCCAATAGCTCCTCACACCGATGCAGCAAGGGAACTATCAAGTGTTCTACAGTAAGTCTGACACACCTTTACAGTGCCCAGAAGTGCCCAGCCATGCCCAGCAGAGCCCAGTAGTGCCACATATGTGTCCTACTGAGCCATCTGTGCCATATCTGTGCCACTTGTGCCACTACAGAGCCACTACAGTGCCCACTTAGTGCCATCAGTGCCTCTACAGAGCCACATCAGTACCACCAGTGCCTCTACAGTGCTCATCTGTGCCACTGCAGTGCCATCTGTGCCTACCAGTGCCACCTGTGCCCATCAATGCCACTACAGTGCTCATCTGTGCCACTACAGTGCCCATCAGTGCCACTACAGTGCCACCCGTGCCCATCGGTGCCACCTGTGCCCATCTGTGCCACTACAGTGCTCATCTCTGCTATCAGTGCCACTACAGTGCTCACCTGTGCCATCAGTGCCACTACCAGTGCCCATCTGTGCCACCTGTGCCCATCTGTGCCACTACAGTGCTCATCTGTGCTATCAGTGCCACTATAGTGCTCATCTGTGCCATCAGTGCCACTACCAGTGCCCATCGGTGCCACATGTGCCCACCGGTACCATCTGTGCCCATCAGTGCCACTACAGTGCTCATCAGTGCCAATACAGTGTTCATCTGTGCTATCAGTGCCACTACAGTGCTCATCAGTGCCATTAGTGCCACTACAGTGCCACACCAGTGCCACCTGTGCCCATCTATACCACCTTTACCCATCAGTGCCACTACAGTGCTCATCTGTGCCATCAGTGCCACTACAGTGCTCATCAGTGCCACTACAGTGCCCAATAGGGCACATTAGTGCCCGTAACTGAGTGCTCATCGGTGCCACCCTATCAGTGGATCATCATCAGTGCCAGCTAATCATTGCAGCTGCAGTGCATTAGTGCACATAAGTGCACCCTCATTAGTGCACCCTCATCAGCACCCAACAGTGCACCCTCATCAGTGCACATAAGTGCATCCTCATCAGCGCACATCAGTGCACCCTCATCAGCGCACATCAGTGCACCCTCAGCACCCAGCAGTGCACCCTCATCAGTGCACATAAGTGCACCCTCATCAGCACCCAGCAGTGCAACCTCATCAGTGCACATAAGTGCACCCTCATCAGCACACATCAGTGCACCCTCATCAGCACCCAGCAGTGCACCCTCATCAGCGCTCAGCAGTGAAACCTCATAAGCACCCAGCAGTGAAACCACATCAGTGCACATAAGTGTACCCTCATCAGCGCACATCAGTGCACCCACAGCAGCACCCATCAGTGCATCCACACTACTGTTCTAGTGCCCCTATCCACCACAGTCATCAGTATGGCAAAAAAAAATTCTCCACAGAGGAGGCATACCAGCTCCTTAGCCTGAGCAACGAGAGCAGTGGGGAGCTCTCTGAGTCTGAGTATGGGTCTGATTCGGCATATAAGCAAGTTTCAAGCAGTGGGTCTGCTACAGAATCAGATGAAGAGGAAAAGGTGCCCATGAAAAGAAGGCGTTCTAGCGAGGAGCAGCAGGCTACTACAAGTACAGCAGTGCCATCCACCTCAAGAGCAGTGTCATCCACTTCTAGAGCAGTGCCACCCATGAGACCACTGCCAATCACTAGTGGGGTGTCATCTCATCCCCAAAAGGCCCATGCCGGCCTTCCCTATGCCATTCAGAACCCCCCGTGGCTTCCTTCTAATTCAGGAGCAGCAAACCTCCCCCCTTTCACCGCCCAGCCAGGTGTTCAGGTGAACACTGAAGATTTTGCTCTACTGATTTTTTCCATTTCATTTTTACCGAGTACTTACTATCGTCCATCATAGCCCAGGGCAACTTCTATGCATAGCAGTTAATTGCAAACAACCCTAGTTCAAGCTACGCCCATCCTTTTGAGTGGAGAGTGCTTACTGTGGAGGAATTTAACATTTTTTTAGGCCTGACTTTTAATATGGTACTCACGAAAAAAAAACAATTTATACTCCTACTGGTCCACCAACCCCATCCACCACATGCCAATCTTTTCCTCCATTATGCCAAGGTCCAGATACCTTATGATTCTGCAGTTCCTCCACTACAATGACAACACTCAGTGCCCTCCCAGTAATTACTCATCTTATGACAAACTATTTAAAATTCACCCCTTCTAAACTATATCTCAGAAAAATGTGCCCAATTATATACCCCTGAGCAAAATATATCCACTGACGAGTCACTTGTGAAATTTACAAGCAGGCTGGCCTTCAAACAGTTTGTCCCCAGCAAAACAGCCTGATATGGGGTTAAACTGTACAAGCTTTGTGAATGAGCCACAGGCTACATCTATGGCTTCTTGGTGTATGCAGCGAAGGACACCCAGCTGCATCCCCGTGAATGCATTGGAGCCAGCAGAAAAGTTGTCTGGGAGCTTATCTATCCTCTCCTTGGGAAGGGTTGCCATCTTTATGTGGATAACTTCTACTCAAGCTTGCCCCTCTTCCGCAATCTCTACTGCAAGAAGACTCCAGCATGTGGTACAGTCAGAACCAATAGAAAGGGCTTCCCGCAAAGCCTCGTTAATGAAAGGCTAAGAAGAGGGGAGATGGCGTCTTTGCAGAACGAGGAGCTATTGGCTGTCAAGTGAAGGGACAGACGAAAGGTACACATGCTATCAACAATTCATGATGACACCTACGTGGAAATCACCAGAAGAAACGGCCCAATCCAGAAACCAGCTTGTTTCCACGACTATAATCTGTTCATGGGGGGAGTAGACTTCAGTGATCAGACGATTGAACCCTATCTTCCCACAAGAAAATCCCGGCATTGGTACAAAAAAGTATCTATTTATTTTTTCAGTTTGGCCATGTACAACTCTTATGTCATTTAGCAAAAATCTACAGAAACCCCCGTATCCTATCTTCAGTACCAAGAAGAAGTCATCACTGCCCTATTATACCCTGAAGACCCACCAGAAAATATTCGATCTGATGCAGTGGGCAGACTCCATGAATGCCACTTCCCTGAGAAACCCCTCTTTGCCATGAAACAGGCCACCACAGCACCACACCACAGTCCATCTCTCATTATCAGTCTGGGGTCAGGAGACATGGTTGATCCGGCCAGGGATCGTTTAACCCGAGACAGCAAATCCTGTAGTAGCAAGAAACTCCGGAAAGGGAGGACGGTGGCATGGGGTCGCCAGGCTCACTGAACATCCTGGACAGAGCGGAGGGCTTCACGTTCTTCGACCCAGGCCTGTAAATAATATGCAGGTTAAAATGAGAGAAAAACAGAGACCATCATGCCTGGTGTGGTCTAAGTCTCTTAGCTGTGCACAGGTACTTTAGGTTCTTATGGTCGGTGAATACCATGAGAAGGTGTAGAGCTCCTTCCAGCAGATACCGCCATTCCTCCAAGGTGGATTTGATTGCCAGAAGTTCTCGGTCCCCCACATCATAATTCCTCTCCGGCACTGTGAGTTTGCGGGAGAAGAAGGCGATGGGGTGAAGCGAGGCCTTGGGGCCCCATCTCTGGGATAGGACTGCTCCCACTGCTGTCTCGGAAGTATCCACCTCCGGAGTGTAAGGCAGAGGTGAATCCGGGTGCTTAAGAATAGGTGCCGTGGTAAACAGTTCTTTGAGCTTCAGAAAGGCCAGTTGGGCCTCAGGGGACCAGGGGACCAGTGGAAGCGGGAGCCCTGTTTAGGGAGTTGGGTAATGGGTGCAATCACTGCAGAAAATCCTTTAATGAACTTCCTGTAGAAGTTTGCAAAACCGATGAACCGTTGGACCCCTTTCCTGTCAACGGCAGCCGGCCAATCCACGATTGCAGCGACTTTCTGAGGATCTATGTCGAAGCCCAGGAATGAGATTCTGGAGCAATCAAAAGCACGTTTTTCGGCCTTAGCATACAGTCCATGCTGATGTAGACGTTGTAGGACACACCTGACATGCCTGCGATGTTCTTCCAGGGAGGCCGAAAAGATGAGAATGTCATCCAGGTAAATGATGACTAACTGATCATTTTGTGAGTATGTGAGTGCCTGAATATTCTGGGAGTGCCTGAGTATTTGTGAGTACCTGAGAAGTGTGATTACCTGAGTATTCTGGGAGTACCTGAGTATTTGTGAGTACCTGAGCATTGTGATTACCTGAGTACTCTGGGAGTACCTGAGTATTTGTGAGTACCTGAGCATTGTGATTACCTGATTATTCTGGGAGTACCTGAGTATTTGTGAGTACCTGAGCATTTGTGATTACCTGAGTATTCTGGGAGTACCTGAGTATTCTGTGATTACCTGAGTATTCTGGGAGTACCTGAGTGGCAAGTGCCTGAGTATTTTATGAATACCTGAGTGGTGAGTACCTGGTTATTCTGTGAGAACTTGAGTATTCTGTGAGTACCTGAGTAGGGAGTACCTGAGCATTCTGTGAGTGCCTGAGTGGTGAGTAACTTCGTAATCTGTGATTACCTGAGTGGTGAGTACCTGCGTAATCTGTGATTACCTGAGTGGTGAGTACCTGTGTAATCTGTGATTACCTGAGTGGTGAGTACTTGTGTATTCAGTGATTACCTGAGCAATGAGTACCTGAGTGTTCGGGGATTACCTGAGTATTCTGGGAGTACCTGAGCAAAGGGAGGATACCAGGGGGAAGGTAATACTGGGAATATGCTATAGGCCCCCAAATCAGAGGGAGGAGGGGGAGGCAGACCTCCTATCACAATTTGGAATAGCGGCTAGGATGGGAAGTGTCATTATAATGGGGGGATTTTAATTATCCAGATATTGACTGGGAGGAAGGTACTGCACATTCAGCTAAGTCTCGCCATTTCCTAAATGTCCTGCAGGACAATTTCATGGGTCAAATAGTAAATGCACCAACAAGAGAAAAAGCCTTATTCGACCTTCTGATCACTAACACAGACCTGATCACAGACGTGGAAGTAAGGGGCAATCTAGGAAATAGCGATCACAGGATAATTTGTTTCAGTATAAATTACACAAATAAGAAACATAAGGGGAATACAAAGACGCTGAATTTTAAGAGAGCCAACTTCCATAAACTACGCTCCATGCTGGAAGATGTTAGCTGGGATAAAATTCTAGGAACAATGAATGCGGAGGAAAAATGGGAGTGCTTCAAGAACATACTAAACAGAGGTATTAGCCAGTGTATCCCAACGGGAAATAAATTTAAAAGAGCTAACCAAAGACCTGGATGGCTTAACTCCGACGTAAAGGCACACATAAAAGCAAAGGAGAAGGCCTTCAAAAAATACAAGGCTGAGGGGTCCATATCAGATTTTCATATTTATAAAACACATAATAAGGAATGCAAAGGTGCAATCAGAGCAGTTAAGATAGAACATGAAAGACACATAGCAGAGGAGAGTAAAAGGAATCCCAAGAAATCCTTTAAGTATATAAACAGTAAGAGAGGGAGGTCAGATCCTATTGGCCCAATAAAGAATGATGAAGGTAATCGGGTTGCAAAGGATGGAGAAATGGCAAAGCTGTTAAACTAATTTTTCTCCTCAGTATTCACAAAGGAAACAGGGGGCTCAATTATTCAGAACTACAATGCTGATCCACATGGCACATCACAGGAAGTACCCTCATGGCTAACTGAGGATAAAATCAGGAATAGGCTTGAAAAACTGAACACTAATAAGTCACCGGGACCAGGTGGCTTACACCGGAGGGTCCTTAAGGAACTTAGCCAAGTTATTGCCAGTCCCTTGTACCTAATCTTAAAGAGCAGTTTTTTGACTGGTATGATACCAGCTGATTGGAAGAAAGCCAACATAGTACCAATATATAAAAAAGGACCAAGATATAGCCCTGGGAACTACAGACAAGTTAGCTTAACATCAATAATTGGCAAGCTCTTGGAAGGAATAATAAGGGATTATATACAAGATTATTGTAACGAGAACGGTATCATTAGTGGCAATCAGCATGGGTTCATGAAGGATTGTTCTTGCCAAACCAATCTATTAACCTTCTATGAGGAGATGACCTGCCATCTAGATAAGGGAAGGCCTGTAGATGTGGTGTATCTGGATTTTGCGAAAGCATTTGATACAGTTCCCCATAAACGTTTACTGTACAAACTAAGGTTGATCAAAGGGTGAGCACCTGGATTGAGAATTAGCTACAAGGGCAAGTCCAGAGGGTGGTGATAAATGGGGAGTACTTAGAATGCTCTGGTGTAGTAAGTGGAGTTCCCCAAGGTTCTGTCCTGGGACCAATCCTATTCAATTTATTAAATGACTTGGAGGACGGGGTGAACAGCTCAATCTCAATATTTGTGGATGATACCAAGCTAAACAGAGCAATAAACTCTCTACAGGATGTGAAAACCTTGCAAGAAGATCTGAATAAATTAATGAGGGGAGCAGACAAGTGGCAGATGAGATTTAACGTAGAAAAATGTAAGATAATGCATTTGGGTACCAAGAACAAGAAAGCAAACTACTCACTAGGGGGAGAGCCTCTGGGGGAATCTAGGATGGAAAAAGACCTAGGGGTCCTAGTGGAGAACAGGCTCAGCAGTAGCATGCAATGCCAAGCTGCTGCAAGCAAAGCTAACAAAATGTTGGCATGCATTCAAGAAAGGGATCAACTCCAGGGATAAATCAATAATCCTCCCACTATACAAGTCTCTGGTGAGGCCACACCTGGAATATGTCGTCCAATTCTGGGCACCAGTCCTCAGGAAGGATGTCCTGGTATTGGAAAGGGTTCAGAGAAGGGCAACAAAGCTAATTAAGGGATCGGAGGACCTTAGTTATGAGGAAAGATTACAAGCACTGAACTTATTCTCTCTGGAGAAGAGACACTTGAGAGGGGATATGAGCTCAATGTACAAATACTGTACTGGTGACTCCACAATAGGGACACAACTATTGAGGGCAAGGGAATACACAAAGACACTCGGCCATTCACTAAAAATAGAAGAAAGGCGGTTTAACCTTAAAATGCGTGAGGATGTGGAATTCTCTTCCACAAGCAGTAGTTTCTGCTGGGAGTATAGATAAATTCAAAAAACTATTAGATGCACACCTAAGGGACCACAACATTGGGGGATATACAATGTAATACTGACATAAAAAACACATACATAGGTTGGACTTGATGGACTTGTGTCTTTTTTCAACCTCACTGATTATGTAACTATGTAACTATGATCCAGGTAGTCACGAAACACGTCATTTACTAGGTGCTGGAAAATGGTTGGGGCATTGCAGAGCCCAAAAGGCATCACCAAATATTTAAAGTGGCCGAAGCGCATCCGGAAGGCAGTCTTTCACTTGTCGCCCTTCCAGATGCGGATGAGGTTATAGGCTCCGCGAAGGTCCAGTTTGGAAAACACAGCAGCTGTTCCAAGTCTTTGAAATAACTCAGGGACCAGTGGCAAAGGGTACCGGTTCTTAATGGTAATTTTATTTAGGTTCAGATAGTCTATGCAGGGTCTGAGGGCGTGGCCTTTCTTCTCCACAAAGAATATTCCAGCTCCTGCAGGAGAAGTGAAGGGCCGAATGAATCCTTTCTGTAGGTTATCGTCCAGATAAGCCTTGAGGGCTTTCAGTTCCAGCTCAGAGAGCGGGTAGATTCGGCCAAAGGGTACTTCTGCCCCCGGTAGCAGCTCTATCGGGCAGTCGTACAACCTGTGAGGTGGGAGAACATCTGCCCCTTTCTTGATGAACACGTCCAGAAACTCATGGTAGACAGATGGAACAGTAAGGCGGGTTTCAGAATCAGAATCAGAGTCCAGACAGAGCACCGAAGAGGAGGATTCCGGAGCTGGTGGCAGACAGTTATGTTGACAGTACGAGGAGAGAAACTGAACTTCCCCCGAGGACCAATCAATGGTGGGGCAATGTGCCCGGAGCCATGGCAGACCCAAAATGACTGGGAAAAGAGGGGAAGTAATGGCGTCCAATGACAGTTGTTCCAGATGTCCGCCTGCAGTCCGGGATAGAAGAGGGACTGTCTCATGGGTGACTGCTCCAGATTTTATGGTGGACCCATCAGCCAAGCGGATGGCCATCCGACGGGTATTAGGCTTGAGTGGGATCTGTTGATGAGCTGCCAAGGCCAAATCAATGAAGCAGCTACAGGCTCCGGAATCCAGGATAGCCGGGACTTGAAGATTCCCATCAGGGAGCTGGAAATGCAGCGGCAGAACAAGATGGTTGGAAGGGTCGGGCAAGGATAAAAGTTCTCCAGGAGTAGAGCAGAGCCTGTTTCCCTGCTTAACCGGACAGGACCTGACAAGATGTCCAGGACCACCACAATAAAGACAGAGGTTGTGGGTCAGGCGTCGGTGTCTCTCTTCAGGGGAGAGAGCAGGCCGGGGGAGTCCGGGTTCCGTCCAGACGGGACAAACTCCCCCTGCAGCTCGGCTCTACGCTCCCGCAAGCATTGGTCGACCTGGTTGGTCAGGTTGATCAGAGCTTCCAGTGTTTGGGGAACCCCCACATGGGCCAGCTCGTCCTTGAGTGGTTGTTAGTGTTGAGCGAACCCGGACTGTAACGTTCGGGTCCCTACCGAACTTTCGGGTGTCCGTGGCATGGACCCGGACATTTCAAAAATCGTTCGGGTTCGGTCCGGGGTTCTGCTATTTTACTCCACGTGTTGAGAAGCTGCAGGGCAGCC
>BLSH010425345.1:18583-54312 GCA_018402905.1 Glandirana rugosa
TCGTCCTTGGAGAGGGATATCTTGATTCTCCACTAATATCTTGTTATTAGACAGGGAATGGCCTCGTCGTCGTTGGAGAGTGATATCTTTATTGTTCTAAAATAATCTCCTAGTTCTATAGGGAGAGGTTCCTGCTGCTCCTGTGAGAGACAGATTATTGTTCTAAAATCATCTCCTAGTGCTATAGGTGTGAGTTACCTTCTGCTCCTGTAAGGGACAGATTATTGTTCTATAATCATCTCCTAGTTCTATAGGGAGAGGTTCCTGCTTTTGCTTTAAGGGACAGATTATTGTTCTATAATCATCTCCTAGTTCTATAGTGAGAGGTTGCTGCTGCTCCGGTAAGGGACAGATTATTGTTCTATAATCACCTCTTAGTTCTATAGGGAGAGGTTCCTGCTGGTGCTGTAAGGGACAGATTATTGTTCTAAAATCATCTCCTAGTTCTATAGGGAGAGGTTCCTGCTGCTCCTGTGAGGGACAGATTATTGTTCTAAATACATCTCCTAGTGCTATAGGGAGAGGTTCCTGCTGCTCCTGTAAGGGACAGATTATTGTTCTATAATCCTCTCCTAGTTCTATAGGGAGAGTTTCCTGCTGATGCTGTAAGGGACAGATTATTGTTCTAAAATCTTCTCCTAGTGCTATAGGGAGAGGTTCCTGCTGCTCATGTAAGGGACAGATTATTGTTCTATAATCATCTCCTAGTTCTATAGGGAGAGGTTCCTGCTGGTGCTGTAAGGGACAGATTATTGTTCTAAAATCATTGCCTACTGCTATAGGGTCAGGTTGCTGCTGTTGCCGTAAGGGACAGATTATTGTTCTAAAATCATCTCCTACTGCTAAAGGGTCAGGTTCCTGCTGTTGCTGTAAGGGACAGATTATTGTTCAAAAATCATCGCCTAATGCTATAGTGTCAGGTTCCTGCTGTTGCTTTAAGGGACAGATTATTGTTCTATAATCATCTCCTAGTTCTATAGTGAGAGGTTCCTGCTGCTCCGGTAAGGGACAGATTATTGTTCTATAATCACCTCTTAGTTCTATAGGGAGAGGTTCCTGCTGGTGCTGTAAGGGACAGATTATTGTTCTAAAATAATCTCCTAGTTCTATAGGGAGAGGTTCCTGCTGCTCCTGTGAGAGACAGATTATTGTTCTAAAATCATCTCCTAGTGCTATAGGTGTGAGTTACCTGCTGCTCCTGTAAGGGACAGATTATTGTTCTATAATCATCTCCTAGTTCTATAGGGAGAGGTTCCTGCTGGTGCTGTAAGGGACAGATTATTGTTCTAAAATCGTCTCCTAGTGCTATAGGGAGAGGTTCCTGCTGCTATTGGAAGGGACAGATTATTGTTCTAAAATCATCTCCTAGTGCTATAGGGAGAGGTTCCTGCTGCTCCTGTAAGGGACAGATTATTGTTCTATAATCATATCCTACTTCTATAGATAGAGGTTCCTGCTGGTGCTGTAATGGACAGATTATTGTTCTAAAATCGTCTCCTGGTGCTATCTGGAGAGTTTCCTGTGACGAACGCGGGTATCAGATCGCTGCCCTCCTCACCGATCGGCGACCGAGGACCCCCCTGATCCAATACCGCACTTGTCACGAACGTAACAATGCCACTCTCAGCTGCTTTCAGCACAAAGATTTCCCAGTTTGCGGGATCACCGTCTAAGTGTCAGCCGCCTGAGAGCGATTGTTACCGGGCTAATTCAAACAATTAACCCTTTCACTGCCACCACTTCTGGAGTCGGCCAGAAGACCATATATTAGCAATACCAGTATTCTAGAGCAACGCCTGTACACACACTGTCACCACAGACAGGTATATTCAGATGCGTTATTCTAAAAGACAGTAGCACTCTTCGAAGGAACAGATTCGTAATAGTTGCGTTAAGAGCTTTAGAGACAGAATTAACACTTTTCAAAATAAGGTTTAATAATGAAAAGGTCAAGTTTTAGGTGCAATAAAATATTTACAGAAAAATAAAAGTAAAAAGTGAGACAAATGTACAGCAAAAGAGAACAGATTGAAAAAATACCTTGCCTTTTAAATGTCTTTGCCTAATCAGTGTTTGAAGAAGATCTCCTGGTTCCCTGATGGTTGATGTTAAGGTGGAACTCCTGTCTGATGGCCACAGTCTCTTTTCTCTGGACCACCAGGGGTGGGGCCGTACCTCTTCTGGCCATTCATAGAAGAGAGGGAGTTTCCTTAGACAATGTCCAGGGTGGACCGTGGAGATACAGCTGCATAATCATGCATGGATCATAACTTGTTACCGAATTATGTTTCATATTTTGTAGAATGGAATTTAATCTCAGCTTGCAATAAGCTTTCATTTGACTCCAAACATGAGAAGTCTAAATCCTTATAGGACCCTGGAAAGGGAATGGACTAATGCTATCCTTCCGTAGATGACAAAGGGTAGACGTTTACACTTGAACTATCCAGACCGAAATTCTACATTCAAATATGTCATGTTCATCACTCTGGCGTATCCACAGCAGAAGTTATGACTGTATGTATATTTTCATGTAAGTTTAAGCAGCAAGAAAGAGTCACGCACAGGGCAGACCTGCCAGGGTAATTTATGGGCCAACAGCATGGCCCTGTATGTTGGTTCAAGATAAGGGGACATAGCTTTCCTGGCCATAAACCGTAATCAGAGTATCTGCTCTTTTTAAATTGGCCCTCTGCATTCCATAGGGGGTTGGAAAAAGGGACCAGATGTTCTAGCAGCCATGTTAGAAGGAGAGAGAGAAAAACTTAATTATCTACCTAGCTTCCCTTCCAAGATGGAGTCAGTGTCGCTTAGGCCTGGTATCATTACCTTGCGTGGGTCTCACGCATGATACCATCACAGTTCCTGCTGCTCCTGTAAGGGACAGATTATTGTTCTATAATCATCTCCTAGTTCTATAGGGAGAGGTTCCTGCTGGTGCTGTAAGGACAGATTATTGTTCTAAAATCATTGCCTACTGTTATAGGGTCAGGTTCTTGCTGTTGCTGTAAGAGACAGATTATTGTTCTAAAATCATTGCCTACTGCTATAGGGTCAGGTTCCTGCTTTTGCTGTAAGGGACAGATTATTGTTCTAAAATCATCGCCTACTGCTATAGGGTCAGGTACCTGCTGTTGCTGTAAGGGACAGATTATTGTTCTATAATCATCTCCTAGTTCTATAGGGAGAGGTTCCTGCTGGCTGGTACTGTGAGGGACAGATTATTGTTCTAAAATCATCTCCTAGTTCTATAGGGAGAGGTTCCTGCTGCTCCTGTAAGGGACAGATTATTGTTCTATAATCCTCTCCTAGTTCTATAGGGAGAGGTTCCTGCTGATGCTGTAAGGGACAGATTATTGTTCTAAAATCGTCTCCTAGTGCTATAGGGAGAGGTTCCTGCTGCTCCTGTAACGGACAGATTATTGTTCTAAAATCATCTACTAGTACTATAGGGAGAGGTTCCTGCTGGTGCTGTAAGGGACAGATTATTGTTCTAAAATCATCGCCTACTGCTATAGGGTCAGGTTGCTGCTGTTGCCGTAAGGGACAGATTATTGTTCTAAAATCATCTCCTACTGCTAAAGGGTCAGGTTCCTGCTGTTGCTGTAAGGGACAGATTATTGTTCGAAAATCATTGCCTAATGCTATAGTGTCAGGTTCCTGCTGTTGCTTTAAGGGACAGATTATTGTTCTATAATCATCTCCTAGTTCTATAGTGAGAGGTTCCTGCTGCTCCGGTAAGGGACAGATTATTGTTCTATAATCACCTCTTAGTTCTATAGGGAGAGGTTCCTGCTGGTGCTGTAAGGGACAGATTATTGTTCTAAAATCATCTCCTAGTTCTATAGGGAGAAGTTCCTGCTGCTAATGTGAGGGACAGATTATTGTTCTAAATACATCTCCTAGTGCTCTAGGGAGAGATTCCCGCTGCTCCTGTAAGGGACAGATTATTGTTCTATAATCCTCTCCTAGTTCTATAGGGAGAGTTTCCTGCTGATGCTGTAAGGGACAGATTATTGTTCTAAAATCTTCTCCTAGTGCTATAGGGAGAGGTTCCTGCTGCTCCTATAAGGGACAGATTATTGTTCTAAAATCATCTACTAGTACTATAGGGAGAGGTTCCTGCTGCTCCTGTAAGGGACAGATTATTGTTCTATATTCATGTACTAGTTCTATAGGGAGAGGTTCCTGCTGGTGCTGTAAGGGACAGTTTATTGTTCTAAAATCATTGCCTACTGCTATAGGGTCAGGTTGCTGCTGTTGCCGTAAGGGACAGATTATTGTTCTAAAATTATCTCCTACTGCTAAAGGGTCAGGTTCCTGCTGTTGCTGTAAGGGACAGATTATTGTTCTAAAATCATCACCTAATGCTATAGTGTCAGGTTCCTGCTGTTTCTGCAAGGGGCAGATTATTGTTCTATAATCATCTCCTAGTTCTATAGGGAGAGGTTCCTGCTGCTCCGGTAAGGGACAGATTATTGTTCTATAATCATCTCTTAGTTCTATAGGGAGAGGTTCCTGCTGGTGCTGTAAGGGACAGATTATTGTTCTAAAATCATCTCCTAGTTCTATAGGGAGAGGTTCCTGCTGCTCCTGTATGGGACGGATTATTGTTCTAAAATCATCTCCTAGTGCTATAGGGAGAGGTTCATGCTGCTCCTGTAAGGACAGATTATTGTTATATAATCATCTACTAGTACTATAGGGAGAGGTTCCTGCTGCTCCTGTAAGGGACAGATTATTGTTCTATAATCATCTCCTAGTTCTATAGGGAGATGTTCCTGCCGGTGCTGTAAGGGACAGATTATTGTTCTAAAATTATCGCCTACTGCTATAGGGTCAGGTTGCTGCTGTTGCCGTAAGGGACAGATTATTGTTCTACAATCATCTCCTACTGCTACAGGGTCAGGTTCCTGCTGTTGCTGTAAGGGACAGATTATTGTTCTATAATCATCTCCTAGTTCTATAGTGAGAGGTTCCTGCTGCTCCGGTAAGGGACAGATTATTGTTCTATAATCATCTTTTAGTTCTATAGGGAGAGGTTCCTGCTGGTGCTGTAAGGGACAGATTATTGTTCTAAAATCATCTTCTACTGCTATAGGGAGAGGTTCCTGCTGCTCCTGTGAGGGACAGATTATTGTTCCATAATCATCTCCTAGTTCTATAGGGAGAGGTTCATGCCGGTGCTGTAAGGGACAGATTATTGTTCTAAAATCATCTCCTAGTGCTATAGGGAGAGGTTCCTGCTGCTCCTGTAAGGGACAGATTATTGTTCTCAAATTGTTCTGCTTCGCGTTATTGAACTGTTGTATAACACTAGTCAGACAGCTTAACAATAATTCAGAAGTCAAGACACGTGAGACATCAGATCTGTATGTATTCTTTTTTTCTCAATAACTTTGTAAAACTACAACATAAACATAAACAAAACATATGTGTCAGTACATTAAACATTGTACAACAGCCTCACCCCACCAGTGAGAGTACTCACAGACAATTCCATCATTAGTCCAGGAATAGATAAGAGCTTGTCTGCATGCAGTTTGCTAGATCTAGGAGCAGTCATGAAATGGAGGAAATACAGTTCCAGGTTAAAGGTTACTTTTTCTCACTGTGAGGAAAATAACACTTCCTGTCAGGCTCTGACCACTATATGGCAGCAGCGTCAAACTAACATTGCACGTTTAATCTGTGAGCAATACGGGCAGAACAAAAATCATCTCCTAGTGCTATAGGGAGAGGTTCCTGCTGGTGCTGTAAGATACAGATTATTGTTCTAAAATAATCTCCTGGTTCTATAGGGAGAGGTTCCTGCTGCTCCTGTGAGGGACAGATTATTGTTCTAAAATCATCTCCTAGTGCTATAGGGTGAGGTACCTGCTGCTCCTGTAAGGGACAGATTATTGTTCTATAATCATCTCCTAGTTCTATAGGTATAGGTTCCTGCTGGTGCTGTAAGGGACAGATTATTGTTCTAAAATCGTCTCCTAGTGCTATAGGGAGAGGTTCCTGCTGCTATTATTGTTCTAAAATCATCTCCTAGTGCTATAGGTAGAGGTTCCTGCTTCCTGTAAGGGACAGATTATTGTTCTATAATCATCTCCTACTTCTATAGAGAGAGGTTCCTGCTGGTGCTGTAAGGGACAGATTATTGTTCTAAAATTGTCTCCTAGTGCTATAGGGAGAGGAGCCTGCTGCTCCTGTAAGGGACAGATTATTGTTCTAAAATCATCTCCTAGTTCTATAGGGAGAGGTTCCTGCTGTTGCTGTAAGGACAGATTATTGTTCTAAAATCATTGCCTACTGCTAAAGGGTCAGGTTCCTGCTTTTGCTGTAAGGGACAGATTATTGTTCTAAAATCATCACCTACTGCTATAGGGTCAGGTTCCTGCTGTTGCTGTAAGGGACAGATTATTGTTCTATAATCATTTCCTAGTTCTGTAGGGAGAGGTTCCTGCTGGTGCTGTAAGGGACAGATTATTGTTCTAAAATCATCTCCTAGTGCTATAGGGAGAGGTTCCAGCTGCTCATGCGAGGGCCAGATTATTGTTCTATAATCCTGTCCTAGTTCTATAGGGAGAGGTTCCTGCTGGTGCTGTAAGGGGCACATTATTGTTCTAAAATCATCTCCTAGTACTATATGGAGAGGTTCCCGCTCCTCCTGTGAGGGACAGATTATTGTTCTATAATCATCTCCTAGTTCTATAGGGAGAGGTTCCTGCTGTTGGTGTGAGTGGTGCATTTCTTGCACAAAAATAAAAAGTGTGTCTACGTTGCTGTTTTACAAAAAAAAAGAAGAAGAATTTATTTTTGATTTTTTTTGTATTAATAAATAGTGCTACATAATACATTTGCGGGCAGAATGAGGAGAGCGTCAAATAAGGGACGTGGTGCTGCTGGTACTGCTGGTGTTGGTGGTGTTGGTGAAGCTCCTGTTGGAAGGAGAGGAAGTGGTCGATCTGTGCCAGCTACACGCACAAGTGAAACATCTTCCTCAGGTTCGAGTAGCCGACAGAACCTTCAAGGTTATATGGTAGGCCTGAATGCCGCTCAACGAATGGTGAGGCCAGAACAAGTACAGGCAATAGTAGATTGGGTGGCTGACAATGCCACCAGTTTCTTCACATTGTCTCCCTCCCAGTCCCTTGAAGAAAGCTCAGAGTTGGCACCTGAACCCCATGGCCATCTGTCTTTCACCTCAGCCCCTTGTAAATTAGCCAAGCAGTCTGAGCCTCAAGTCATGCAACAGACTCTTATGCTTTTTGATGACTCTCCTGGTGTGCTTTCCGTGGGCCATCCACATAGCCCTGCCCCAGAAGTGGAAGACATTGAGTGCACCAATGCCCAACCACTTCTGTTGCAGGATGAGGACATGGAAACACCAGCGCAGCACGTCTCTGATGATGACGAAACACAGGTGCCAACTGCTGCAGCTTTCCTCAGTGTGCAGACTGAAAAGGAGAGCAGTGGTGAAGGGTGGGTGGAAGATGATGTGGAGGAGGATGATGAGGTCCTAGACCCCACATGGAATGAGGGTCATGCGAGTGACGTGTGCAGTTTGGAGGAAGAGGTGGTGGTCGCACAGAGGCACCAGCACAGCAAAAGAGGAAGCAGATTGCAAAAGCGGAGCGAGCGTCCCTTAGACAGTTCAGCTGCTAGTACCCACCGCACCCAGGGACCTAGCACACCAAAGGCATCTCAAAGGCGTTCCCCCGCGTGGCAGTTCTTCAGACAATGTGCTGACAACAAGACATGAGTGGTTTGCACTCTGTGCAATGATAGCCTGAAGCGAGGCATAAATGTTCTAAACCTGAGCACAACCTGCATGACCAGGCATCTAAATTCAAGGCACAAGCTGCATTGGAATAATTACCTCAAAATCCAAGAAAGGTCTTGGCCTCCTCCTGCTTCCTCTTCTGCTGCTGCCTCTGCCTCTTCCTTCACCTCTACAGTGACAGTGTCACCTGCCACCCAGCAAACAGAGCATGTGACAGTAACGCCACCATGTCCACCAGGGACGCTATATCTCGCTAACTGCACACTAGGCAAATGTACGGGAGGGTGGGCCTGAGGCGGCTAGCCATTTGGCACATGTCCTTCCACCACCGAGGATTGCAGGGCATTTCTCTTTGCCTCCTGTTGCCTCCTCCTCCTACTGCGCTTCCTCCTCCTTTACCACCTACTCATCCGCTCAGCGTAACACCTTCACCACCAACTTTAGCACATCCAGGGGGAAACAACAGCAGACTGTTTTAAAACTGATATGTTTGGGGGATAAACCCCACACTGCGCTTGAGCTGTAGACAGGCATTGAACAACAGACCGATGAGTGGTTGTTGCCACTGAGCCTCAAGCCCAGCCTGGTGGTGTGCGACAATGGGCGAAATCTCGTAGCGGCTCTGGGCCGAGCCGCTTTGACGCACATCCATTGCCTGGCGCATGTGCTGAATTTGGGGGTACAGAAATGTCTAAAAAACTACACGGATGGGTATGTCAGAGCTGCTGCAGAAAGTTTGGGCCATCTGTGCGCGCTTTTGGCGTTCTCACCCTGCTGCTGCTCGCCTGTCTGTGTTGCAACGGAACTTCGGCCTTCCCGCTCACCGCTTACTATGCGACGTGCCCACAAGGGAACAGTTCTGGAGGATGAGGAAGACGAGGAAGATGATGATGAGGAGGAGGAGGAGGAACCGCAGCAGGCTGGCACCCAACGCAGCTTGTGGGCATCACTGGAGCGTGGCTGGGGGATACAGAGGACACAGATGGTACAACACCTCCCACAGAGGACAGCTTGTCTTTGCCTCTGGGCAGCCTGGCACACATGAACAACTACATGCTTCAGTGACTTCACAACGACAGCTGAGTTGCCCATATTGTGACTTGTGCCGATTACTGGGTGGCCACCCTGCTGGATCCCCATTACAAAGACAACGTGCCATCCTTAATTCCCTCACTAAGGATTGTATTTCTTGGGCAGTCCAAATTATTAGGACACCAAATGTATTGGAGATGGTCTCTCCCCATCCCTGATGGTTAGATGAGAACGAGAAAAAAAAACCTTAAGTGGGACTTTAAATGGGAGGACCAACTCAACAAGAAAGGAAAAATGTGCATATATAAAACATAATCAACATTTATTGATACAATTAAAAATAGTGATCAAAAATACACAATAAATCAAACCAAAATAGGACAAGTACACATAATGACAGCAAAACACAAAAAACAGAAAACAATGTCCCCAGTGGGGTCCGGAGAGGGCATAACAAGAAAAGAGTGGGTTAAAAAAGACCACTGATCTGCCACATTGGAAGGGACAGAAGAAGACCCTTAATTCCCTCACTGGAGCATAAGAGGAAGATGCGTGACTACAAGCGATCACTGGTAGACGCGCTGCTGAGGGCATTCCCAAATGACACCGGGGGCTTAGTGGAAGCACAAGGCGAAGGAGGAGGAGGAAGAGGCCGCCAACGCAGCTGTGGCACCGCCAGCACCTCAGAAGGCAGGGTTAGTATGGCCAAAATGTGGCAAAGCTTTGTCAGCAGCCCGCCACAACAAACAGCACCACCAGCTGATAGGCAAGGTCTTAGCAGGAGGCAGCATTTCAGCAACATGGTGGAACAGTATGTGTGCACACAACTACATGTACTGACTGATGAGTCTGCCCCATTCAACTTCTGGGTCTCCAAATTGGGCACATGGCCTGAGCTTGCCCTTTATGCCTTGGAGGTGCTGGCCTGCCCTGCAGCCAGTGTATTGTCTGAACGTGTGTTTAGCACGGCAGGGGGCATTATCACAGACAAGCGAGCCGCCTGTCAACAGCCAGCGTGGACAAGCTAACGTTTATTAAAATGAACCAGGCATGGATCTCACAAGACTTGTCTGTTCCCATGTGCAGAATAGACATTTAGACCGGCCACACACAGCCATTGGTATACTTGTTTTTTTTTAAATATGCCTCAATATTTTGGGGGCTACCCCAATTAGAAAAAAAAAACAAACAAACAACAAAAAGTGTTGGCTACCTCCTCCACTACCATCACTTCCACCTACACTGCCACGGTCATGGCCTAGTCCACCTCTAGGCTCCTACTCCACATCCACCTCCTCCTCCCATTTTTATTTTTTTATTTGATTTTAAGTTATTTTCCCTATCCCCATTTTTTTGTAGGGCACTTGTCTTACTCTTACCCCCCATTTTACTTCCTTTTGCAGCCCTCTAGCATTTTCCAGGACTTTTTTACAGCCATTTTTGTGCCGAAAAGTTTGGGTCCCCATTGACTTTAATGGGGTTCGGGGTCCGGGGTCAAGTTCGGGTCATGTTCGGTACCGAAACCAAACTTTTTCGCGAAGTTCGGCCGAACTCGCCAAACCCAAACATCCAGGTGTCCGCTCAACTCTACTCAAGGCCTATATAGATGAGAACCGGCAGAAGGGTTTCATCCGACCCTCCATGTCACCCACAGGTGTGGGAATATTCTTTGTAGAAAAGAAGGATCACACACTGAGACCTTGTATAGAATACCGTGAGCTAAACAAAATAACGGTGAAAAACTGATATCCTCTCCCCCTAGAACAGATGTTCACTTATTCCCGGTTTCTGTTAAAGTGACACACAGACTTTCCAGATGTGTGCAGAACAGATGTTCACTTATTCCCGGTTTCTGTTAAAGTGACACACAGACTTTCCAGATGTGTGCAGAACAGATGTTCAGTTATTCCCGGTTTCATTTAAAGTGACGCACAGACTTTCCAGATGTGTGCAGAACAGATGTTCAGTTATTCCCGTTATTCGTTTGACGGCGGTACTTTGAAGTGGAATACCGTTGTTATGGTAGCAGATAGCTACCATAACCCCGGTATCTTTTTTTTCAGCCAGCGATTCTGCGTCAGATAAAAGTGATCTTAGCGGCGCCGCGAGATCACTTTTATCAGCGTCGGGAGAGGTGCCCCCCCCCCTCCCGCCGCTTTCCGGTCATCTCCGCCGCTTACCGGACCCGCCGGCAGCAGCGGAGATGATCGGGTCCTTTCACTCCAGTGTCCGTGAGCCGAGTGAGCGGCTGAAGCCGCTCACCCGGCTCCATAACAAGGCTGGGCGGAAGCTACGTCACAAGTAGCTTCCGCCCAATGCTCTTAAAGGGGACATTTTTTTTCCCCTGCCATTTTTTTGAATTTTTTTTTTTTTTTAATGCATTTTAGTCTAAAAATGAGATCTGAGGTCTTTTTGACCCCAGATCTCATATTTTGGAGGTCCTGGCATGCTTTTTTCTATTACAAGGAATGTTTACATTTCTTGTAATAGGAAAAAAAGTGATCAAAATTTTTTTTTAAAAAAAGAAAGTTGTAAAAATAAAAATTAAAAAGTAAAATACATAATTTAAAAAAAAAAAAAAAATTTAAAGCGCACCGTCCTTGCGAGCTCGCGCGCAGAAGCGAATGCATACGTAAGTCCCGCCCACATATGAAAACGGTGTGCAAACCACACATGTGAGGTATCGTCGCGATCGTTAGAGCGAGAGCAATAATTCTAGCCCTAGACCTCCTCTGTAACTCAAAAATGCTAACCTGTAGAATTTTTTAAACATCGCCAATGGAGATTTTTATGTTGCAAAGTTTGTCGCCATTCCGCGAGCGGACGCAATTTTGAAGCATGACATGTTGGGTATCATTTTACTCGGCATAACATTATCTTTCACAATATGGAAAAAAAATTACCTAACTTTACTGTTGTCTTATTTTTTAACTAAAAAAACTGAATTTTTTTTAAAAAAAATCGCGCTTTTAAGACCGCTGCGCAAATACGGTGTGACATAAAGTTTTGCAATGGCCGCCATTTTATTCTCTAGGGTCTTAGAAAAAAATATATATAATGTTTGGGGGTTCTAAGTAATTTTATAGCAAAAAAAAATGATTTTAACTGATAACCTCCAAACTTCAAAAAGAGGCTCGGTCTTAAAGTGGTTAAAGTGACACACAGACTTTCCAGATGTGTGCAGAACAGATGTTCACTTATTCCCGGTTTCATTTAAAGTGACACGCAGACTTTCCAGATGTGTGCAGAACAGATGTTCAGTTATTCCCAGTTTCATTTAAAGTGACACACAGACTTTCCAGATGTGTGCAGAACAGATGTTCAGTTATTCCCGGTTTCATTTAAAGTGACACACACAGTTTCCAGATGTTTGCAGAACAGTGATACGGGTTCTCCCGGCTTATTTATACTTTTTTGACCCAATTTGAAGATGATTTTAGAACAGTTATATGGCTTCTACCGTTAATTAATACTTTTCAGACCCAGTTTGAAGATGGTCCGCATCCACCTCCATTTTTTATTTTTTTATGTTTTTATTTTTTTAAAATGCTTTTAGTTATTTCCCTGTCCCCATTTCTTTGTAGGTCACTTGTCCCACCCTTACCCCCATTTCCTCCTTGCCATTTTTGTGCCTAAAAGTTCGGGTCCCCATTGATTTCAATGGGGTTCAGGGTCCGGGACAAAGTTTGGGTTCTGTCCGGACCCGAACCCGGACTTTGTCCCGAAGTTCGGCCGAACCAGCAGAACCCGGACTTCTAGAAGTTCGCTCAACTCTAGTTATGGCCTCTCCAGCATGTATGTGATGTTTCGGTGTTAAATTTGTGTAAGAGAGCTGGGGTGCAATACCACCTGGATTGGACTTTGTAGCCATTCCCTTGAGTGGAGACATTTATTGAGCCTTTGTGAATATTAAGGAATATTTGTTCCCAATCTTCCATCGAGAGGGAGAGGGATAAATCTTTTTCCGAAGTTTTGCAGGCTTTGTTTGCATTGGGATGTATGTTTGTGAAGAGAAGAGAGTGTGTGAAAGAGATGAGGTGTCGCTGGGGTGATGTTTGGGTACAAAGTGTTTCAAAGGGGTTAGTGGTCCTGAGCATTGCGAGTTTTTATCAAGTTCTTTTAGATAATGCATTAGTAGTAGGTATGTCCAGGGTGGAATAGGCGGTTTCTTCATCTGGGTGGAGAGGTGTGAAGCAAGTTGAGATTTCCCTTTATGAAAAAAATGACATGTTAGGACTTTATCATGGGCCCAGTGGTCCACGAGAAAAATGGGTGACATTCCTTTTTTTTTTTTCCTCTCAATAGTTTTAATTGAAATTTTTCAACAATTCACAGGTACAGATAAAGAAAGTGAAAAGCAGTAGTATTCAATATCATGGTACACATACAAGTATCAATGTACATTACTCTATTAATTTCACATACAGGATAGGTAGACAGCTATATATTGATTTGGTTGATGTGAGGGGTGAATCTTTAGGTGTCTTGTCTTGCTGGTCTCTGTTGTCGTTGTAGACCGGTCCACCCCCGGAGACCCCACCCCAGTGCCTCCAGACCACCCGACTTTCCCTCCTGGGATCATTGTGGCTGGGTAGGGGCGCATGGGTCAGTTGCCCCAGAGGAGAGCAGAGGTCTGTCAGTGGTAGTAAACCCTCCATAGAAAAGTCTTAGTCAGCTACCTGATCTAGATATAGATAATTCTTATGCCAATGTGCCCACAGATTCCACTTTCTGTTGGTGGATTCGGTGTTGTTTAGGCTACTGGTCATTAATTCCTCATAAGCGTAGTGCAAGTCAGTTGTCTCAATGACTTCATTTACTGTAGGAATTTTAGGTGATTTCCACTTACGTGTTATGTTGAGTTTGGCGGCTAACAGAATGTTAATCAGGGTGTTTCGGGTTTGTGGTGGGTATGAGTCAATACCCAGGGATAAAAGTGCCAGTTGGGGAGTTGGTGTGACTTGCAGTCTTGCTACTTGAGTAAGTAACTTGAATACATCTTCACAATATAATTTTAGGTGGGAGCATTCCCAGAGAATGTGGATTAGGTCTCCTGTGTGTCCACATTCCCTCCAACAGTGATTGGATTGTGCTGGAAAAAAATCTGGAGATTTTTTCTGGGGTAAAGTACCATCCCTGTGTTAATTTAACGGTCAATTCCCACAGGGAGGAGCTGCGAGTAGCTGCATATGCTTGTTTCAGTGTTGTGTTCCATTGGTAAGTTGTGAATGTTGACCCTAAAGCTTTGTCCCACTCTAGGAGGGATTTGTTTTTATGTAGAGTACCTTTCTGCTGAAGCAAGTTATAAAAGAGGGAGATTCCTTTGTGTTTTGATTCGGCTATGTTTAGATGTGTCTATAGTAAGTGAGGTAATCTTATGGGCCATTGAGGCAGGGAGGCTATGCAGTGTTTGACTCTGAGATAAGTGAAATCTCTTTGTTTGGTAGGAGATATTGTTTCTGCAACATGTCAAAAGATTTAAGGGTGTAGTTTTAGAGTAAGTCTTGTATATTCAAGACTCCTTTATTAGAGTTGAGCGGACACCTGGATGTTCGGGTTCGGCGGGTTCGGCGGGTTCGGCGGAACTTCGCGAAAAAGTTCGGGTTTGGTACCAAACTTGACCCGAACTTGACCCCGAACTCAGAACCCCATTGATGTCAAAGGGGACACAAACTTTTTGGCACAAAAATGGCTGTAAAAAAGTCCTGGAAAATGCAAGGGGGCAGCAAAAGGAAGCAAAATGGGGGTATGAGTAGGACAAATGCCCTACAAAAAAATGGGGATAGGGAAATAACTTAAAATCAAATTAAAAAAAAATAAAAATGGGAGGAGGAGGTGGATGTGGAGTAGGAGCCTAGAGGTTGACTAGGCCGTGACCGTGGCAGTGTAGGTGGAAGTGGCAGTGGTGGAGGCGGAGGAGGAAGAGGAGGTGGAGGTAGCCAACATTGTTTTTTGTTTGTTTGTTTTTCTTTTTCTAATCGGGGTAGCCCCCAAAATATCGAGGCATAGTAAAAAAAAAAGTATACCAATGGCTCTGTGAGGCAGGTCTAAATGTCTGGAGTTGGTGTGAAGAGTTGGTGTGAAGTTAGGGAGGGAAAGTTAATTTGGTTTAAGAAGTTTTGTATGTCCGGGATAGTCGGTTGATGAGTATCAGGGTCTGTATGCAAGTTGTATAGGTCTTTGTAATACAAACTGAAGGCATCTGCAATTGCTTGGGGTCTCATTAGTTGTTCGTTAGTGTGTGGATGATATATAGATGAGATTTTTGCTTTGAGTCTTTTGCCTTTGACATATGCTGCCATAGCTTTACCTGCCTTGTTCCAAGTAGTGAACATTTTCGCTTTCAGCTTCCTTTGTGCCTTGTTGAAACCCTCCAGCAGGATGGAGCGAAGCTCAAGCCGCAAAGAGAATGCTTTAGCCTGTAGTGTTTCTGAAGGATGTATTTTGTTTTTATTGTCTAGGTTGGATATGTCTTTGGTAATGGTCTCTAATCTAGTCATTCTTTTTCTCTTCTCTCTAGCCCCTAGTTGGATGAACCATCCCCTCAAGACTGCCTTGTGTGCATTCCACACTGCCACCGGGTCCGACACTCAGCCTGAGTTATTAGTGAAGTATTCCGTGAGTTGTATTCACAGCTTATTTTTGTAGTTGTCGTTTTGGAGGATGGCATTGCTAGTGCACCAGAGAAAAGGTTTCGCTATAGGAGATCTATCGGAAATAGTCATGGTTACTGGTGCATGATCAGACCAAGTGGCAGAGTGTATATCCACTGAGGTTACGTTTTGCAAAATCCATTTGTCTGTGGCAAATAGGTCTATTTGGGAATAGGTATTATGCCTTTTTGAAAGGAACGTGTAGCCCCTCTCACTTGCATGGCAACATCGCAATACATCTTATAAGTCATTGGTAAGAAGGAGATTACCTAAAGGTGTGGCGTGTCTTTTGGGGTGACCAGTAGAGTCCATGTGGTTATCTGGAATTGTGTTAAAGTCCCCACATATTATTATATTGCCTTGTTGAATGTTCTTGGCCGTGTTGATGACTTTCTTCAAGAAGGCAATTTGTCTATGATTTGGTGCATAGATGGAAACCAGTGTAAGGGGTATAGAGTTTATGGTGCATACCAAAATTAGGAAGCGACCTTCTGGATCACAAATAGTCTGATGAAGCTGGAAGTGTACAGAGTCTCGGATTGCGATAAGGATTCCCCTCGGTTTTTTGGTGTAGGGTGCCTCAAAAACATGGGGGAATTGGTGGTGTTTACATGGAGGGCGAAAATCCTTGACAAAGTGGGTTTCCAGAGCACAGAGCACATCACAGTTGTGTGTTATTGCAGTTTTCCATAGAGAGGTTTGTTTAGCGGGGTGATTTAGCCCATTAACATTGATAGATAGGATGGAGATGGGCTTGATGGCACTGTGTGTGGGGTGGTGTCTTGTAGTTACACACTGTAAGTTGGTCAGTTGATTTTGTGGAGAGGCTCCAGGGGCCCCCAGTCGTGCTGAGATGGAGTAGTAGTCCTGTATGTTCTGAGGTATATCTGTCCTCTCCTTCCGTATGTGTCCCAGACGACGCTACAGAAAAGTGTAGCAAAAAAAAAGAAAGAAAAAAAGGAAAAAAATACAAGAGAACAACCAAAAATTCAGGGAATTAGTAGGTTCACAACACAAATCAGCAATACGGAACCCAGAATTGCTGTTATTGGATGGAGGAAAGTTCAACTCGGAAAATGTTGAGAGATGAGCCAGACCGGAGAAGCGTTGCAATCACCGTGCTGTAGGCGAGCATTCTGCTATGTGCGGGAGTCTTGATGGGGATTATCCCTTTGCTGGTGTTGCTCCCTTCGAGGAGGGTAGTTGTTAGGATCTGGGCGGTCAGGGATTATACCCCAGGAATGAAGTAGTTTCATTCCATGTTCCAATGAAGTTATGTTAAATTTGGATCCATTACGTGTCACAAGTATTGAGGCAGGGTAACGCCATTTGTACACCATCTTATGGTTAGTAAGTGCCTTAGTGATTGTTTTCAATTGCCTCCGCAATTGCAGGGTATGTTGTGAAAGGTCGGCATAGATCTCCAAACAATCGTATGGGGGAGGGAGGTTGGTTAGTGACCTAGCCTTGGCCATGATTTGTTCTTTGTTAGAATAAAAATGAATCCTCATCAGGAAATCTCTTGGAACATCATTTGCCAGATGGTTTGGTTTGGGAATCCTATGGATGTGATCGATATTCAGTTCAATAAGTGGGATGCCTGGTAGTAAGATGGTGAACAGATCAGTAGCATATTTGTGTAAGCCTGAAGGGGGTACTGATTCAAGGACACCTCTCAACTTTAAGTTGTTGTGACGGCTACGATCTTCTAAATTTGCTAATTTAGATTTGATCCATAAGTTTTCATCTTTCTACTCTTCATATGCATCCACTAAGTCATTAACAGTATGGGTGCATTCAGACATTTTAGTTTCTATATACTGCACCCTCTCCCCCATGTGCTGCATATCTGCTGTGACCTTGTGGATCAGGGATGACAGGCTGGACATTAGTGATGATTGCAGGGACACTAACATGTCCTTCATAGTTGTGTCCAGGACTGGCTGACCAGAAGTGGGGAAGGAGGCTATGGGTGAGTGTGCTGAATTCTCAGGCCCCCAGGCCTGGGTTTCTGTTCTCACTGCGGTGGTGATGTTCTGTGGTGAATCCATCCTTATCCTTGCTTTTGCAGGGCTATGTGACATTGGGCTCGATAGCGGGGAGTAAGGAGGTGATGCTGGAGTATTTTCCCTGAGAATCTCTTCCTGTTCTGCGTCTGGGAAGTCAGTGTATGCAGATGAGCTGAGCGAGGCCTCGCCGGCGGCACCATCTTGTCCCTCTCCACTGTACGGCTCCGATCTGAAGAAGTCTGTCACCTTCCGTGGCCAACGTTCTTCTTTCCTTTTGCACTGCATGGTCGCCCGGGGTTTGTATGATCCCAGGAGAGCAGTCTGAGGACATTAGGACTGCAGGTGCTCGCTGTATTGTCGATGTGTCTCCGGTCTTCTGGCGAGCTCTCTGCTTAAGCAGCCATTCACAAGCGTGCGCAAGCCACGCCCCCCCATTGGGTGACATTCCTGATGGGTAGTCTGAGTTCAGTCTTACTGATGTTAATGGTCCCAGGATGGATGATAGGGCAGATTATGCACAGATTTTACGGAAACAGTGTTTGGTGGGTCCTATTAACGGGTGCTTTTGTATGTCTAATGGCATGTGGCTTGTTGAAGTCCAGGGTAGAGATGCAAGTGGGAGTGTGGTCGTGGATGTTTCAGAGTGACCCAGGCTTTGTGGGGTTTTTTGATGTTCCAATCTATGATTCTGGAGAGGTGAACTGCTTTATAGTAATTTTGGAGGTCTGGGAGGCCAATTGCTCCTAGATGTTTGGG
Source organism: Glandirana rugosa (assembly GCA_018402905.1). Classification (NCBI taxonomy): domain Eukaryota; kingdom Metazoa; phylum Chordata; class Amphibia; order Anura; family Ranidae; genus Glandirana; species Glandirana rugosa. The sequence goes on from BLSH010425345.1 coordinate 36,811, forward strand.
TCGGATGAGCTGGTCATAGCTAATTCTTGGTTTGCGATCATTCCAAAGGAATTTTGTGCCGGTGTTCCTATAAGATTTAAAAAAGGCCAGGGGGGACATGCATGGGTATAGTCTTAGGATATACAGCAATCTAGGTAGGGCGTTCATTTTTGGGACCACTGCTCTGCCGAACCATGAGAATAGTGGTTTGTTCCAGTTTTTGAGGTCCTGTGACAGTCTGTGCAATATTGGCAGATAATTTTTATTATATAGGTCCGTTAGTTTGGAGGGAAGTTGTATGCCCAAATATGCTATCGGGTCAGTTTTCCAATGAAATGGGAAGTTTTTTCATGGATTGATCTACCATGTTTTGTGGTAGAGATATAATGAGGTTGAAAGATTTTGAGAAATTTATTTTTAGGTTAGAGATTAATTTAAAATGTTTGAATTCTGATTCCGGGGGCCTATGCCTATGGTGGGTAGGACCGCTCTGATGTAGTCCCATGCTACCCTGTCAAATGCCTTCTCTGCATCTAGGGACAAAAAAAACCTTTTTGGTTGGTCCGTGTCATGAAATGATGTAGGTTTATTGCTTTAATTGTATTTTCTCTGGCTTCTCAACCTGGGATGAAGCCTGATTGATCTTGAGAAACAATTGTTTGGAGGAGTGGAAGGAGTCTATTAGCTAGTATTTTAGAGAATATCTTGATGTCCACATTAAGTAATGAGTATGGTCTGTAATTGCTTACTTGTGTGGGGTCTTTATCATCTTTTGGGATAACCGCTATGTGAGCTTCAAGCATCCTAGGTGTCAGTGGATTCATAAGTGAAAGGGAGTTAAACGCTGCTAAGAATGGGGTACTGAGTATGTCCATCAAAGTCTTGCAATATGCAGTGGTTAATCCGTCTGGGCCCAGGCTTTTGCCTGGTTTCAATTGTTTAATTGCCTGTGTCCACTTTGTTGGGTTAATTGGATGCTCTGAATGAGGTGATTTCCTCGGTTCTTTTAGAGTGAGAGGAGTTCTGGGGATCTCCTGCGTTTAGGTCATATAGGGTAGAATAATACTTCTCGAACTCTTGGGCAATGTCATCGTTTTTCTTAAGTATGTTATTGGTGGAGGAGTGTATGTGGTGCACTGCGGCTTTTGTTTTGTTTTTTTGGCCTAGTACTTGGGCAAGTAGGTGGCCTCATTTGATTTCAGATTCATAATAAGTTTGTGGGATAACATGTATTTTTTCCGTAGATTGCAGTTTAGTTCTTCCTATAGGAGAGTGCGCGTTTCTATGAGTTACGTATAGGATTTTTGAGCTAGGGTGTGTTTCTGTTGTGCCTCAAGTGTTTTCAATTTAGAGTATAGGTCTCTGAGTCTTCTTTTCTTTTCTCTGGTGATTGTTGCTGCCATGGAGATACATTTTCCCCTTACTGTGCATTTGTAGGACTCCCACTGGGTCAGTTTAGAGACCTCAGGGGTGTCGTTTTCTTTGAAATAATCGGTGAGACATTTTCAAATCTCTGTCTCTCACAGTTTGTCTGCCAAAATACTTGGATTTCGTCGCCAGATATGTGTGTGGGTGATTTTGTTGGGGAAAGTGAGTGTTGTAGATATCAGGTGGTGGTCAGAGAAGGTCATTGGTACTATTGTGGCTTCCGATAAGAGTGAGGTTGTTGTGACAAAAACAGGTAGTCGAGGCAAGAGTACCTGTTGTGAGGGATTGGGAAGAAGGTGAAGTCTCGTTCTTGTGGGTTTAGGGTGCGCCATGTGTCATGGAGTAAGAGGTTCTGGAGGCATAATTTAATTTGGTGTAGAGCTCGATATGGTAGGCAAGAAGTGCCGGAGGACGTGTCCAGGAGAGGATCCAGAGGGACATTGAAGTCCCCGCCTAGGATAAGAATCCCTGCTTAGAAGGCAGTTAGGAGCTTCATTATTGTGCGGAAGAATGTAACTTGAGAAGAGTTTGGGCTATATATATTCTCTAGCATAATTGGTGTGTCTTTGAATGTGACCTTAAGGAAGAAATGGTACTATACAAGATGAATCTTGTTTGGGCAGTGCTTTTCCCTGGTATTTATCTTTACAATGTTATACTATACAATTTTATTGCAGCTGCTGCTGTAGCCCATCTGCTGTGCAAAGGGTAGGGAGAATTTGTTTACATGAAAAACACTACTTGCTGTTCCAACAGCGCTTGCATAACATACTATGAGTCTCTCATTTCAAAGTGACCGTGCCTGTGCAAATTGCCTTCTCTAATACTTGTGCAAAACCGATTTATGTGCATAAATAGAACATCATATCATTATGTGGTACAATTAAAACTGTTGAAACATCATATAAAATTGTTGAAACATCATAAAATTAATTCATTGTTTAAAAAAAGTGCTGGTGCCTTTAAGATTCTATGCAAAAGTCTATGTTTCAAAAGTGCCAGTGAAAGTTTGGTTTGAAGGTGAAATAGATTTCTTCAGGGCAATCACAAAACTTCTTAACTTCTTAAACCAAAAAAGTGCCCGTGCCGTGCTGAGTGCTGAAATAAAATAAGTGGTTGAGGGTTTTTTTCCCCGCTTAGCAGACTCTTTTGACTCTCCAACCGTACGGTATGGAGAAGTCACTTGCGCTTTAGGTCTACTATCTGACCTATGGATGTGGTGCCGTCTGCTTCCCTTGTCTCCTTTGTTCGTCAGCGTACCATTGGGAAATGAATAAAAAAGAATCTCATCGCGTACCTCTCTTGTAAAAGGATTTATTTAGCCACTTTTCCACAGTACAGTTTTAAAACCAATCACACTGTGAGCGCTCCGTGAACACCGCCGCTGGTGCATTTTATACAGAGAGCATTAGATGTGGCAATTCTTTCTTTCGTGGGAGTACAACGACTGTGTGAAGCAAGGGAGGAATCTAGCTGTTATCGGTTGGAAAGTGCCACTCTGTGTTGGAAAAGTGCATTATGGGCCTTGTGGTCCTGAAGGGGAGGTGAGAGGCCGTGTTTCTATATGTGTGGTGGAAGACTCTATTTACACACCTGCACCCCTTTATCGTTTTTCCTAGCACCAAGGGGACTCTCTCTCTTCTCTATAAACTTATGCTGTTTTAATAGAGAGCACTAGATGTATATTTTCTTTTCTCCCCATGTATTGAGGACATTTGGCTGACCAGGTCTGCAGAGACAGTACTTTGAACCCCATTGGGGTAAAACGCATACGAGGCTTTTCAGCCTGCATCTCTATGGTGAGCGGCCATCGGTACAAGCAGTTTATGTCTAGGAATACAGTTGCTTCTCTGAAAACTTACAGGACTTTTTATGAACATTATACATAAATTGTATTATCCAGCATAGCGCTGCACTATTAATTGATTATATGTTTTATGGTGTGGTGAATTTCCCATGAGTGTTCAGTTCGCTGTGCAACGTGGACATCTCTTGTTCATCAATTGAAATTTGCGCTGAATATCTATTTTTGATTTTCTTATATAATTTATATTTACACTTATATTGGTTCTAACTAGAGTTGAGCGAACCCGGACTGTAAAGTTCGGGTCCGTACCGAACTTTGGGGTGTCCGGGACCTGGACCCGGACTTTTCAAAAAAAGTCCGGGTTCGAGTTCGGGGTTCTGGTAATTTTAATGAAAAATCTTAAAAATGCTGTAAAAAAAAGTCCAGGAAGGTCCTAGAGGTCTGCAAAAGGAAGGAAAATGGGGGTAAGGGTAGGACAAGTGCCCTACAAAGAAATGGGGACAGGGGAATAACTTTAAATATTTTTAAAAAAATAAAAACATAAAAAAGCAAAAATGGAGGTGAATGGGGATCATCTTAAAACTGGGTCTGAAAAGTATTAATTAACATTAGAGGCCATAGAACTGTTCTAAAATCATCTTCAAACTGTGTCAAAAAAGTATAAATAAGCCGGGAGTACCCATATCACTGTTCTGCAAAATGTGTGTATCACTTTAAATGAAACCGGGAATAAGTGAACATCTGTTCTGCAAACTTATTTAAAGTCTGTGTGTCACTTTAAATGAAACCGTGAATAAGTGCACATCTGTTCTGCAAAATTATTTAAAGTCTGTGTGTCACTTTAAATGAAACCGTGAAACAGTGCACATCTGTTCTGCAAAATTCTTTAAAGTGTGTGTGTCACTTTAAATGAAACCGTGAATCAGTGCACATCTGTTCTGCAAAATACTTTAAAGTGTGTGTGTCACTTTAAATGAAACCGTGAATCAGTGCACATCTGTTCTTCACACTTCTGTTTAGTCTGTGTCACTTTTATTATAGCCGCTAATCAATGAACATCTGTTCTTCACACTTCTGTTTAGTCTGTGTCACTTTTATTATAGCCGCTAATCAGTGCACATCTGTTCTTCACACAGAACAGATGTTCTGCAGCAGAACAGATGTTATTCACACAGAACATCTGTTCTGCACACATCTGGAAATAGTTTAGAACACTTTACCTAAAACCGGGGAGGAACCATACACCTGTTCTTCAAACATCTGGAATCTGTGTGTGAAACTACAGCATAGAGAAGAACAGGCATATGGTTTTGCTCTTCACACACAGTTTGCAGATGTTTTCAGAACAGTGATATTATGACCACCTAGGCTCTGCAAATGTCCCTTAAATATGTCATCCAGCTTAGAGCTGGAAATAGTTTGTGAACATTGACATTTACAACAACTGTCAGCAGAGCAGGCATCGTCCAATGCACACTATGAGAAAAAGGCACCCGAATCTAGATTCTATTAAGTGATATGCGACGCAATCATGGCTGCCAATAGACTTAACAAGGCTTTAATCTTCGGGAAAATGGCCGCGTTAGGCTACTACTAAGGCTACAGGAAAATGGTTGTGCCTAACCTATTAGCTCAAGGCTATATAAATCCATCAGAAAAGTACCTCCCTCTATCCCCATGAAGAAGTCATGTGATGCGTGACTTAACGCCTAGGGCGTGAGTGGAGGTGACCGGAAGTGACGCAATTTAAAGAGACGAGCTCGCTGCTCGTGGAGAGACACAGTTTTTAGGATTTTAAATGTGAGTTTCTTAATGTGTTTTATTTCCATAAAACGTTCAAAACTATATCACACTACGGAGCACTTTCATTCTTCTCCTATATATGCTGAGAACAAAACTGGAAGTAAAAGCTCGGAGGAACTAGGTACACCATAGGAGGAAAGAGGGCTCCATTAGGAGCATGGAGCGACCTCTGGTGGAGAAATACTATCATCACACCATCACAGCAAAGAAACCTTTAGGTGCTAAGGCGCTACCACGCTCAGGTGAGAGGCTAGAGCACAAAAAAGAGGGCACAGAGTGGATTACAGTCACAAAATTTATTCCCTGTGAACATCACAAAAATTATCACTGGTTTATTGGTAGAAGGATACCAGATTTAAGAAGGCACAAATTGAAAAAAATTGAAGATTTTTAAGAGACGTTTTTGTTTCATATGCACATTCTTGGATACATTGTTTATTTTGTTTTGTGGAATTTATGTTTCAGTTAAGCTGTGTCCAGCCTTGAGACACTTTGATTAACCACTTCAATACTATGCACCTAGAACACTTTACTACCAGACCAATTTTCAGTTTTCAGTGCTGTTGCGCTTTGAATGACAATTGAGCGGTCGTGCGACGCTGTACCCAAACAGATTTTTTATCATTTTGTTCCCACAAATAGAGCTTTCTTTTGGTGGTATTTGGTCACCCCTGTGGTTTTTATTTTTTGCGCTACAAATAAAAAAAAAGACCGAAAATTTTGGAAAAAAAAATCTCTATTTTTGTCACAAAACTTTGTAAATAAGTACATTTTCTCCATCACTGGTGGGCACTGATGAGGCTACACTGATGGGTACTGATGTGGCAGTACTGATTGGCACTGATGAGGCGGCACTGGTGAGGTGGCACTGATGAAGAGGCACTTATATGCAGCGATGATGAGCACTGTTAGGCGGCACTGATAAGCAGCACTGACGGGTACTGAGAGGTGGCACTGATATACAGCACTGATGGGCACTGATATGCAGCACTGATGGACACTGCTAAGCGGCACTGATGGGCACTCATAGCCACACTGATTGGCACTCATAGGTGGCACTGGGCACTGATAGGTGGCACTGATGGGCACTGATAGGTGGGCACTGGTAGGTGGCAATGGTGGGCACTGATATGTGGCACTGGTATGCATTGATAGGGGCACTGGTGGGCACTGATAGGGGCACTGGTGGGCATATACACTGATAGGGGCTCATTCCCTGGTGGTCTAGGGTGGCATCTGAAGGTGGCACTGAGTGCCATCCACACTGGGAACTATGTCACTTACCTGGTGGTCTAGGGGGGTCTCCCTGGTGGTCCCTGGTCGGCTCCCTGGTGGTCCTGGGTGGGCACATCCCTGGTGGTCCCTGGGCAGGCTCCCTGGTGGTCTAGGGTGGCGATCCGAGGGAGGGCTTTGCTGATAAATCATCAGCGCAAACCCTCCCTGTCAGGGATGCAGCCGATCAGCTCTCCGCTCCTCAGGTCTGCAGACCTGAGTACAGGAAAGCCGAAAAACGGCTTTCCTGTGCTACACTGTGACCAGCCGTGATTGGTCACGGCTGGTCACATGGTAAAGTGCTTTGGATCGAAGCGCTTTACCGAGATCAGTATTGCGGGGGGTCAGACTGACCTCCCACACCACCGATCGCCGCGATGCACGCCCCCCCCGGGCGCGCAACGGCTTGTTATCCTGAGGACGTCATATGATGTCCAGTCAGGATAACTGAGCCACTTCCCGGACGTCATTTTGCATAAGTCGGTAAGTGGTTAATGAATATTTATTAGTGCACATGCAGGGTTACCAATTACATAAAATCGTGTCCAGCCTTGAGACACAGTGTTTGTTTTATACTTTGCCCAGAGTTTTGAACACAGTATTTACTAATAATTTATGCAGGATATATTGATTGACTTATAATCAATGTAGTTTGTCAGATGACACAACTTGTTTAATTTTTCACACACCTGTGATAAGCGCTGAGCACCTTGCCTAATCATATAGTTGGTAAAAACCTGCCCTAATAGAAGCACTACGCCTAAACTCTCCATCACCCCCTTGGGATGGGTAGAGATGAGAGTGGCAGCCAGATTCATAATATTTATCTTCCCCCTATCTATTCTAGCCTTACCCAATCCCCCCCTTACCCCTAATCAAAACTGAGGGGAGAGTGAGATAGAGGCACTGGACGTGAGTTGGCTCCTCTCGACACTCTCCCTATGTATTTATGAGTATATTTTTACATTTAGGTTTTTATTTACCCTCACCCCGTGGCCTTTAAAGCCAACAGATGGCTTAATCAAAGGGCGTTAAGAATAGAGCAAACCAACACAGTAGGGATTGGGACCAGATCTTATAAGATATCAAAAGTACTATATGACAAACTTTGTGTTTCTACTGTTAATAACATAATGGGATAAAAGTGAATGAATAAGTGTGATGTATATTTTGGTTAATGAAATTCCAGCGCCAAACCCAGAAATTACATATAATAACAATTAAAAATATAGTCCATATATAAAGTGATTAGTGCTTCAAATAAGGTGCAGATCCGTGCTCAAAAAACTCCAAAGTGCAGTGAGGTGACACACAATGATTGGTGACCCCCTTTGTGCCCACACTCACCAGAGAATGTGGACCCACTGCTTTTCAGTCAGTGGGTCAGAAAGACTGAGTTCTGTTGGGGGCTCCAAATACCGGACGTCACTGAAATCCCAAGTATGTAGATCTTTCCACTGCCGTTTATGACTTAATATCCAGGGACACTCAAAGAATAGATATAAAAGAGACCATAGTGTGTACTGTATATGGCAGGTATTTATTGCGCAATAAGATAAATCCTACTTACAAGATGGCACTAGGTCTTCAGCATATAATGTACAAAATTCAGCCGATATCAATGATGGCGTGCGTTCCACTCCAAACCACCGAAAACCGGAAATGACGTAGATGGCCATGACGGACCGGAGGTGACGTCAACGCGTTTCACTCGTCAAATGAGCGTCATCATGGACGATGTTGAACTCAGAACTCACTCTTTCTGACCCACTGACTGAAAAGCAGTGGGTCCACATTCTCTGGTGAGTGTGGGCACAAAGGGGGTCACCGATCATTGTGTGTCACCTCACTGCACTTTGGAGTTTTTTGAGCACGGATCTGCACCTTATTTGAAGCACTAATCACTTTATAGATGGACTATATTTTTAATTGTTATTATATGTCATTTCTGGGTTTGGCGCTGGAATTTCATTAACCATAATACGGCAGGATTCACCTGAGTGCAGCTGCCCCCAGATGCCCGTTGTTATTTGTTAGCAGATGCATGTTTTTTTGTGTATGTGATTTATTTATATTTCTAGAATTAAGTGCTTGATATTCTCACAGTGTTGTAAAAGTTTTTAGTTTTATTTGCACTGCATCACGGATGTATGTATTGATTTAGAATTGTTTTCAAGGGTAGGCGCTGATTTGCATTTACTACTGATGTATATTTTGTATCTTTACTTGGCTGTCCACATGATGTAATGGGACCAGAACCACAGGTATATATTGTCATAGGCATCTTGTTCAATAAAAATTTGTTATTGGAAAAAATAATAGTGAATCAATTAGAATGTCTGCATTCACTGTACAAAAGAAATGATTATGAGAAAAAACATATGAAGAACATTGTCATCCTTTAGAATCAACTTTAGAATTTAAACTTTAACTGAAAACTGAATACCAAGGTTCCTTTCCTTTTAAATATAATAAGAATTATAATATAATAACAATATTGCTGTTCTACGGATGTGAGCCCAGGTGACCGCGAACCATCTAGATTTGGAGGTACTTGTTTATTTGTTGTACTTTTTATCTACCTTTGGTTATACCTCTATTTGTTACTATGTCTATGATACAGGATCATATGTGGCTTTACGTACCATGGCTCTCTCTGGGATACTATGCGGTGTTAGTTTACCTTTTATTGTCTCTATTTGCCCGATACATGTACATTTTTATTGGTGCAAACTCGTTATTCTGTATCACCTCTGTTACTTGCAATTTCTAATAAAATTCTTTATTGGAAAAAATAAAATAAAATAATAACAATATTGCAGCATATACTTACTGGGTAATTCAGTTGGTGCTGAGAATGTAGATAGCTGGAAGAATTGAGTGGAGGTCTACACAGAAATTTTAATTAAAGTTTGAGATAAAAGTCACATCTTTCTCAGGAACACATAGCTGATGCCACATGTATTTAGCAAAAATATTTACCCGCTAGCCTCCAGGGGGAACAAACATCAGCACCCAGTGAGAAAACCAAGCATCTCCTTGTCTGCTATTTAGACAGTTTTATTCTAAAATAATTGTAAGTGTAATTCCAGACCCAATTTTTATTTTATTTTATATAGCATTTTGGGTAGTGATTACTTCTGTCTTCAGTCAATTTTGCTTAAAATTGAGTGACCAGACATCCAGTGATAAGCAGGCTGTCTGTGGATAAAATGTGTCCCCGATTCTGTCTGCAGCAATGGCAGTGCTCAGGACACCATTCAGACTTCTGTCAGCCTTAACTGATATCACTGAAAACAATATATATTCAAACAAATATTCCAATGCCTCCAACCCCAGGTCATCCCAGCACGAGGATTGGCAAAGGATATCTACAGCTGCCCTGCCTCCTATCCCCCAGACTATAGGGACTGCTATGACTAAATCCTCCAGTACCCCATCTTTTGTCTTACCATTTGACAGGGACAGAGGAGGGCGCAATCTGAATGTAGCACATTTACATATTTATTGTGGAGGCTGACAGCCGGATTACCTGTAAAACTGAGGGGACACCAAAGGGCACCAGACTAATTGCACCACTTAGTCCACCAGACTAAAGCTTTCCCTTGCATCCTCCCATTATGGGAACCGATGCACAGCCTCCAGGCTGGACACAGCAGATCACTGATCACGTTATCTGGTCAGTTTGATTGGTCCTGGTACCATATGATCACTGTGATGAACAGTAGTTGATAGTGGCTGTTATTAAAAATGACATTGCTTACTAATGCGATCTCTGTGATTGGTCAAAGTAATCACATGGTACTGGGATAATCACACTGGCTCTGTACCATGGGATACCTCTGGCCAATCACAACAATCATTGTAGTAAACACTGGCATCGTGAATAATGCCAAACACACATAGAGAAATGACTGTTTATGCAGTGATCATCGCTGTATAAGCAATCATAGCTTGAAGAAAAAAATCTTGATCATCCCCAGAGTGGTACAGTGTCACTTTGGTGACACTGCCCTGCTCTAGTAACAATATGTAAAAAAAATGCAAATAAAGTGAAAAAAATGTAAAAACAGTCAATTAAAAATGTAAACATACTGTCACCAGAGCAAATGCAGTGTCACTATGGTGACTGTGATCATATACAATGGCTGTCTGCTCTGATATCACTGTATGTCAGTGCCACCAGATATTGTCTCTGAGCATTGCCACAGCAGTACAATGTTACCAGATCAGAGCTGCCTGCCAGTAAGTATCACTAATCCCCACTGCACCATTCACAGTGTCCCTGATCACCACTGCACCAGCCACAATGTCCCTGATCACCACCACACCAGTCACAATGTCCCTGATGACCACCACACCAGTCACAATGTCCCTGATCACCACCACACCAGTCACAATGTCCCTGATGACCACCAGTCACAATGTCCCTGATCACCACCACACCAGTCACAATGTCTCTGATCACCACCACACCAGTCACAATGTCCCTGATCACCACCACACCAGTCACAATGTCTCTGATCACCACCACACCAGTCACAGTGTGACTTATCACTGCCATAACAGTTCCACTGTTCCTAATCCCTGCCACACCAGTCAAATCGTCACCAAAATGACTTATTCACAAGTGTGATGCTTTCTGAGGAGAAATCTGTGTTTGCATTGCTCTTCAGAGAACATTTGGCAGGCAATGAAGTGCTGTTGTATCGCCTTCTTTTCAAAGCTTTTATTGAGTTTTACAATGTGGGAGTACAAACAATCTCGTATACAAGGTCATATCATAGAAAAACAGAGAGGATGACAGTTTTGGTGACCAGGATAGAATCAATCATAGATTGAATAATATGTACCCTTAAGTCCGCGTGTGGTGGTGGGGGGGGAGAGGTAGACAAGTAACGGATAGGTTTGTGTGGGTTGTAGGGGACTCAAGAGGCCAGTATCAATTTGAAGTTAGATAAGCGTGAAGATGAAGAGCCAGCTACCCTCTCGGCACCCCTTTGGGATCAGACTGTGCCCGAGAAGATAGACAGGCCTATCATGACCTGTAGGAGTCCAGGGACCTACTATGGCCTATGAGCTTGAACGGTGAACTATAGTCAGAGTCAGGTCGATCTCTGAGGGTGTCTGAGGAGATCTTGTTGGCTGAGTAGGCGTATCATTTATGGTGGTTGGTTTGTGGGTATGGAGGGGACCTAATGGGTAAATATCCTGGTCATAAATAGTGAGAGAGGGATAACGTAGCAGGGGGTAGTAGGAGGGGAGATGAGCGAGTAAGAAAGGAGGAAGAAGAGAGAAGGGAGAGCAAAGAGGGGGGGTTGGGGAAGAGGGGGGTGTGTGTCTCGAGCAGACCCTGCTTCCCTAGAACATTTACGGTAAAGGATTATGGAGGATGGATGGTGAATTGGTCTACATGATGGATAGGGGGGCGTTCAGGGGGTAAGGAGACTGTGGTCGAAGGTGGATGGTACAAAATGTTTCATCCATGGGGACCAGATTTTCTCTTGGGACTTTACCTTGTCCAGGATAATGGCTTCTATCCTGGCGTGTATCACCGCTCTTGTAACCCTGTTTTTGGTTTCCACTATGTTAAGGTGTGGTGTTTTCCACGCTTTGGCTATCGTCTGTTTTGCCGCCGTTGTGATCTGTAAGAGGAGCTTGAATTGTGTCCTAGAAATATCGTCAGGTTTCCTGTTTAGAAGAGCGACCGTGGGTTCAGGGGTTAAGTGAGTCTCGAATAGAGTTGATAATATCTGGAATATTTCTATCCAAAAGGTTGCGACTAGTGGACAAGTCCACCAAGTGTGTAGGTGGGTGCCTCGGTCGACACAGCCTCGAAAGCAGGAAGGGGAGTGGGTGGGGAGGTATTTTGCAATCCGGGCAGGGACCAAGTACCACCGCATAAGGACTTTATAGTTAGTTGTTGTATCACCTTCTTACCACCTGCTTTAACCCTTTGAACCCTGCACAAGCCCCCTCATTTACATGAATAAATAATGATCAGCAGGCATATGAAGGGTCTAGTTCCTGCCACAGCTGTGAATCAAAGCATTGCAGCCACAACATGTGTACACCCCTGGCCACTGCCTCTGCAGATAAAGGGGGTAGCAGTTTAGAGATGGTAAAACCACAACTCAACTGCAATGTTTTACCACTCACAACCTTATGTGTAAATGAGCCCTAATAGTGCAGCAGGTCATAGTTCTCTTATCATCTACCACAGTGTTGTCAGTGTAGGTAGAATCAGTGTTCCACCACACCAGACCAGTGTAGGTAGAATCAGTGTTCCTGATTGCCACCACACCAGACCAGTGTAGTTAGAATCAGTATTCCTGATTGCCACCACACCAGACCAGTGGAGCAAGTAACAGTTTTCCTGACCACTGCCATACCAATCCCACTGTTACCAGGCCAATGTACTGAATGCCAGCAACAGTGTTTCTTGTCACTGACACATCAGTGTAAGCCAGGGTCGTCTTTAATACTGATTGGACCCTGGGCAAACATTTTCTTGCCTCCCTCCAGCTAGACTCAAAATGAGTTTACTGCAGCAGATCAGGCAGTGATTGCAATTGGCTGCCAGAGGTTACAGCACATCATTACCACTCACTGATTAGTTGCTAGTGGTTACAGCACATCAGTTCCGCTTGCTGATTGGTTGCTAGAGATTACTGAACATCAATATTGCTCACTGATTGGTTGATAGAGGTTACTGCACATCATAACCTCTGCATCAAATTGTAGATGTGGCCAAACTACACTAGCATTGAGGGGTGCACTATGTACAGAGTGCAAGGTTGAGGGGTGCACTATATAAAGAATGCATAGTTGAAAGGTGTGCTACATGCAGAGTTGAAAGATGCACTATGTACAGAATTCAGGGTTCAAGGGTACGTTAGATACAGAGTGCAGGGGTGCGCTATGAACAGAGTGATGGTTGGGGGTGTGCTACGTGCAGAGTGCAAAGTTGGGGGTCACTATGTGCAGTGTACAGGGTTGAGCTACATGCAGAGTGCAGGGTTCAGGGGTGCACTATTTACAGAGTGCAGGGTTTAGGGGTGCACTACGTGCAGGCGTGCGCTATGTGCAGAGTTGCGCTAGGTGCACAGCGCAAGGGTGCACTAGGTGCAGGGTGCGCTAGGTCCAGAGTGCAGGGGTTCGCTAGGTGCACAGTGAAGGGGTGCGTTAGGTGCACAGTGCAGGGGTGCGCTAGGTGCACAGTGCAGAAGTGTGCTAGGTGCACAGTGCAGGGGTGAGGTAGGTGCACAGGCAGGGTGAAGTGGGTGCAGAGTGCAGGGTGAGGTGGGTGCAGAGTGCAGGGTGAGGTGGGTGAAGAGTGCAGGGTGAGATGGGTGCAGAGTGCAGGGTAAGGTGGGTGCAGAGTGCAGGGTGCGGTGGGTGCAGAGTGAGGTGGGTGCAGGGTGAGATGGGTACAGAGTGCAGGGTGAGATGGGTGCAGAGTGCAGGGTGAGATGTGTGCAGGGTGAGGTGGGTGCAGAGTGCAGGGTGAGATGTATGCAGGGTGAGGTGGGTGCAGAGTGCAAGGTGAGGTGGGTGCAGGGTGAAATTGGGGCAGAGTGCAGGGTGAGGTGGGTGCAGAGTGCAGGGTGAGGTGGGGGCAGGGTGAGATGGGTGCAGAGTGCAGGGTGAGGTGGGTGCAGAGTGCAGGGTAAGGTGGGTGTAGAGTGCAGGGTGAGATGGGTGCAGAGTGCAGGGTGAGGTGGGTGCAGAGTGCAGGGTGAGGTGAGTGCAGGGTGAGATGGGTGCAGAGTGCAGTGTAAGGCAGGTGCAGAGTGAGATGGGTGCAGAGTGCAGGGTGAGGTGGGTACAGGGAGAGGTGGGTGCAAGGTGAGGTGGGTGCAGAGTGCAGTGTAAGGCAGGTGCAGAGTGAGATGGGCGCAGAGAGCAGGATGAGGTGAGTGCAGGGTGAGGTGGGTGCAGGCCCGCTGCCCTGCAGTACATATATGGGGGATGGTCGGAAAGAAGTTAAATTTGTGTCAAAATAAACTGCATGTTGCTGTGGCACCATGTGGTTTGGCATGTGAAGACTCATACGATTGCCGATGTATGGGGTGCCATATAGAATTAATGGCACCCCATGGATCTGCTAAAGACAAACACATTTCTGTGCTCGAGAAACGTAGTAGCAGGGGCACTGGGATAAATAAAAATGTAACAAGTTTAATAACAAAGTATCACTTCCATCAGAGGTCTCCAATCTTTCTAAATAAGGGGTCAGTTTACTGTCCTACAGACTTTAGGGGGGCTGGAGATGCCAGTGGAAGTAGAAAATGCCCCAGTGTCAGTGGGAGTAAAACAATTACATAGTGCCTGTTGTCAGTAGGAGGAATAGAGCCCCACATATTGGTATTAGTGGGAGGAAAAGTGCTCAATTGTTTATATCAGTGGGAGAAATGATGTCCCATTGCTGATGACAGTGGGAGGAATAATGTCCCATTATTGGTGTCAGTGGAAGAAAAAATTCCCCTTTGTTGGCATTATTGAGAGGAATGGTTCCCTCTTCTTGGTGTCAGTGGGAGGAATAGTGCCCCAAGGGCCAGATAAGAGCAAGCAAAGGGACATATTCGGCTCATAGGCCACAGTTTGGAGACCACTGACTTACATGATAAAACATTGTGTGCAGCTCACTTTGCAAAGAGAGAAGATATAAACATGGCCAGGAAGAATCGCGGCCCAAGCTGAGATTCATTAAGTCACAAAGCCAGAAAGTGGACCAGCCAGCAGAGGAGGAAAGCCGGTGGCATCCATGGCCGCTCACCCCACACAATAGCAAAGCCAAAGGGAACAGCGATCAAATGTGACCGGGTGGCAACATGTTTCAGGAGCTCCACCCCTTTTTAAATTGTCGATATTGACTTTTTACATATAATGTTTAGTCTATAAACAATGTATTATAACACTGGATGAACTAACTGTGTGTTTTATAGGACTTTTTTTTTTGTTGTTTAACATTTCTGTGCTTGTGTGGAAAGTCTTATACATTCACCTTCTTCCTACTAATGTTTACAAAACATTGTCTATCCTACAAACCACCATCAGTAATGCTCACTAGAATTCATTGCAACAATATCTCTGTAGCGGGTGCCGCTCAGCCAGCAGCGGCCCCACACCTCCCGCCAGCCGCTGCTGGGACTCACATGCTGCCCCTCCCTCTCCTCACTGACACTATGCTGTATGTTAGCGGTACTCACAGGGACCCAGCTTCCTCTTTGGCAGAGTGAGGGAAGCAATACAGGGACAGGACTGATGCAACAAAGGATTCTGGGACATGTAGTCCCCAACAGAGGCCATATGAAATCCCTGGGGCCAAACTACACACCTCAGCATTCCCACTGGAGGGGAAAGGAAAGGACACAGAGAGGCTGCCTGGTAACTACAGCAGAGACCATGATGCAAGAACAGGACCAGATGCGGGAGAAGAGGTGCTGCCATCCAGGGTTGGTGTGCCATTTCCTGCCACAGATCTAGAGCCAACCATGGACATCCCACTAGAAAGTGACCCGGGTGCATATCCAGGCACATCTTTACAGATGCCACAAGTGTTCCTGTTGTGAGGTGGCCAGTCAGGCAACCTGAAGAGCTTGTCTGCCAGGACATCTCCCTTGACCCTTGGTCACTCTGGAGCTCTACAGTGCACTCTTATTCATCCTGCTTAACAGGACACCTAAGTGCACCAACCAAGAGCTAGCTGAAGACTCAGAACTTCTTTCCTTCAAAGGGTCCACACCTTACTCTCTCTCCACAAGGGGTTAAAACTAGTGGTGCTTTAAAGGCCCTAAATTCCCTCAAGACTCTAGTTATTGTGTGAGTGGATTTAAGACCCAAGTGTTAAGTCAGTTATATTACATCACTTGAGTACCGTGTTATATCTTTTTCTGGGCCTGTGGTGTTGGGGCACAGAAGGGAGTGGTCTGGCA
Source organism: Glandirana rugosa (assembly GCA_018402905.1). Classification (NCBI taxonomy): domain Eukaryota; kingdom Metazoa; phylum Chordata; class Amphibia; order Anura; family Ranidae; genus Glandirana; species Glandirana rugosa. The sequence continues at coordinate 53,038 of BLSH010425345.1, forward strand.
TAAAAAAAGAGTCATTCCCCTGCCCTTCTTTTGCCCATGCTCATAGGTCTTAACTTAAAAAGAGATTTTGTGACTGTATATAAGTGTTCATCATATACTGAAAGCAGTTACTGTTCCCTTTGATTGTTCTGCAATCAGGGTTGCGTGTTGCAGCAAATATTTCGAAAGTTTCAAATATGAGTTACCACGTTTTTTGTTGTTAAAAACAATCCTTTCAGTAAAGATACTTTGTGTTCACTGCAAGCTGTGTCCATTTACTGTAGTGTCCACAGTAACATTATTGCCAGGTGTGCCAGAGGGGTTGGAATTGTTCCTGGGGTTCAGAAGCAGAGTATAAAACCAAACATACTCAAATGGCTCCTTCGAGGGTGGCAACTATACCGTTATTGCTATTCCTGTATAGGATTAGCTGTTTAGTAGTAAATTGTTGCTCTATATTCAAAGTGGTACCATCTGCTGTCTATTAAACATAGCAGCACACTCTGTATAAAACATTCACTGTACAAATGTTGTCATTCTTACTTGTATGCATACAGAGTTCCTCACATGTGCTGTAAGGGAGGCAGCTGCTCTGCCAAATGAATTCCAGCTCTGCATACCCATTCCATGGGTCATTAAACCATCAATCTCTGCTCCTAAAGGCATTAAAGTGGAATTTAATCTCCCAAAAAATGGGCCCCAGGAGCTTTTAGCCATAATGTGCTAGTATGCTCCCCATATTAGCATTAGGGATGAAGTGATGTTTCGAACATCCAAACTTTGGCCCCGTTCTCTGTGTGTTTTCTACCATGGTATTTTAGCCTACCATGGCTCAGTAATAGAGTTGAGCGAACTTCTAGAAGTCCGGGTTCTGCTGGTTCGGCAGAACTTCGGGACAAAGTCCGGGTTCGGGTCCGGACAGAACCCGAACTTTGTCCCGGACCCCGAACCCCATTGAAATCAATGGAGACCCGGACTTTTAGGTACAAAAAGTGCTGTAAAATAGTCCTGGAAGGTCCTAGAGGTCTGCAAAAGGAAGGAAATGTGGGTAAGGGTGGGACAAGTGACCTACAAAGAAATGGGGACAGGGAAATAACTTTAAATATTTAAAAAAAAATAAAAACATAAAAAATGCAAAAATGGAGATCATCTTCAAAATGGGTCTGAAAAGTATTAATTAACATTAGAGGCCATAGAACTGTTCTAAAATCATCTTCAAACTGTGTCAAAAAAGTATAAATAAGCCGGGAGTACCCATATCACTGTTCTGCAAAATGTGTGTATCACTTTAAAGCA
>BLSH010425345.1:70406-88490 GCA_018402905.1 Glandirana rugosa
AATTACCAGAACCCCGGACCCGAACCCGGACTTTTTTTGAAAAGTCCGGGTTCGGGTCCGGGTCCCGGACACCCCAAAGTTTGGTACGGACCCGAACTTTACAGTCCGGGTACGCTCAACACTAGTTATGATTAGTGCAGTCTATTTCTGAGAAGACTGAACAGAAGTAATTGTTTAAATGGGTTGCTACATCCTGGTCTCCCTCAACATATGTGTTGTGCCCAGTTTTCATCTTAGTGATCCCATTGTATTTTTTCCTTCTATCACTAATGTACCTAAAAAAAGGTTTTATCTCCTTTCTTACTAGACTTAGCAATTTCCTCCTCTTTTTGTGCTTTTGCAGCACCGATAATGTGTTTGGCCTCCTTTTGTCTATTTGTACACTCCTCTCTGTCAGCTGCACCTCCTGTTTCCTTGAATCTTCTATATGCCATTTTTTTCCCTTTACTATCCTACTTACCTCTTTGGTGAACCATATTGTTTTTTTCTCCTGTTTATTCTTACTAACTTGCCTGACATAAAATCCAGTTGCCTCCACAATGGTAGACTTTAAAAGTGCCCACTGATTACTTACTCCTGTCATTTTACTCCAACCTTTCAGTTCATTTTTTTAGAAATTTCCCCATTTCAGCAAAATTTGTCCTTTTAAAATCTAAAACCTTTGTTTTTGTATATGATTTTTCAGTTCTTGTTTTAATATCAAACCAAAGACATTGGTGATCACTAGAACCCAAATTCTCCCCCACCTCAAAATCAGACAGTTGATCCCCATTTGTCAGTACTAGGTCAAGAATATGAACACCTAGGGTTGGCCTTTAACTAACTGTTTTAGAGAAAACCCTTTCAGTGCTTCCATTACACCCCTGCTCCTGCTTGTAATAGCAGTTTGAGAATTCCAGTTAATGTCAGGCATGTTGAAGTCACCCATAATCAAAACCTCTCCCTTCATTGCCATTTGAGTTATCTCATCTATCAACAAGTTTTCATAATCTTCACTCTGTCCTGGGGGTCTGCATACTATACCAATTCTAAGGGAAGATCCCTCCCTGGTTGGAAGGCAGACCCAGAGGGTTTCAAGTATTTCATTTGTTTTTTGAATTAATGTTAGTTTTATGCCATTTTTACATATATGGCAACTCCACCTCCCCTCTTCCCTACTCTGTCATTCCTGTATAGTGTGTACCCTGGTATAGTTATTTTCCAGTCATTTGAATCCTTGAACCATGTCACTGCAATTGCAACAATGTCCAAGTCCTTAGACATAAGAGCTGTCAGCTCACAAAGCTTGTTGCCTAAACTTCGGACATTAGTGCACATGACATGGCAAACACTACTTTCAACTGCTTTCTTTTTATTAACAGAAACTTCAACTGAAGTTACCACCTCATCAGCTCAGTCATTACCAACACAATCCCTCACATTTGTTTCAACCTGCTGGGGACAGAAACAATACTCAACAATTACATCTCTGCCCCATTTCTCAGTTTAAATGCATGTCCAAAAAGTTCATAAATTCCATACCAAGAAGCTCAGTGCCCTTGTGTGAGGGATGCAGGCCATCTCTCTTGTAAAGTTCAATGTCCGACCACCGGGTAGCATCATGACTAACATAACCAAAACCTTCAGCTTTTCACCAATTCTTTAACCAAACATTGAACTCTGCTATACAAAGTACTTTCTCGTGTTGTCCATTATGCACAGGTAAGACCTCTGAAAATGTAACAGTACACCCTAACTGTTGAAGATCCTGGCCCAAATTCTGAAAATCCTTCTGCACAGAATGCACATCATTCTGGGACAAATCATTTGTGACAAGGTGCACAACAACATCAACATTGCACTCTTCGCTAGCTTTTTTGACAATTCTTACAATGCGCCTCTTATCTCTCCTAACAGTAGCACCAGGCAAACACCTAACTTCCTTTGACACTTCCACATGATCTCCTATAGTAACACCTCTTACAATTGAATCACCAACAAGAAGATGACTTCTCCTTTTAGGAGCCTTATCCACAACACTTGCCTGGTGAGCAGCCTCAGATAAAACAATTACTTTTGGAATTGCATTTTTTTCTCAAGCTCCTCCATGTGCAGATAAGGGTTGCCAATCTCACAAGCAGCTATGTTTGCAGCCTTTGTATCCGCTTCTAGCTCAGAAAGAACACTATAGGGGTTGTGCAGTGTCAAACCAAAAGGTACATGTTTATGGTCCACAGGTCTTACTCTTCCAGACCCAACGGTTGTCCACACTGCCCTTCTCCTGCGCAGTCTTTGAGGAAGAGGTGGATTATTGCAGGGCAGCTCAACACAACAAACTGGCTTAGACAACCTCCTGATCTCAGATTGCAGAGCACAAACCAAGGAATCTAGACAGGCAATGTCATCACGTAGACTAGAAACCTGCATACAAATGGGACAGTGTCCCAGCTTCCACAAAGCAACACGAAAAATAAATGCCAAACAAGTATTGCACTGAACTAAACCAAACATCTTTAAAGAGAGATTTACTTAAATTCAAACAAAGGCACTTACCAAATAGAGTTGGCTGTCTCCAAACTCCGGCTGTTTTTAAACTACTGTTTGTTCAAAACGATTGCTCTTTTGTCCTACTGCACTTCTGTACTGCTGCAATTGGAAAGATCAACTCTCAAGAGTAAACTCTACAAGAGTTGCTTCCCTTCTTAAATACAACACTAATTAAGTACCGATTTGGTCAACAGCCCACCTCTATTACATATGCTAATTGACAACACCCAGTATTCAACACCTCAACAGCACTTAGCAAACAATCACTAATAACAACACAGCCAAAATACCAATGTTAACAAGCAAACAATTTAAGAAAAGCAATTTGAAATACTTTATGGAAACTATAAATAATTTAAACGTACTGTATCCAACTACTGTTTGTTCAAAACTATTACACTTTTGTCCTACTGCACTTCTGTACTGCTGCAATTGAAAAGAGCAACTCTCAAGAGTAAAGTTACTAGAAACATCTAAATAAAAAACCTGATTAAAGCTCATACCATTCCTATTATATGAAAACTAAACCCGTTGGATCAATTAAAAAAGTATTTACTGAAAAATTAACAAACACATGTACACGAATGGTACCACAAAACAGTTAAAACTCAAATCCGCCTCCTATACTCCCTGAGAAACAGGCACCCTCTGTGCCTAAAAGATTGGACTAACGTCCATATATAGAGGATATGACCTCTTAATGTTCCAGACTAAGTATGTACAAGGAAAATATTATGTGTAAACCGTGGGATCTTATGATTGGACTTTCAGCTTTAAAAGCAATTGCATGATGAATTATTGCACTGTTCAATTCAGAGGAGTTGAATTAGAGCCGGTTTAATCACAGTTCATTGCATCTGTAGATGGACACACATGTGTCATTTCTGTTTGTAGTCCACAATGCAAAGTGCTGCAATCCAGACTCAGTATGCAATCTCAAAAGGTCTATGGCGGTCAAGAGGAGATATTTCTTAAAACATTTGTGAAGTTTGTAGTCCTTCACCGGGATGTTTCACCACACTGGTTACTCCCTGGGGACCTCCCTCACACCACAGACTCCAAAGCAGCTTTCTGAAGAAATTGTATTGTGTCAGTTGATACCATAAAAAAATCCAAATAATGCAGTGATAATAACAGGCTCATTGAGAAATCTCACATAGTCAATAGGTATGCATGTTTTTCCCTTCTGGGAAATACTTATCAGCTCCTTCCTGAAAAAAAAAATGTTTGTTCAGTCCTCAGTCCAATATTTCCATATATGTAAAGATCCCAATGCCAGAAATATCATCATTCCTCTGTGATATGGGAGTAGGAGGTGAATTGGTTACCCGCCTGACCGGTTTCACCGATCACCGCCGGCTGCATCAGAGGCTAATGGTCGGCAGTTGTTGTGTCTCTCGCTGGCTCTATAAATGGCCACCATCACATGTGGAAGTGCTGATTGGAACCATATGGTGGTTGAACACTCCACCGCATCATCACCATGCGCCAACCCACCGCACATTCCTCCAGCCCCTTCACACATAATTTCCTGTCCAAAGTAAAAAGGAAATGCAAGCATGCAATCTCACCTGTCACCAGAGGGGGCTGTTTCATAACTAATTCATTCAGTACCTCGCAATGGGCACTAGAGGGCTTTCTCTTTTTTTATGAATGACCTACTTCATTCTTCTGGTGAACACTAGCGGAAGATTATACACAACAATTCCTATAAGGGAATCGTGTGATGGAACCAAGGTAGCGCACAACAAAAGATCCAAAAAAAGGATACCACAATATTCTAATATTCTAACTCTTAACTGTACAATTAAAATAATGACCCAACAGTAGAGATGAGCGAACTTCTAGAAGTCCGGGTTCTGCTGGTTCGGCCGAACTTCGGGACAAAGTCCGGGTTCGGGTCCGGACAGAACCCGAACTTTGTCCCGGACCCCGAACCCCATTGAAATCAATGGGGACACAGACTTTTAGGCACAAAAATGGCTGTAAAATAGTCCTGGAAGGTCCTAGAGGTCCTAAAGGAAATGGGGGTAAGGGTGGGACAAGTGACCTACAAAGAAATGGGGACAGGGAAATAACTTTAAATATTTAAAAAAAAATAAAAACATAAAAAAAGCAAAAATGGAGATCATCTTCAAAATGGGTCTGAAAAGTATTAATTAACGGTAGAGGCCATAGAAATGTTCTAAAATCATCTTCAAACTGTGTCAAAAAAGTATAAATAAGCCGGGAGAACCCATATCACTGTTCTGCAAAATGTGTGTGTCACTTTAAATGAAACCGGGAATAAGTGAACATCTGTTCTGCAAACTTATTTAAAGTCTGTGTGTCACTTTTAATGAAGCCGTGAATAAGTGAACATCTGTTCTGCAAACTTATTTAAAGTCTGTGTGTCACTTTAAATGAAACCGGAAATAAGTGCACATCTGTTCTGCAAACTTATTTAACGTCTGTGTTTCACTTTAAATGAAACCGGAAATAAGTGCACATCTGTTCTGCAAACTTATTTAAAGTCTGTGTGTCACTTTTAATGAAACCGTGAATAAGTGCACATCTGTTCTGCAAACAGAACATCTGTTCTTCACACAGAACATCTGGTCTTCACACATCTGTTTAGTCTGTCTCACTTTTATTATAGCCGCTAATAAGTCAACATCTGTTCTTCGCACATCTGTTTAGTCTGTCACTTTTATTATAGCCGCTAATAAGTCAACATCTGTTCTTCACACAGAACATCTGTTCTGCACCAGAACATCTGTTCTTCACACAGAACATCTGTTCTGCACACATCTGGAAATAGTTTAGAACAATTTACCTAAAACCGGGGAGGAACCATACACCTGTTCTTCAAATATCTGGAATCTGTGTGTGAAACTACAGCATAGAGAAGAACAGGCATATGGTTCCGCTCTTTACGCACAGTTTGCAGATGTTTGAAGAACAGGTGTATGGTTCCTCCCCGGTTTTAGGTAAAGTGTTCTAAACTATTTCCAGATGTGTGTCTCCCTCTATCAGAACAGATGTTCACTTATTCCCGGTTTCATTTAAAGTGACACACACATTTTGCAGAACAGTGATATGGGTTCTCCCGGCTTATTTATACTTTTTTGACACAGTTTGAAGATGATTTTAGAACAGTTCTATGGCCTCTACTGTTAATTAATACTTTTCAGACCCAGTTTGAAGATGATCCCCATTCACCTCCATTTTTGCTTTTTTATGTTTTTATTTTTTTTAAATATTTAAAGTTATTTCCCTGTCCCCATTTCTTTGTAGGGCACTTGTCCCACCCTTACCCCAATGTCCCTTCCTTTTGCAGACCTCTAGGACCTTCCTGGACTTTTTTACAGCATTTTTTAGAATTTTCATTAAAATTACCAGAACCCCGGACCCGAACCCGGACTTTTTTTGAAAAGTCCGGGTTCGGGTCCGGGTCCCGGACACCCCAAAGTTCGGTACGGACCTGAACTTTACAGTCCGGGTTCGCTCAACTCTACCCAACAGGTATTTAGAACAAAAAATAAATAAAACAAAACCCAACCACCACATATCCCACCAAGGATCCTATTCATATTTAATGCTCAAGAAACGGGACAAAGCTAAGGCTTTCATTTGAGCCTAGTGCCTTAATGGCTTCTAATTCCCATATCCATTGGGTTTCACATTGGAGAACCCTCTGGTCAAAGTTATCCCTTCCTGAATCTTGGGGTATCACCTCTAGAACCCAGCATTTCAAGCAGCTGGGATCTTATGTTGCAAACAAACATGTCGTGCTAGGGCTGCTTTTTTTTTTTTTTTAAAGAGATTGTATTGACCTTATAAATGTGTTGACAATACATTATGACACAGTGCAGACCCATCTGGTCTGGATAATACATATTGTGGCATTGATTAACAGAGGGGTGACAATAGAGCAAACATAAGAATAATGCAACATAACGGTATATGGCAAAAATAAAAGACTGGATGGGTCTCCCTCTATCAGAACTAGGGTGAAATAACCTTGGTGAGTGGGGGGGGGGGCAAAGGGGGAGGACACTTCCACCAGAGTTTCTGTGTTGAGTTTGAAGCGGGTGTCAATTTGAAGCCAGTTGTAGCCAAGGCGCCAGAGAAGATGGAGGATGATTGCAGGTAAGAGCATCGCGAAAAAAGTAGGGCCTCCCAAAAGGCATGATCAGAGAAGATCCTCTGGTATGAGGGAGGGCTGTTGTGCCACATGGTACCTGAAAGATTCTTGAAGAGTATCGATCTCCTCCTAGGATAGGGTAGCCGTGATGAAAGGCGACCATTTACAAAAAAAGTGGCAAGATTGCTTGGGGTGAGAGAAGTCAGTGTTGATCTTGTTCTTATAAAATAGTGAGATCATCTCTTTCTTGACTTGCGGAATAGAGGGGCTTAGGGGAGAGGTCCAGATCTTAAGAATGGCTCGACGTGCCACTAGAAGACAGATCAGTGAGGGATGCTTTTAAGTGGTGATTCTCTATCTCATAAATGTGCTTCTGGAACTGCTTCTGCACAGGTCTGATGGTCTTGCCAAAACGATCCACAGGAGCACAAGATTTCACGGATTTCACAAAATCTAAACTCACTTCCTCAGGAGAGTTACAGATGGATATCTATAGATAGAAACAGGATAAAGTAAGTGGGAAAAAAAGGGGGAGAATGGGGGTGCTTTCTCTCTGCAAAATGTGCCTATCCCGATCTTCCCCCCGTATGTCTTGTGGGATACGTTCCAGGGCCAAAAATTGTACATATAAGGGACAATAGGCATGATCATGATCAAAATGCACCTGTCCCTGCAGATGTTATCAATTTACACTTGAAAGACCCACTAACCTATCTTATCTGCTAATACAGTATACGTGAAAGTTCCTTGTATCTATCCAACAAAATGTGAGCTTGGGTATGTTTCAGTGTGGTTTGATCCATTCACTTTTTTCTAATTTTTTTCTCTTACTTCACCCTGTTTTCATTTCTAGATATCCATCTGTACCTCTCCCAATGAAGCAAGTTTTGATCTTGCCAAATGCATAGAGAAAATCAGTACAGAGTATCCACTTTATGGAAGTTCTTAATGATTTATGGTTATTCTTGTACTTATATCATGGGTTACTATGTATGACAACTTGTTTTTAAATGTACTTTAATATTTGTTTTGTGTAACAGTAAAACTTTTGTACATCTTTCTTTTGGCTCTGCCGTGTTAACGTCCCGTGGGCAATGTTCTCTCTTTGTGTATGTAAAATTTGGGACTGAGGCACGGCAATACCCTATACATGCCTGCTCATTTTCTGTATATACTGTTGCTTGTTATAGTTTAATAGGTGTTCTGTGATTTTTCTAGTAATAAATATGCTTTATTTTTTTCAGAAATCTTGGGAGAGCAATTTATTTATTATTATTATTATCATCATTATTATTATTACTATTAATATTATTACTATTCATCTATTATGATTATTATTCCCTTATTATTCAGTGCTTTATTTTTGATTCATAGTTCAGTGGATAAGGGTTTTCACACACTGAAATTCATTTTTGGGAGGTGTAGAACTTGGTACAAATAAGGAATTCTATTTAAAATGAAATGTGGTAGAGGTGAATTTTTTTTATTGATCCAGTGATGACCAGTAAGTCTGGCCAATAAAAGAATAGTTCAGTCCAGTCACCTTGGGGTGCTTTAACCACTTCAAGACTGAATACTTTCGATCCTTTCCTGCCCAGGCCATTTTTCAGATTTCATTACACCAAACAAATTTTTCATATTTTTTGTTATACAATTTTGCAAATAAGCAATCTTTCTTTATACATTTAGGACAAAATGTATTCTGCTACATTTCTTTGGTAAAAATAACCCAATTCAGTGTATATTATTTACGCTATGTGAAAGTTACAGTGTTTACCAACCATTACATGTATTTGAAAAATTTTCAATCTTTTTTTTTTAACCATATTTTTTATTGATATACAAGATGCACGAATATGATGAACAGGTAGGTATGTTGTAAACATATACTATATATTCAAGGAACCGGATATACAAAGTAAACAAAATAAACATAAACTATTGCTGTTCACCACCAGAGTTACTTGCAACATATGTTGGAATGTCCTGTTTATGAGGTAAAGCCTGTCATCCCTATTGGGAACATACTGTGAGCAGGCTATTAGGAGGTATGGTTAGGAACCCCGCTAGTGAACCTTCTAAGGGTGGTTTCACATGGATGTTCCTTTATTTGTTCAGTTCAGTCTTATTTATTTTTGTAAAAAATTGGATCAAAAACGGATATGGATGTCAATTTTTACATCTGTTTCCATGTCCACTGACATCCATGTTTTACAAAAAAAAGTGACTGAATTTCAAACACTGTACCAGGACACATGCCCTCAACATGGGGGGGTGGGTGCTTTGGAGCAGGGGGGCCCTGTGCCACCCCCCCACCCCAAAGCACCTTGTCCCCATGTTGATGAGGACAAGGGCCTATTCCCAATAGCCCTGGCTGGTGGTTGTCAGGAACTGCAGGCAGTCGCCTTATCGGAATCTGGAAGCCCCCTTTAACAAAGGGGCCCCCAGATCATGGCCCCCCACCCTATGTGAATGAGTATGGGGTACATTGTACCCATACCCATTCACCTAAAAAAGTGTCAAAAGTAAAAACAGTAGACAGATTTTTGACAAATCAATTTATTAAATCTGCTTGGGCATCTCTTCTGATTTCTTCTCCCCTCTCTGGCTCTTCTCCCTTGTCCAGCGACGTCTTCTCCCTCTGCCAGTTCTTCTCCGCTCGGCGCTGTCTTCTGCTCTTTTGCTGGGTCTTCTCTCTGCGCTGTCTTCTGTTCTTTTGCCGGGTCTTCTCTCTGCGCTGTCTTTTCCCTTTGTTCTTCTTATGTTCTCCTTCCGTTGTTGACTCAACACTTTCTCTCGCTTGAATGCTGACTAATAAAGACATGGGATGGGGTCACCGGGTGACTTTATCCGGAGGCCCCACCCCTTGTGAAGTCACCATCCAAGGCATGATGGGGCGGTGACGTCACAAGGGGGCTTTTGGATGACAACCATATGTCACATTGTCTGTGGAAGGTATGTGCTTTCCCTTCTTTGTATGCAAGCATTCATTTCATTGTGCATTGTGAGTTGACTCTAGTTTTAACTTCTTCCATGCGCAGGGAAGTTTTTGTTCTCCATTTGGTTGCTATGCATATACGGCAGCGGTAGGCAACCTGGGGCCCTCCAGCTGTTGCAGAGTCCCATCATGCCTCTGGGAGTAACTGTCAGACTTGCAATGCCTCATAGGAAATGTAGTTCCACATCAGCTGGAGGGCTACAACTTGCCTACCGCTGATATATGAGCAGCATATAATATGTGTATTACTACTTTTCTTGATAAATAAGGAAGAGTCTATACCCAAAACTCAATAGCCCCAATTCTTGGGTGATGATAGAGATAGTACCAGTGATGTCTGATATAAGGGAGAGCACATCCTTCCAGTAAGGCTGTAGAGCCACACAAGACCAAAATATGCGTAGGAGATTGCCAGAGCAGTGGCATTCTCTCCAATGCATAGGGGACAGGTTTGGGTCCAATTTATGTAGACACATTGGAGCAAGTACCACATATAGAGAATTTTTTGAGCATTATCCCAGTGGTTCACACACGCTGATGGTTTACTTCGGGATTGGCACCGAACTTGACCCAAACTTGACCCCGGACCCCGAACCCCATTGAAGTCAATGGTGACCCAAACTTTTGGGCACAAAAATGGCTCTAAAATGGGGATAGGGAAATAACATATAAAAAATAAAAATTGGAGGAGGAGGTGGATGTGGAGTTGGAGCCTAGCGGTTGAGGTGGCGGTGACCATGGCGGTGTAGGTGGAGGTGGAGGAGGAGGAGGTAGCCAACACTGTTTTTTGTTTGTTTGTTTTTTTTTCTAATTGGGGTAGCCCCCAAAATATTGAGACATATTCAAAAAAAAAAAGTATACCAATGGCTGTGTGAGGCCGGTCTAAATGTCTATTTTGCACAAGGTACAGACAAGTATTATGAGATCCATGCCTGGTTCATTTTAATAAACGCTAGCTTGTCCACGTTGGCTGTAGACAGGCAGCTGCACTTGTCTGTGATTAGGCCCCCTTCCGTGCTAAACACACATTCAGACAATACACTGGCTGCAGGGCAGGCCAGCACCTCTAAGACATAAAGGGCAAGCTCAGGCCATGTGCCCAATTTGGAGACCCAGAAGTTGAATGGGGCAGACCCATCAGTCAGTACGTGTAGGCATGTGCACACATACTGTTCCACCATGTTGCTGAAATGTTGCCTCCTGCTAAGACGTTGTCTATCGTATGGTGGTGCTGTTTGTTGTGGCGGGCTGCTGACAAAGCTTTTCCATATTTCGGACATGCTAACCCTGCCTTCTGAGGTGCTGGCGACCTCTTCCTCCTCCTCTGCCTTCGCTTTGTGCTTCCACTGAGCCCCCAATGTCATTTGGGAATGCCCTCAGCAGCGTGTCTACCAGCGTATCTTCCGATGACGCTCCAGTAGGGAATTAAGGACGGCACATTGTCCTTGTAATGGGGATCCAGCAGGGTGGCGACCCAGTAATCAGCACAAGTTAAAATGTGGACAACTGGGCTGTCGTTGAGCAGGCACTGCAGCATGTAGTCGCTCATGTGTGCCAGGCTGCCCAGAGGCAAAGACAAGCTGTCCTCTGTGGGAGGTGTATCATCGGTGTCCTCCGTATCCCCCCAGCCATGCTCCAGTGATGTTGACGAGCTGGGTAGGGTGCCATCCTGCTGTGAACACGGTTCCTCCTCCTCCTCATCATCATCATCATCCTCGTCCTCCTCATCCTCCAGAACTGTGCCCTGGCTTGAAATTTTTTTACCTGGCCTATGCTGATGCAGGAGCCCACCCTCCAAGCCACTTGTGAATGACTGGCCTGATAACCGTGGCAATGACCCCTCTTCCTCCTCCTCCTGTGCCACATCCTCTTCCATCATCGCCCGAAGTGTTTTTTCAAGGAGACATAGAAGTGGAATAGTAATGCTGAGAACAGCGTCATCGGCACCGGCCATGTTGGTGGAGTACTCGAAACACCGCAATATGGTACACAGGTCTCGCATGGAGCGAAGGTGAAGTGGTGTTGTTCCGCAGAGTGACTGATCCGTGCGTGCTGCAGCTGAAACTCCGTTTTTGCCTGCTGCTGCTCGCACAGTCTCTCCAGCATGTGCAAGGTGGAGTTCCACCTTGTGGGCACATCGCATAGGAGGCGGTGAGCGGGAAGGCCGAAGTTCCGCTGCAGCGCAGACAGGCGAGCAGCAGCAAGTTGAGAATTCCGAAAGCGCACACAGATGGCCCGCACTTTCTGCAGCAGCTCTGACGTATTCGGGTAGTTTTTTTAGAAATTTCTGCACCACCAAATTCAGCACATGCGCCAGGCAAGGGATGTGCATCAAACCGGCTAGACCAAGAGCTGCTACGAGATTTCGCCCATTATCGCACACCACCAGGCCACGGAGTAGAAGGAGGAGGCAACAGGAGGCTAAGAGAAATGCCCTGCAATCCTCGGTGGCGGAAGGACATGTGCCAAACGGCTAGCTGCCTCAGGCCCATCCGCCACTACATTTGCCCAGTGTGCAGTTAGCGAGATATAGCATCCCTGCCCGTGTTTACTGGTCCACGTATCAGTGGTTATGTGGACCTTGCCACAGATGGCATTGTGCAGTGCACACTTGATCTTGTCCCCGACTTGTTTGTGCAGGGAAGGGATGGCTCATCTGGAAAAGTAGTGGCGGCTGGGAACCACGTACTGTGGTGTTTGGGAGATGAAGAGCTGTAAGCTTCCATGGGACCGTGTGGAAATGCTTGGGGGATGGTGGCGGACATGGTGGTTTTGCTGTCACATCGTCTGTTTGCTGGGTGGCAGGTGACACTGGCACTGTAGAAGTGGAGGAATGCCGAGGCAGCAGCAGAAGAGGAAGCAGGAGGAGGCCGAGACCTTTCTTGGATTTTGAGGCGCTTATTCCACTGCAACTCATGCTTTGCATGTAGATGCCTGGTCATGCAGGTTGTGGTCAGGTTTAGAACATATATGCCTCGCTCCAGGCTCTCATTGCACAGCGTGCAAACCACTTGTGTCTTGTCATCAGCACATTGTCTGAAGAACTGCCACGCGGGGGAACGACTTTGAGCTGCCTTTGGTGTGCTAGGTCCCTGGGTGAGGTGGGTAGTAGCAGGCGTACTGTCAACCTGCTTCCTATTTTGCTGTGCTGGTGCCTCTGTGTGACCACCACCTCTTCCTCCAAACTGCACACGTCACTCGCATGACCTTCATTCCATGTGGGGTCTAGGACCTCATCATCCTCCACATTATCTTCCACCCACCCTTCACCACTGCCCTCCTTGTCAGTCTGCATACTGTGGAAAGCCGTTAGCAGTTGGCACCTGTGTTTCGTCATCATCAGAGACGTGCTGCGGTGGTGTTTTCATGTCCTCATCCTGCAACAGAAGTGGTTGGGCATCGGTGCACTCAATGTCTTCCACTTCTGGGGCAGGGCTATGTGGATGGCCCACAGAAAGCACACCAGCAGAGTCATCAAAAAGCATAAGAGACTGCTGCATGACTTGGGGCTCAGACTGCTTGGCTGATTTACAAGGGGCTGAGGTGAAAGACAGATAGCCATGCGGTTCAGGTGCCAACTTTGAGCTTTCATCAAGGGACCGGGTGGGAGACAATGTGAAGGAACTGGAGGCATTGCCAGCCACCCAATCTACTATCGCCTGTACTTGCTCTGGCCTCACCATTCGTTGAGCGACATTCGGGCCTACCATATAACGTTGAAGGTTCTGTCGGCTACTCGCACCTGAGGAACGTGTTTCACTTGTGCATGTAGCTGGCATAAATCGACCATGTCCTCTTCTTGCAACAGGAACTACACCAACACCAGCAGCACCAGCAGCACCACGACCACGTCCCTTATTTGACGCTCTCCTCATTCTGGATGCAAATGTACTATGTAGCACTATTTATTAATAATAAAAAAAATAATAATAAATTATTATTCTTTTTTTTTAAACCAGCAATGTAGACACACTTTTTATTTTTGTGCAAGAAATACACCCCTGGTCGCAAATGTAGTATTTAGCTTTTTTTTTTTTAAACCAGCAATGTAGACGCACTTTTTATTTTTGAGCAAGAAATACACAGCAAGGTGCAAATGTACTATGTAGCACTATTTATTAATACAAAAAAAAGAATAATAAATTATTCTTTTTTTTTTAAAAACAGCAATGTAGATGCACTTTTTATTTTTGTGCAAGAAATGCACCGCTAACACCAGCAGCAGGAACCTCCCCCTACACCAGTATGAGATGATTTTAGAACGATAATCTGTCCCTCACACCACCAACAGGAATCTCTCCCTACTCTACTATGAGATGATTTTAGAACGATAATATGCCCCTCACAGCACTGACAGGAACCTGTCCCTACTGCAATAGGAGATGATTTTAGAAAGATAATCTGTCCCTCACAACACCGACAGGAACCTCTCTCTACACCAGTATGAGATGATTTTAGAATGATAATCTGTTGGCTTCTAAGGGCAAACGACTGAAATGCTTGTTGATTGGCTGCCCTGCAGCTATTGAAAAGGCGCGAAAAATACCAGAATATCGAACCCGAACCCGGACTTTTTCTCAAATGTCCATGTTCGGGACACGGACACCCCAAAATCCGGTACAAACCTGAACTTTACAGTCCGCTCAACTCTAGCCTTTAGCTTTAGAAGAGGCTTTGTTCATTAGAAAGTTCCATAATGGAAGGGGCACTTCCATTTGAAGGTTTGAGTTTTTCCCCTTATAGTGATTGATTTTCTGAATCTTACATTTTTTTCCCGCTTAATAAAGACCAAGCCGCAATCCTGGCTTGTATAATCGTTTAAGGGGGAGTGTCTGGGTTGTGGTAAAAAAAAAAAGAAAAAAATGATCAATCCTGATGTACTGACAGCCTATTTAATTTATGACCCTAAAATGCCATGACAGTACAATACCCCCAAATGAATATTTTTTGGAAAGAAGGCAGTACAAGGCATTTAGTAGGGATGGGCCAAACACCCCCCAGTTTGTTTTGCACCAGAACTTGCGAACAGGCTAAACATTTGTGCAAACACGCGAACGCCGTTAAAATCAATGGGACTCGAACATGAAAAATCAAAAGTGCTCATTTTAAAGGCTTATATGCAAGTTATGGCCCTAAAAAGTGTATGGGGACCCGGGTCCTGCCCTAGGGGACATGTATCAATGCAAAAAAAGTTTTTAAATCGATAATTTTTTCAGGAGCAATAATTTTAAAATTGCTTAAAGTGAAACAATAAAAATGAAATATTCCTTTAAATATCCTGCCTGGGCAGTCCCCTTAGTCTGCATGTAAAAGGGCGCACCTCTGTGATGTTTAGAACAGTGCCAGAGCAAAATCACATTTGCACAGGAAAAATTCTCATTTAAAACCCCTCGTGGCTGTAACGTATTGCCGGTTCCCAGCAATATAGATAAAATTACCGAAAAAGCATTGCGTCCCCCCCCCCCCCCCCAGTCCATAACAGGCCCTTTAGTTCTGGTATGGATTTTAAGGGGAAGCCCGCTCCGAAAATTTTCTTTAAAAAATTGCTTAGGGTTCCCCCCCAAAGTCCATAGCAGACACTTCAGGTCTGGTATGTATTTTAAGGGGAACTCTGTGACAAATGTAAAAAAAAAAAGGCGTAGGGGTCCCCCAAAATCCAAACCAGACCCTTATCCAAGCACGCAGCCCTGGCATGGCAGGAGGGGATGTGGATGAGCAAGTGCCCCCTCAAACCATACCAGGCCACATTCCCTCAACTTGGGGAGGATGCTTGAGGTCGCCCCCAAAGCACCTTGTCCCCATGCTGATGAGGAGGAGGGCCTCATCCCCACAACCCTTGCCTTGTGGGGGAGCTATTTCACACAATAAAGGACTTGTGAAAAACTTCTCTTGTTTTTTGTTCCACTTTACTCCTTTTTTGGTGAATGGGTAGGGGTACAATGTACCCCATACCTATTCACATGGGGGGTCAGGATCTGGGGGCCCCCTGATTAAAGGGGGCTTCCAGATTCCTGTAAGCCCCCGCCCGCAGACCCCCACAACCGCAACGGTTGTGGGGATGAAGCCCTTTTCCCCATCAACATGGGGACAAGGTGCTTTGAGGGGGAGCTCAAAGCACCCTCCCCATGTTGAGGGCATGTGGCCTGATATGGTTTGGAGGGGGGGCACTCACTCATCCCCACCCCCTCCTGCCATGCCGGAGCTGCATGCTCAGATAAGGGTCTGGTTTGGATTTTGGGAGGGACCCCACACCATTTTTTTAAAAGTTGGCGCGCGGTTGCCCTTAAAATCCATACCAGACCTGAAGGGCCTGGTATGGACTTTGGGGGGACCCCCACATCATTTTTTTTTGGCACGGGGTTCCCCTTAGATCCATACAAGACCTGAAGGGCCTGGTTTGGATTTTAGGGGGACTCCCACGTAATTTTTTTAAAATAAATTTGGCCCGGGGTTCCGCTTAAAATCCATACCAGACCACAAGGACCTGGTTTGGATTTTGGGTGGGACCCCCAAATCATATATATACACTAGGAAGGTATATATTTTTGCAATGCCTGTACTAACGGACTGTATACAGATCACCCTATCTATCTATATATCTAGTATATATTTCACTCTACACTAAACTGCCGGCACTAACTGACTGTATATAGATTGCCCTATCTATCTATCTATCTATCTATCTATCTATCTATCTATCTATCTATCTATCTATCTATCTATCTATCTATCTATCTGTTTTTCACAATGCACAGTAATCAGCTAGCTACACTAAACTGCCTGTATGCCGCTAGCCAAGCTCACTCTCTATCCACTGCTATACACACACTACATAGAGCAGCTGTATAAGTGGCCCTGCACTGCCTGCCCCTTGAGCCCAGCGTTGCCCTCCAGAGTACAGCCATCTCCGGAGCTGGAGGCATGCAGGTTGCTCGCTACTGTCACTTTGTAAATACAGAAGCGCTGCTTCTGTATTTACAAATGACATCTCTCCTCCCCCTGCAGCCGCTCTGATCCCTCTGGCATTTATGAGAGCAGAGGAAGGGGGCGGGGAATCTGAAAAAGGGAAGCAGCCTCCCTCGTAGGACAACATGCTGTGAGTAACGTGCAGAGGAAAACTCTGTATGGAATCCTGGGGTTGGGGCTGTGGGATGAGAGCCTTGTACTTGTGGGGAGTGGAGCTCTCTATTGGAATCCCCGGGCAGAAATGCTGAACTGAAATCAGGAGGAGGGGACTGGAACTCTGCACTGGAATCAGGGGGGGGGGGAGAGGCGTGCACACCTCACCCTGCACTCTGCACCCACCTCACCCTGCACTCTGCACCCACCTCACTCTGCACCCACCTCACCCTGCACCCACCTCACCCTGCACCCACCTCACCCTGCACTCTGCACACACCTCACCCTGCACTCTGCACCCACCTCACCCTGCACTCTGCAACCACCTCACCCTGAACTCTGCACCCACCTCACTCTGCACCCACCTCATCCTGCACCCACCTCACCCTGCACTCTGCACCCACCTCATTCTGCACCCACCTCACCCTGCACTCTGCACCCACCTCATCCTGCACCCACCTCACCCTACACTCTGCACCCACCTCACCCTGAACTCTGCACCCACCTCACCCTGCACTCTGCACCCACCTCACCCTGCACTCTGCACCCACCTCACCCTGAACCCACCTGACCCTGCACTAAACAGTGAGTGGTAATGACGTGTTGTAACCTCTGTCAGCCAATTGCCAATTGATCTGCTGCAGTAAACGCAATTGCAATCACTGCCTGATCTGCTGCAGTAAACTCATTTTGAGTCTAGCTGGGGGGGGAGGGCAAGAAAATGTTTGCCCAGGGTCCAATCAGTATTAAAGATGGCCCTGGCTTACACTGGTGTGTCAGTGATAAGGAACACTCTTGCTGGCATTGAGTACATTGGCCTGGTAACAGTGGGACTGGTATGGCAGTAGTCAGGAAAACTGTCTGGTGTGGTAGCAATCAGGAATAGAGTTGAGCGAACCCGGACTGTAAAGTTCGGGTCCGTACCGAACTTTGGGGTGTCCGGGACCCGGACCCGGACTTTTCAAAAAAAGTCCGGGTTCGGGTCCGGGGTTCTGGTAATTTTAATGAAAAATTTTAAAAATGCTGTAAAAAAGCCCAGGAAGGTCCTAGAGGTCTGCAAAAAGTAGGAAAATGTGGGTAAGGGTGGGACAAGTGCCCTACAAAGAAATGGGGACAGTGAAATAACTTTAAATATTTAAAAAAAAATAAAAACATAAAAATGCAAAAATGGAGATCATCTTCAAAATGGGTCTGAAAAGTATTAATTAACATTAGAGGCCATAGAACTGTTCTAAAATCATCTTCAAACTATGCCCAAAAAGTATAAATAAGCCCAGAGTACCCATATCACTGTTCTGCAAAATGTGTGTATCAC
>BLSH010425345.1:94972-114910 GCA_018402905.1 Glandirana rugosa
CGGAATTGACTATAGTGACTTTTGATTATAAGGTTACGGAGGTTGGGGTCCAGTAGGGTTATACTCCTAACCGTTTCCTATAGATGTCGACGTGACGGAGGGTAGGGGGACTAAGGCCGATACCCCTGACGATACTGATTTAGGAGGTCATGGGGTAGATAACAGAATGGTAATCTGTCCCTGTCTCCTTCCGCGTTAGACTTACATCGTGTAAATGTATAAATAACACCTCCGACTGTCGACCTAATGGACATTGTGACTCCCCTGTGGTTCCCGTGGTCTGATTTACGCGGTATGACATATGTCATTACTGTT
The DNA here is from genome assembly GCA_018402905.1 of Glandirana rugosa. Lineage (NCBI taxonomy): Eukaryota > Metazoa > Chordata > Amphibia > Anura > Ranidae > Glandirana > Glandirana rugosa. Next base: position 95,288 of record BLSH010425345.1, read on the forward strand.
CGAACCCGAACGATTTTTGAAATGTCCGGGTCCGGGTCCGTGCCACGGACACCCGAAAGTTCGGTACGGACCCGAACGTTACAGTCCGGGTTCGCTCAACACTACTCTTCATGATGAGAGATTACATAGACCTTGTCTATAAGCATAATTGTTTTCCACCAATGTGAGTTGCCTTATTTTTGTGGGCTTGTCATTACTGTATACAGTATGGCGCATTTAGTCTGGTGCCCTTGGTGTCCCCTCAGTGTTACAGGTAATCCAGCTGTCAGCCTCCACAATAAATATGTAAATGTGCTACATTCAGATTGCGCCTTCCTCTGTCCCTGTCTAATGGTAAGACAATAGATGGGGTACTGGAGGATTTAGTCATAGCAGTCCCCATAGCCGGAATCAGGGGGATGGGAGGCAGTGCAGCTGTAGATATCCTTTGCCAATCCTCATATTGGGATGACCTGGGGTTGGAGGCATTGGAATATTAGTTTTCAGTGATATCAGTTAAGGCTGAAAGAAGTCTGAATGATGTCCTGAGCACTGCCATTGCTGCGGACAGAATCGGGGACAGCCTGCTGAAAGCAGGGTTTGTCACTGGATGTCTGGTCCCTCAATTGTAAGCAAAATTGACTGAAGATAGAAGTAATAACTACCAAAAATGATATATAAAATAAAATAAAAATTGGGTCTGGAATTACACTTACAATTATTTTAGAATAAAACTGTCTAAATAGCAGACAGTGAGATACTTGATTTTCTCACTGGGTGCTGATGTTTGTTCCCCCTGGAGACTAGCGGGTAAATATTTTTGCTAAATACATGTGGCATCAGCTATGTGTTCCTGAGAAAGATGTGACTTTTACCTTAAACTTTAATTAAAATTTCTCAGTGCTCAGCTTACTTGTCTTTTATTATATAAGCCAACCCCGTTCTCTGTAGAGTAGACCTCCACTCAAGTTTTCCAGCTGTCTACATTCTCAGCACCAACTGAACTACCCGGTAAGTATATGCTGCAATATCGTTATTATATTATTAATCTTATTATATTTATAAGGAAAGAAACCTTGGTATTCAGTTTTCAGGTAAAGTTTAAATGTTAAATTTGATTCTAAATGATAGCAAGGTTCTTCATATGTTTTTTCTCATAATATTCTCATAATCGTTTATTTTGTACAATGAATTTCTAATTGATTCACTAATTCAATATAGAAAATACTAACATTGGACAACCTAGAATTAAACCAACGATTGTAGGTATTTGGAAGCTTAAAACACAATGAAGCAGATCGGACAAAGATTTATTTTTTGCCCTGAATTGTTTTAGCTTATTACAATTTTGATTACATTTTTATTAAACTCTAAATCCTAAATATATTGCCCCAATTAAGGAATAGTACAGTAGAAAGCTAGAATTCATAAATGATATGTCTTATGATGATCAATTATTTTCACATAATCTCAGTAGTCACATTTTCCTTCTCTTCAAGCTTGAAACAAATTAAATTCACAGAGATCATTATCAGGGACTCTTCTCATTCATGCAAGAACAACCCTCTAGAAACCGTTAGTTCAGTTAGTAATGTAGATAATTATAAATTGTTTTCACTCTAAAATCCTTTACTTCTGATTGAATGAATTCTAGAGTAGGCATCTCCCATTTAAGATATAAAGCAATGGTAACCATAGACAATGGAGATCGGAACTTTGGTTCTTGTGAATAGCTCCAATGACATCTAAGAACCTGCTGTGCTCCTTTTTTTGGGATTGAGGAACAAGATAGATGAAGACCCCTTAATCATTGTTTTATCCATGGGTAACCAGATCCAGTAAGGTCTGGAAAGCATCAAGCAAATCCATGTCATTAAAAACCACTTAACCTCCTCAAAATAGGTGCCCGGGTCTACGCGATCTTTTGTGATGGTTTAGAGCAAACATTGGACCATTTATTGTATTGGGACCACCATTTTATGTGTGCCTAACATTAGGGGGCCTTGTGTTTTTTTTAGTTATGTTTTACATTTTGTCTTCTTTTTCTTTCCATGAATCCAAATTATCAACAGAGCCCAAAGATGTTCACCATGAAGAAATCTCTGTTGCTTCTTTTCTTTCTTGGGACCATCTCCTTATCTCTCTGTGAGGAAGAGTAAGTATCTAAAAGAATTTTTAAAATAAAAGTAAAGACTTTTAAAGGGTAACTTTGAGCAATCTACTAAACATACAGGCGAAATACAGATATTAGGATTGTTTTACCCACCAAATAATTTTTAAGTCTGTTTATTTAGTCCTGGGATTTGCACAGCTTTGCAACACAGCACAGACCTTGTGGCCATCTCATCAATGACTTTCATTTCTATGAGGCTACAATAAAAACATAAATGGCAATCAGGAACCTGTGCAATGGTAATATTTGTGCTAGTACAGGTAGCTTTAGCTTTTATCATTTATAAACATTAGCAATGAAAAAACCTGATGTAAAGCTGCGCTTAATCTTTATAAAATTGTGCAAATCAAGCAAATAATTGAAAACAATAATTAATATACAAGGAAACTGTTATCAAAAATGGTAATAGTTCAAATATTGGGCCAATAAATCAATAGCTCTCCAAGTGCCAGTGCCAGTGCAATGTGTCACGCTCTTCACCATCAGCATTCCACTAGGTACAAACAATGCCCCTTCCCCAATGGGACCACACTCACCAGATGGAGATAACCACCTTGGCATATACCAGGGTAGGTCTCAAAGGCTTGTTCCACAGCTCTGCTGTGGGTGCCAATATCCTTCCCTTTGTTAACTGCAGTCTTTCTAATAGAGATCCATAGCACCACTCTCATACATGGAAGGAATCGAGCACAGAAGGAATCATAGTGCATATAATATTTATTAGCCTCTTGCCGCAAAATCATATACCTGTACATCATTTTTCTCAAGTGCTTGTACCAAAGTGATGCCTGCAGGTGCAGGCATCACTCCAGTACTGTTTTTTTAGAGCCAACGGTCAGTTTTCTTGTGATAGCAACTAATGCGGCTAAGCAGCCACTCGGCTGTTATTACAAGCAGGGGACACCCCCCTCGCGCCGCCTTCCACCATTCCTCCTGGGTCTCCCATCCCACAGGAGACCAAAGCCACCAGCCATCACATTGGTTTACTCGGCAGCCAATGACAGCATTTTTAAATAACCCACAGTATTAAAAAAAAATATATAGGGAAAGTGTTAAAAAAAAAAGAAAATAAATAATAATAAAAAAAAATTAAAGTATCCCATCCCTCTGTGCTCGCGCACCAAAGCAAACACATACAAAATTTGCGCCCGCAAATGTAAACAATGTTCAAAGCACACATGTGAGGTATCGCCATGATCACTAGAATGAGAGCAATAATTCTAGAGCAAGACCTCCTCTGTATCTCTAAACAGGTAACCGTTAACATTTTTTACAGCATAGCCTGTTAGCATGACATGTTTCTATTTACTCAGTGTAACACCATCCTTCACATTATACAAAAATTGGGCTAAATTTAATGTTTAGTTCTTTTTTTTCTTCATTGAAGAGTATTTACGTTTGAAAGATCACCGTGCAAATACAGTGCAACGTAAATTATTGCAATGACCATCATTTTATTCTCTATGGTCTCTACTAAATAAATAGCTACAATGTTTGGAAGTTCTAAGTAATTTTCTAGCAAACAATACTAATTTTAACATGTAGGCAGCAAGTGTCAGAAATAGGGCTAGAAGTGGTTAGGATCCATAGAAAAGATTAAAAACACACTCACAATTGCTAGTGGTGACCAATGGCATGTTCCTATACAAAGAGAGCAGTATATGGCTGGAGTACTGACCTGCCTGTCTGGGCTTATACCTGCAGTCCAGCTCAGTACCTTTCCATCTGCTTCTGCAGACAATGGTTTAAAATTACAGGTGCATGACAATTATGGACAATTCACATCATCTCATTGCATTATCGTCTTTCAATAGTTTTTTTTACTGAATTTAGAAAAAAGGAATAAGAAAAGGTGGTACAGACAGTTGTGCATTGCTACATCTAAATCAATATAAAGAGTTGAATAGGAGTACAGTTTTAAAGTGTGACACACATCATCCGTTGATCTATATTTATAAAATAACTTAACTTGAGGTAGGGAGGCTTGTGAGCCACCCTCCTCCTCATGACAACCCCTCATTGCATTATCATGCACTTTACCACAATGTGTGGCAATGCATTATGTGATGTAGTGCCATTCATTTAAATGTCACCATAACACATCATATCAATGGACTTGCACAGCATTGTGTGTTCTGTCTAAAAATAGTACATTCACATTAGACAATTACTGCTCATTGTGCTGCAAAGCATATCCATTGGATGCTCCACTGGGGTGCTTGTCACAATGAATGGAACCACATCTCACCATTGACAGGGTGCCATCAGGCCCTTAAGGGGATGAGTCATGGCAGCAGTCCCCATTCAGCCCCCCCATAGCTAGCATTGCAGCTCTTCCTCAAGCTCACTCCTGCAGCTAACAGTGGCCACACCAAAACCTCAGCATTGCCCATCTCTTCGTGACAGCAACCAATAGACCAGGTGGGAGGCTGAGGTGACTAGGTGGTGGCCCAGGACTCTAAGTGGTGATTGTGGAGTGTGCTGTCAATGAGAGTATTAGGTGTCCAAACCATTAAAATATAAAAAGGTGCAATAGACCAAAAACAGTTGGTAAATGTTGGTAAATAAGTCATATAAAAAAGAAAAAAAATGTATGGGCAACATCACTCCTCCTTTGTTTGGGTTCAACAAAGGATAAGGCTTGGATGTTCATCAGTATTGGATGGACTGTTGATGAGTACATTGTTACTCCATGAGGAGAGCCCATCCCATCCAAGGTTTATTCTGCCTAGAGCCCGGGTAAATGAGGAAGTGGTGTTGCCCCAAAACATGTTGGATATTTTTGTATGACTTAATTAATAATAATTCACTTTTTTTTTTTTTACTCTTTCATCTTCTGTTGGCCTAATGCTCCTTTTTGTATTTCAATGGTTTTAGCAACTGTTGGGTCTATTTTGGAGCCACCTAAACAGAGCTATTGAGTTTTCTTGAAGTTTTCCTTCATCTGTATACACAAGTTTGAAAATTCTCAATGTCTCTTTAAATATGTTGTTCTGGAGTATGAAGGGTGACAGCAGAGAGTCCAAGGTCAGCCTGACCTACAGTCCCAGTGATCTCCGTTGCTATACTGTATGCAGATGGGACAGGAGTGTATTGCCCAGAATCGGTCCAAGAGGGAATATGAGTGCCAAGACTGGTGGGTTAGAGCAGATGTTGGGAAGTATTTGTGGGAGTGATAAGGAGGATCAGATCTGGGGCTGAGCTTGTGGGGGGAATGATGGACTTAGTTTTCAGGCTCTGTGCTGCACTGTGTCATATTGAAGTTGTGCTACTGGGGGATCAGAAACAAAGGCAATTTTTTCTTGTTGAATATGTTTATTGATATTTTAAAACAATCAGTGTTAGAAAATAATATATCGATAGTAAAAAGGTCAGGTCAGAGCACGTAGGCCCTTTAAAAAATAATCTAGAGTGGGTGACTGGGGGCAAAGAGAAGACAAATTTATTAAATACTTTCTTCAGCTCTGCATGGAGAGCACAAATCCATAATGGGGCTGATATTGACACAGCCCCAAATGATCCACAATGCCTCAACAGTGATATGGTCCAGAAAAAAATAGACAGAATAAAGGTGGATAAATCACCTGGACCAGATGGCATCCACCCACAGATCCTAAAAGAATTGAGCTCTGTCATTTCAAAGTCATTGTATCTAATTTTTTGGGACTCGTTAATGACTGGAATGGTACCACTGGATTGGCGCTGGGCCAATGTGGTGTCTAAATTTAAAAAGGGATCAAAGTCTTTACCAAGTACGGTAACTATAGACCTGTTAGTTTAACTTCTATATTTGGGAAGATACTGGAGAGTTTAATAAAAGACCACATAGATGAGTTCTTGCTGGAAAAAATATTTTAAGCAACAGACAGCATGGATTCATTGTCAAACAAACCTGATTTCATTTTATGAGGAGGTAAGTAAAACTTGGACAGAGGGCTGGCTGGCAGTGGATGTGGTATACTTGGATTTTGCAAAAGTGTTTGACACTGTTCCCCACATATGGCTAATGTGTAAGGTAAAGTCTACAGGTTTGGAAAGATCAGTCTGTAAATGGATAGAAAACTAGTTAAAAAACTGAATTCACACAGCAAGTCCTTTAATTATATCCGCCCACCGCCTCCCTCTACAATAACCATTAAAAAATAACTGATATTGTCTATTACAACATACCTGGGTCTGCCCTCCTCAGACTTAGAATTCTCCTGATACCGCTGTTATTTTTGTCCTTTTGTTACTGTTATTATTGCTCTCATCCTAGCGTAAAGTGGAGCATACAGAAAGCAAGTTACTAACTTACGAGTTTAAAATTGTTTCAAAGACATGCCAAGTTTCTGGGGAATACTATCAAACCCCTCGGGACGTGGGATGCTGTGTTATGTTATACCATGTTATGCCATAACACAATTCAAATGATGTAAGAACTGTTTTTTTTTTTTTCTTTTTTTTGTCATGCTGTTTGTAACGATAGAATGTAATCGCTGCACTAAAAGCAGAGGCTTTGATCTTCCCAAATAGACCTAATGCTCCATACCCCATAAGACAACCCTCTCCCCACAACATGACCATAATCCGCCAGGGCAGGTGAAACCAGGTGAGGCACATTTCTCTGGACCACCCACCTCCGGCCTGCTCATAAATAAATATCCCTCCACTCAATTGACCTCCCACGGACACGAGATTATCTCCACTTGTAGACCAACATCTCTCACTCCCATCCACAGTGGACTCTGGAAGACCCCACTGACTCCTACTGGAACTCCTTCCTCTTGAAAAGCGGGCTTGCAGACTCAAGCTCATATCTGGTACCACCATCCCCTACCCCCACAGTACTTTAACAACATCTAACCCAACCTACTCTCCCCTCTTCCTTACCCCCCTTTTTCTTTTTTTTCTTCTCTTCCACTTTACTCCCCCCCCCCCCCTTCACTCTCCATTCCGACCCTTCCACCTTCTCTGCCTTCCCTCTCTCAAACTGAGACACACACGCAAACTCTGCCATTTAATACCCATCATGGATCGGCCCAGAACCCATACGAAATATCTCTCTCTTAAATTAGTGTCATTGAGCGCTGAATACCCCAGAAAAGAGATCCCAACTTCTGTCCAACATGCGGAGCATGAAAGCAGACATAGTCCTTCTGCAGGAGACGCATTTCGGCTCCAACTCCATTCCTAAGCTAACAAACAACTTCTTTACCCAATTTTACTATGCCACCTCCACACTTTCTAAATCTAAAGGAGTCTCAATCCTTATTTCCAAAAATACTCCCCTACAAGTAACCGACACGCTGATAGACGATCAAGGCAGATATATCTTCCTTATGCTAGCAAATATATATAGCCCAAACTCTTCTCAAGTTACATTCTTCTGCACAATAACAAAGCTCCTATCGGCCTTCTAAGCAGGGATTCTTATCCTAGGCGGGGACTTCAATGTCCCTCTGGATCCCCTCCTGGACATGTCCTCTGGCACTTCTTGCCTACCACATCGAGCTCTACACCAAATTAAAGTATGCCTCTGGAACCTCTCACTCCATGACACATGGCGCACCCTAAACCCACAAGAACGAGACTTCACCTTCTTCTCAACCCCTCACAACAGGTACTCTCTCCTCGACTGCCTGTTTTTGCCACAACAAGACCTAACTCTTATCGGCAGCCACAATAGAGCCAATGACCTTCTCTGACCACCACCCAATATCTACAATGCTCACTTTCCCCAACAAAATCACCCACACACAAATCTGGTAACTAAACCCAAGTATTTTGACAGACAAACTGCGAGAGACAGAGATTTGAAAATGTCTCACCAATTATTTCAAAGAAAACAACACCCCTGATGTCTCTAAACTGACCCAGTGGGAAGCCCACAAATGCACAGTAAGGGGAAAATGTATCTCCATAGCAGCAACAATCTCCAGAGAAAAGAAAACAAGACTCAGAGACCTATACTCTAAATTGAAAACACTTGAGGCACAACAGAAACACACCCTAGCTCAAAAATCCGATACGGAACTCATAGAAACACGCACTCTCCTACAGGAAGAACTAAACTGCAATCTACGGAAAAAATACATGTTATCCCACAAACTTTTTTTACGGATCTGGATACAAATGAGGCCACCTACTAGCCCAAGCACTACGCCAAAAAACAAAACAAAAGCCACAGTACACCACATACGCTCCTCCACCAATAACATACTTAAGAAAAACGATGACATTGCACAAGAGTTCGAGAAGTATTATTCTACCCTGTATGATCTAATGCAGGAGATCCCCAGAACTCCTCTTGCTCTAAAAAAACTGAGGAAATCACCTCCTTCTTGCAAAAACACATTTCCAAAACGATACCCTCAGACAGGGCCTCTGATAGGGCAGTACAGCCAGCCCAGTTGTACCGGACCCTATCAGCTCATCAGGGGGGTCCGGCCAGCTTTAGAATGCATTTCTTCCAAACAAAAATTTAGGCTTACTAAATTACCCCCCAAGCTCCTTCTTGCTTAGGGGGTGTATAAATATATTTTTTTCTGGGCCCCATAAGTTCAATAGAGGGGCCCAGGAGGTTGGAGCTGAGGGACTATTCTTGCATTTTCGGGGCGGAGGTACACAAACCAGCTGCATGCTCTGCATTCCCAGCTGCTATCTATCTTCCCTGGTGTCAGTGTTTGGCGGATTGATCTTGAAAGTGCTTTACCTGTGGCTGCTCTGCTCTTTCAGATGCCGGGACAGATGTGAGAGCTCGCACTCGCAGGGAGGTAACTGGAGAGAGAATAGGAGCGGCGGTGTCGGGTAGCGCGGGAGGCACTTTGCAGCACACAGTGAGTGAGCAGTGAAGCCGTTGTGAAGTCCTAATAGAATCATCCAAAGTCCTCACAGTGCCTTTTAACATCTTATAGGTTTAGTACAGTGGTTCTCAACTTCGGTCCTCGGGACCCACTAACGTGTCAGGTTTGCAGGATAACTGAAATACATCACAGGTGATATCATTTGCTGCTCAGTGATTGCAGTACTCTAGTCTGCATCTCCCCAAGGTAAAACTTAAAATCTGGCCCGTTAGTGGGTCCCGAGGACCGGAGCTGAGAACCACTGGTTTAGTAGAATCATCCACACAGGACAGCGGGTGCTCAATTTCTTTATCAAAGTGTGTCACGTGGCTGTTGGGTGCTGATTTTCTGCGGATGTACTGTGTGTTACAATGTGTAGCACACAGCACAGCTATAAATGTACAAAGTCAGCACCCAACAGCCATGTGACACACTATGATAAAGAAATAGAGCCCCCGCTGTCCTGTGTGGATGATTCTACTAAACCTATAAGGCTTAAATACACACAGGATGGTTTAAAAATGCTCTTGGCAGTAGCCTTACAGGCGTCAAGCTCATGGGCTTTTCATTGGCCAGAATAATAATTTATTCTGGTCATTGAAATGAATTAACGCTAAACACCTGTAACGCGCCAAACCGCTTGTAAAAGCATTAAACACTTTTACATGCGTCAAGCTTTTTTTTGCCAAAATGCTGCTGCTCCTGGATGCACAGGCCCTGGGTTTTTTTTCCTGCTTGTATATGCCCCTGCCACTAAAAGATTCTAAAAGTCTATATGTGTATTGACATATAGGATAACACGGAGGGGCGTTTGGAAGCAGTAAAAAAAAACACCTGTGTGAATGAGGCCTAAAGATCATAAGGCACTGTGAGATGTTCTTTTCACTTGTCTTGGGGGGGGGGGGTCAGTAAAAACGCTCAGCTGAGCTGCATTTTTACAGCCCCCCTAACCACACCCCTTTAACCACGCTATTTTAAAATGGCGCTGGGGTCATGCTGCAAACATGTGTTTTTAAACATACACATATCCCCAACTGTGGTCAGGAGTGTGTGTATATTTGATAAGGTAACTGTCACCTTTTATGTGAAAATCGGGTCGGGGGGAGCCAGGGGTGGGGACGAGGGACTACCCATTGGGTAGGCTGTACTGGGCCCCATGATTTCTAACAGCGGCCCTGCCCTCAGAACCCGCTAAAGAATTAGAACACCCAATTAACCCAACAGAGTGGACACAGGCAATTGAAACCAGGCAAAAGCCTGGGCCCAGATGGATTAACCACCGCATATTACAAGACGTTTATGGACACACTCAGTACCCCATTCTTAGCAGCGTTTAACTCCCTTTCACTTATGAATCCACTGACGCCTAGGATGCTTGAAGCTCACATAGCGGTTATCCCAAAAGATGATAAAAACCCCTCACAATAAGCAATTACAGACCAATCTCATTACTTAAAGTTGTTGTCAACTCGTGACAACCACTTTAACCTACAGGTAAGCCTATGACAAGGCTTACCTGTAGGTGCCCTGCATATCTAATAAACCTACGGTTCAGGAGATATGCAGTGCATTTGCTGTGCCGACATCATGTCTGCACATTCGCAGTGAAGAAACGGCCTCCGTGCCGTTCCTCCACTCCGACCGTGCCGTGACTGGTGGCTCCCGCGCGCATGCGCAGGAGTGACGTCACATGACTCTGGCCAGTCACAGTGCAGGAGTCGCGGCCCTGGAAGGAAGAGGGGCTGAAGATGGATGCCGCCAGCACAGGGGACAGCACTGGACATCGCAGGCTTTGTTTGCAGGTAAGTGGCACATAATGGTAGCCCATTATGCTTTCACATTACAGGGGAATATAGAGGAAGTAAACCCAATCTGGGTTTACTTCCTCTTTAATGTGTACATCAAGATATTTTCTAAAATACTAGCTAATAGAGTCCTTCCACTCCTCCCATCAATTGTTTCTCAAGATCAATCAGGCTTCTTCCCAGGAAGAGAAGCCAGAGACAATACAATTAAAGCAATAAACCTACATCATTTCATGACACGGACCAACCAAAAAGGCTTTTTTTGTCCCTAGATGCAGAGAAGACATTCAACAGGGTAGCATGGGACTACATGAGAGCGGTCCTACACACCATAGGCTCCCATGTGCTCGGCCTTATACTCTCTCTATACGCAAACCTGTCCGCTAGGGCAGTGTTTTTCAACTCCAGTCCTCAAGGCACACCAACAGGTCATGTTTTTAGGATTTCCATGAGTTTGCACAAGTGATTTGATCAGTTTCACTGCCTTAGTAATTACCACAGCTGTTTCATCTGAGGGAAATCCTGAAAACATGACCTGTTGGTGTGCCTTGAGGACTGCAGTTGAAAAACACTGCGCTAGGGTACGGGTCAACAATACCCTGTCGAGTGCCTTCCCTATCCACAACGGAACTAAGCAGTGATGTCCCCTCTCCCCTATCCTTATCGTACTTACCCTAGAGCCTTTCCTTCAGAGCCTAAGAAACATATACTGTACAAGGGATACAAGCTGCCAAAAGAGAATACAAATATGCGGCATATGCCGAAGACATCCTACTATTCCTCAGGAACCCACTCACTACACTACCAGTCTTACTATCAGAATTCAAACATTTTAAACCAATCTCTAACCTAAAAATAAATTTCTCAAAATCTTTCGCCCTCATTATATCTCTACCACAAAACATGGTAGATCAATGCATGAAAAATTTCCCATTTCATTGGAAAACTGACCCGATACTTATTTGGGCATACAACTTCCCTCCAAACTAACGGACCTATATAATAAAAATGATCTGCCAAAATTGTACAGACAGTCACAGGACCTCAAAAGCTGGAACAAACCACTATTCTCATGGTTCAGCAGAGTAGCGGTCCTAAAAATGAACGCCCTACCTAGATTGCTTTACATCCTAAGACTATACCCATTCATGTCCCCCCGGCCTTTTTTAAATCTTATCGGATCATCGGCACTAAATTCCTTTGGAATATTCGCAAACCAAGAATCAGCTATGACCAACTCAATTGGCCTCCCAGACCTCCAAAATTACTATAAAGCAGTTCACCTCTCCAGAATCATAGACTGGAACGTCAAAACACCCCACAAAAACTGGGTCACTCTGGAAACATCCACGACCACACTCCCACTTGCATCTCTACCCTGGACTTCAACAAGCCCCATGCCATTAGACATACAAGAGCACCCATTATATTTCAATGTTTTTATTGTTTTTTTTTTTTTTTCAAGAAAAGAGATAATTACAACTTATGCAGTGTTGTACACAGCAAAAAAAAAAAAGTTTGCAACTTTCCAATAACATATATGACATGAACAATTGATGTGTACCACTCTCCGTAACATATCTAGAATTTAACCTAGGTGAAATCAGCACCAGCTGAGTGCTGGTTGTCAGGAGACACGAGCAGGTGCTGCAATTTGCTCCCTCCATGTAGGAGAACAATGAGAAAACTGCATTGTGTTTTTAGTATTACCGTAAGGTTTGGCAGAGAAACACCCCAGCCCCCCCCCCCCCGGCACCCCGTGGGGATCTAACTGTGCCCGAGGTGGGGTGCAGGGGCGTCCCCACTCAGTAATCGAGTGTCAGGATAGCTCCTGTTTAATTTTTATGGGCTGTCAGTGGTATCATTGTGTTCGCTTTACGAATTTAAGGCATTCTTTGGTATGTTGATATACTCTTCAGCGCTTGCAGCCTGCGTCCACGTCTCCACACCGTGCCAGGTCCCTCATCTACTCATTTTCACAAGGACAAATAAAATAAAAAAATAGAACAGAGGAAAAACTATATATAATGGTAAGGAAGGAAAAAGTAGTACTTACTTTAAGATACCACTCTTTCTTTGTTTTACCAGTCGAACCATGGGCTCCAGAGGTTGCAGGCTCGTATATATCTACCTTGGGAGGAAGCAAAGGCCATTTCGTATTTGCAGTGATCGTGTGCCAATTGAATTATATAATTTATAGAAGGTGCCTGGGGTGTTTTCCATTTCCTGGTAATAGACAATCTTGTTGCGAGTAGTAAATGGGTAACAACTGTTCTAAAATTGTGGGGAATGTCGTCAATACCTAAGTTCAATATGGCCAGCCCAGGTGACAGGTTTACCAAGACGCCCACTATTTCATTGATTATGTGGAATATCTTTGGCCATACTGGACAGTTTTCTGCAGGACCAGAAGATATGGTAAAGAGTTCCAATTTCCCCACACTGCCGCCAGCACTGTGCGGAGACTGTGAGGTAAATTTTGGCAATGCGGGAGGGGGTAAGGTACAACCTCATCATAATTTTATGTGACAGGTCCCATAAACCTGCACATTTGGTAGCTGTAAGATTGGAGGCAATGGCTGCTTGCCATTGCTCTGGGGAGAAGGTAGAGGCAAGTTCCTCTTCCCAGGCTAATACTGAGGACTCTTTAGTAAATGTGGCTTTGTCATTGACTAATGTGTAGAAGAGTGAAATCCCCCCTTTGACACTGCTTTCAGGTTGTAGGAATCTAGCTACTTTGGCCGGGACCGTGCATTGCTTATTAGGTAGTGCATGTAGTATAGAGGCCACTCGGAGATAAGTAAAGTGCTCAGTATTTGGAAGTGTAAATTCCTCTCTAAGTGTTGAAAAGGACTTTATGGTACCCTTTTGGTATAGGTCTGATATATAAGATATTCCTCTGGCCACCCATTGAGCTAATGAAAGTGCAGGGGAAAGGTTAGCGAAAGTTGTCACAGGGATTTGGAGAACTCGAGTGGGCAATGTTAAGTTTGTGTGAGAAAGTGTTTCCATGCGAGCAGTGTGGCTAGGGTTGTAGGAGAAAGAGATCCAGGATTTACAATTACTGGGCGACATGTGTGTAGGTAGGCTAGTAGGTCTTGATTGGGTATTTCAGATTTTTTCCAATTCGCATCAGGTAGGGCCCTGTGCCTGAGCAAACCAGTATTTAATTTGTGATAGAATGGCAGCTAGATAGTAATCATAGAGCACCACTTGTCCTAGACCTGCTGCCTTTCTGGTTTTAATTAACTTAGTGAAGGCGCACCTGGCTTTCTTCCCCTGCCATAGGTATGAGTTAAGAATTTCTTCTAGAGTTTTAAAGAAGCTTTGTGTACTGGTATAGTGGCAGTTCTGAAGATATATAAAATTTGGGGCAATATTTGCATTTTGAAAGCTGCCTTTCTACCCGACCAGGACAGTTCATGTTTCTCTATATTGGACAGTTGGTGTTTCAGCTTGTCTATCCAGGGAACATAGTTTGTTTTATATGAGTCCTCAAGAGACTTTGTGAGTATTATACCCAGGTATGGTATACCACCATCTTCCCAGGAGAAGGGGTACTGGAGTTCTAGTGATCTCCTAATGTGTTTTGGTACTCCAATGTATAAGATACTTGGATTCATTAACTTTATAGTAGGAAGTCTTGTTGAACATTTGAAGGGTTTCATAGATGACTGGTAGTGTTTTCTCAGGCTGGGTTAATATTAGAATAATGTTATCTGTGAATTAGCTGATGACATGATTTTTATGTCCTACGGTGAGGCCATGTATTTGAGGGTGTTGTCTAATGAAAGAGGCCAGCGGCTCCATAAGCAAGTTAAATATCAAGGGTGAGAGTGGGCACCCTTGCCTCGTGCCATTAGTGATTTTAAATGGTTGTGACAGTTACCCTGAGGTGTATACTCTGGCTGAAGGACATGTGTATAAGGCTAAGATTGCGGATAAAATCTGCCCTGAGAAACCAAACTTTGTCAGAGTTGCTTTGAGATATCCCTAATGTATCCTATCAAACGCCTTATCTGCATCCAAAGCTAGGAGCAGAGAAGGCGTTTTCGATTTTCCCGCTAGGTGTATGATGTTCAAGAGTCTCCTAGTGGCGTCAGATGATTGGCGCCCTTTAGTGAAGCCCGACTGATTTCTATCTATCAGATCAGGCAGAATATCAGCTAGTCTAAGGGCAATTATCTTAGCATACAATTTGGTATCGTTGTTTAGAAGCGATATTGGACGAAAATTTTGCGCTCTGTCTGGTGCTTTTCCCGGTTTTGGCAGTGTAACCACCAGTACTTCCAGCGTTTCTGAAGGAAAGGAGGAGGAGACTGCAGCAGCCTGGAATACATTGCATAAGTGTGGGCTCAGTTGGCCTTGATGATTTCGGAGGTTGTGAATGGAGTATTAAGGGTGTCGCGTTGTTTCTTTGTTAGACTAGGAAGATGAATTTGATGAAGAAAGTTTCTTCCTGAGGTGTGGGTTGGGGCGTATTCGCATCTTTGTTTAAGTTGTAGAGAGAGCTATAATAAGAGCTAAAGGCGTTAGCTATGCCTTTCGGGTCGTAGACTGGTGTTTTTCTCTTTAAGCTCGTACCTTAGCTTAGATAGTTTTTGTTCTCAGTTTCCAATTTGGCAATATTGAAAGTTATGGAGTTGAATCGCTGCTGTCTCCTCCTCTTCTCCTGTGCACCCATTTGGATGCAGACCCCTCTGATGAATGCCTTATGGGCATTCCATAAAATCATCGGGTTGCTCACAGAATTTGTGTTGTTGTTGAAATATTCAGTAAGATTTTCCTCAATGTGTTTCCTTGCTCGTGGGGACTGGAGAAGTGACGAATTCACCCCCCACATGAAGAGGAATCCGAGGGAAATGTGTCAGCTAGAGTCAGTGAAATAGAGGCATTGTCAGACCAGGTAATTACCGGAAATACGTCCCATGGCTTGCTGAAAAAAAAAGAGTAGTCCTTCTCGCTGGCGTGTTGACACCTCCATGTATCATATAGATCATGGGTCAGGAGAAAGTCACGTAGGGTCACAGGGTTCCTAGGTTTAGTGGCTGTTGAGTCCATAATGGGATCAGCGATAATGTTAAGGTCTCCACAGATGAGAAGAGAGCCCTTCTGGCACTTTTTGATTTTCTTAAGGAGAGAGTTGAGATACCGTATTTGGTGTTTATTGGGGGCATACATATTCACCAGTGTATAAGTAGTAGAGTTAATGTCACAAAACAATATAATGAAGCAACCTTCTGGGTCTACAATTGCCTGATGTAGTGTGAATGCCACCGTATTTTTAATTGCAGTCATTACTCCTCTTTTTTTTGCTGCCATACAAGATTTGAAGATATGTGGAAAGTTCCTGTTTGTACATGAGGGAGGAATCTGCATATGAAAATGTGTCTCCTGCATGAAGAGAATGTCACTTTTGTGGGCATCAGCTTCTTTCCACAATGAGGCCCTTTTAGCAGGGTGCTTCAGACCTCGCATTGATGGAGAGTAGCTTGACTCCCATTATGTCTTGTAAAGGTGCTTGTTTAAGATTTACTCACTGTTAGTCGAGGTAGAATTCAAACTCAGCCCTGGAGCGACCTCTGGTGGACTGGACTTCGAACACTGGTTGTGCTGGTCACCTTGCTCGTTGTAGGTGTTTGGTAAAGGAGTGGTATATCTTTCAGTTGAAGTTTAAGAAATAAACAAAAGAAAAAGTTCAGCTTCCTGGGATCCCCCCGGGTCATCCTGTCCCCGCGTCTTCGGACTGGATGGAGGGGTTCTGACAGGGATAATATCCCACGTTTTCAACAATTTTAGACCCTTTTCCAGTGAAGTGACCATATAGTAAGCGCCCTTCCATTGTATGGAAAGTTTAGTTGGAAATTTCCATTAATAAGGGATATTTTTATTCCGCAGTGTTTTGGTGACCGTGTTCAGGTTCTTAGCTGCATGGTGTACTGGGAGAAATCCATAAACAATTGCAGATTGTCATATGGCTCAGGCAGACTCCGTAGTTTATGGGAGGTTTGCATTATCTGCTCCTTAATGTGGTAAAAATGCATCCTCATTATCACATCACAAGGAACATGGGCTGGGATAAAAGATGGTTTAAGGAGACGGTGGATTCTATCAATTATTAGATCAGTGGGTGACAGAGTAGGCAGCATGTAGGAAAATAGCTCTTCTGCATAGGCCTTTAATTCTGAGTTACCAACTGACTCAGGAACGCCTCTGATTTTAATGTTATTTCGTCTACTTCTGTCCTCCAAATTTGCTAGCTTTTCCTTAACCCATAGATGGTTGGAATCCTGAACCTTGTGTGCATCCACTAAATCATTAATTGTGTCAGCAAATTCCCCCATTTTAGTCTCTGTGGAAGACTCTGTTGTCTACTGCTCTAAGTTTGTTTCCAAACTTCTGCATGCATGACAGCATGTCTGCATGAATAGCGCTCCTTAGGGACACTAGCATATCTTTTAATGTCGTGTCAAGCACAGGTTGGTTGTTGGTGGGGAATGCTGTAATGGAGTCATGTAATTCCCTGGTGTCATCCTAGGAGTCACAAATAGGGCTCACCTCATGCTGTTTGCTTAGCTTGAATCTGGCTTTCTCCGGGCTTCCAGAGGACTGTGTGTTTGTAGTACCTCCCGCTTGCGATGTTGCTGGTACCGGTTGTTGCTCCTCTTGTCTCTCTCTACAGGAGGCTGCGTGTGCGGCGTGGAGAAGGAGCCGGCACCATCTTGGACGTGTGCCTGATGCGGCTGACCGAAGAATGCTGTCAGCTTCTTCGGTTTGTGCGCATCCTTCCTTTTGTGGGAGATGTCTCTCAGGACTCCCGGGATGTGCTGCTATTAGTGGTGGATAAATTTATGCCCTGGGGAAGCCTCCGTCGCTGTGGATCTGCCTTTTCATTCCGGAGCTCTGCACTTAGCCGTCCATCTCCACCGGCTGCTAGCCACGCTCCCCCAGGAGCACCCATTAATAGACCCCACCAAACACTGTTTCCGTAAAATCTGCGCACAATCTGCCCTACCATCCATCCCGGGACCATTAACTTCAGTAAGACTGAAATGTAATAATGTCTATATTAACCGCGCTCTTTGTCCTAACTACTAGGGTGAGGTGGCAACACTGCATAAGAA
Source organism: Glandirana rugosa (assembly GCA_018402905.1). Taxonomy (NCBI): domain Eukaryota; kingdom Metazoa; phylum Chordata; class Amphibia; order Anura; family Ranidae; genus Glandirana; species Glandirana rugosa. The sequence continues at coordinate 113,193 of BLSH010425345.1, forward strand.
TGAATGAGTGCATAAAGTGCATCAGCCAATAGTTTTATATATGTGCTACAAACACTGAGAGTGCTTAATTCAAAACTATTAAATAAATGTAAATAAGGTGCAAGTAATAAGACTGGCCCCTAGGGGTCAGAAAACTCCAAGCTTAGTATGCATGACAATAAACTGTGCAATGTGATTCTTAGTATAATAAAGGGTAAATAAAAAAGCTGTGAATCAATTACAAAGTCCAGCTTAATGTGCAAATTTAGCAAAACTGAGTTCAATGGATAACAGGAAGTAGTCCTTAACACCCTGTACAATATAACAATGAGCAATAAAGAGTCCAACTTCAATGTGGAAAATAGCAAAGTTTGTCCAATCTATATGGATGGATATCAAATGCAGAGTAAGGTGACTAAACGATCTCCATTGAATTGCCAAAAATGTCCTCAGATGAAATAAAGTGACTGTGCAATCCTTCACCGGTGAAAAAAGACAGAAAAGCCTACTTACCAGATCCCTGTGATCCCCATCCCAGAGATCAGGAACGCTTGTGGTTAAGTAGGAGTTCCACAGTGTCAGCAGTCAAGCTCCACCCAGCTCATGTAAAAATCAAGGAGGCTTGCATGGTGAAGTAAGTCTTGATGTTTAAATAATTATCAAAACAATCCTGCGCTTAAAGTAGTAGTGTGAAACCCTATTGGTCTCTAGTATCAAATAATTAACATAAGTTCAGAATCATGCAGCCAGCAGAATGGTCCAGGCTCGACCAACAGTTCAAATGTATATAATACTGCAGCGCATACAGTCCATACAGATAGCAAAAGTGTCCTTAGATGTTTTGGTGAGACAATTTTATAAAAATGTAGGCACACCGACCATCCACCAAGAGCACCGTCACCAAGATCACCCAATATTCAAGCCCCTTACCGGAACTCACCGACCCCCTATTACGGAGGGTCAGTACTCGCTTTCAACAATAGCCCTGCTGTTTATTCACCGGAGGGTCTCGCCATACAGCTTCTCACAACAACTGCTGATACACTGTTCGGCTCCACTCAAGGTAGCGATGACTTTCCCCAAAAGCAGCTAACACTCATTGCAACCATGAAAGAACAAAAAGGGATCCAATAGTGCAGACAATCCGGCAAATTTTTAATAAAAGAAGGAGTAAAAAATATTGCACTCACATGACATCAGATAAAACAGCGCATTAGAAAGTTTCCAACCAAAGAGATGGCGGCCGCGGCTTCCTGGTCACAAACGGCAAGCATCACACAAGCTCCACCCGACGCGTTTCGTCATCAGTAGACGTCGTCAAGGGGCGTGGTTAGCTTGCGGCGCCTCAAGCATTTATATGACCAGGATGCGGAAATGAGATGCGTTCCACACGCAATCTCAACAAACCAGAAAAACCGGAAGTGAGCTGCCGAGCGATACCGCATCTGTGAATGTCACTCCCAGATATTTCTAAACTTAAATGTACAATAGGACCCAGGAAGCCTAGGTCCAAGCCATTCAATGGTTGACATTAATAAACAAGTATATAATCAGCACATAAAAAGAATAAAATAAAATAAACAAAACGCTTGGGCAGCGCCATCTAGTGATTAAATAACAAACCACAGTGTGTATTATGAAATGCAAAAATACATACAAAAGGGCATATAATAGACCAAACAGAGACCTGAAAGTCTACGCGTTATTAATGAACGCGTTGACATCCAGCTCAATATTGA
>BLSH010425345.1:115053-139234 GCA_018402905.1 Glandirana rugosa
CAGGGAAAACCTAATACGGTACTCTGTATTGAAGAAAACCATACCACCCTTAGTAATGGAGGTCTGGTCCCCTCACCGGTACCCCCGATTTATGCGGGGGTCATACCGGTTAGAAAAGTACCGATTTACCCTCCTCCTGCAGCAGATATCACTAGCATCTAGCCTCGACTTCCAAACCGAGTCTATATATCTGCTGCAGGAGGAGGAAACCCTTCCCCTGAACGTCAGGGAGCTGGAAATATACCGGAGTGATTTATTGTTGCTATCCCCCTAGTCTAAACTCATACTCCGTTCATCATGGTCCTATGTAAAAGACCTGGAGTTATAACTTCACTCCCCCGTGGTTGAGTAGTGAAGATGAATAAAATTCCTCTGCCTAGCCTTGCCGATATAGCTGCCCTCATCAACAGTGGTGGGACGCACCGACTCCCGATAGGGCTTCCCGGTCAAGTAGGCAGAGGCATCTTAACCCTTTTCCTCGAACCTTTTCTTCAAAATCAAGGCTTCTTCCTTAAAGGTATCCACACTGGTACAATTTCTACGGAGACGGATGAACTGGCCCTTCGGGATAGCCCTCAGCCACGCAGGGTGGTGACAACTACTCCCGTCGATATAGCCGTTCCGATCCGTCTCCTTAAAATAAGTAGAAGTGATGAGTTGGTGCCCCCTCACTTCAATATTGAGGTCCAGAAAATGTATCCTGGTACTACTTGCCTCATACTCAAATCTGATCCCCCTATCGTTGTTATTTAGTGAGGCCATATAAAGGTCGAGGGACTGCAAGTCCCCTTCCCAAAGGAGGAGGACGTCGTCTATATATCTGAGCCAAACCTTCAGCTCCGATCTACGATCACTATAGACGACGTCCTCCTCCCATTTAGCCATGAAAAGATTGGCCATACTGGGGGCGTATTTAGCCCCCATGGCCACTCCCCTGGTCTGGAGGTAATGATTCCCACCATACCAAAAGAAGTTATGTCTCATGGCATAATCCAAAAGGGACAATATAAAGTCAACCTGCTTGGGCTGAAGCGTGTCGTCCAGCCTCAAAAAGTGCTCCACCGCCTCCATGCCATGTGCATGGGAGATGATAGTGTAGAGGGAGGACACATCCGCAGTGGCTAAGATGGTGCCCTCCCTCAACTCCACCCCGCCCAGGAAATTGATAACCTGAGTGGTATCCCGGAGGTAAGCCGGGGTCTTGGTAACCAAAGGCTGCAGGAAGGTGTCTATATACCGACCCACCCTGGAAGTGATAGAATCAATGCCACTAACTATGGGCCTTCCAGGGGGGTCGGTAAGACTCTTATGGATTTTAGGGAGATAATAAATTACCGGCAGCCTAGGGGCCACTGGTACTAAAAAAGACTTCTCTTTTTTAGTAATGATACCTTCCTTAAAGCCTGAGTCAACCAATCTGTTCAATTTCCTCTTATAGGCAACGGTGGGGTTATTGGGTAGAACACAATAAGTGTCTTTATCGGACAACAATCTGTCCATCTCCCTCCCATAGGCAGAGTGGTCCAAAATCACAATACCCCCCCCTTTGTCCGCTGGTCTAACAATAATGTCCCTACGTTCCTTCAAGGATTGTAATCCCCTCTCAAATTTAAGGTCGGGATAATTTTTCTTGATTTTGATAGACTCGAGATCCTTGAGAACTAAATCTCTAAATATGGACAAAGCGGGGGGTAAATTTCCCGGAGGGTTAAAGAGTGAGGCATTGGCCAAGCCAGAGTGCCTATAACAATCCTGGCTCGGTCCCGACCGAACGGGATTGCTAATAAGATATCTCTTAATGTTCATACGTCTAATGAACTTATGAACATCCATGTAGGATTCAAATTTGTTCATAGAGCGTGGGGGAGCATGTTTTAATCCCCGATTCAGAACATGTATTTCATCACTGGACAGGGGGTGCTGGCTTAGATTGAAAATACCCACGCCTTTTACATCCTGGGCTTTTTTTGCACGGACCCGCCACCCCCCCCTGGACCCTCTCTTGGTTCGATGAACCTCTTGTTTCCCACTGGTGCCCTGGGAAAATTTGGACCCTGATGGGTGGTAGTTCCTGGTTGATGCCAATCAAGTCTTGATGTTTATTTAAAATAAGTTACAGGAACATTTAAGATGCAGGGGACGTGCTGAGCGCTCCACCTGTGTTCCAAACGAGCGGAAGTGACATTCGGTTGTCACGTTGCCCGATGGCTTTTCATCAGGTTGACTGACGTCATCAGGGGTCACATGATCTTCGAACGTCTCCTCCGTCTATATGTACACAAACCGCTCGTAGGTATCCGCCCATTCCAGGTGATCTCAATGGATCAGTCTATCAGTCTCCTGATCAAACTTTCAGTCCGCCCATCAAAAGGCGGTGGGAGGGTAATTAGTTATGATGGATCATTAATGGGGCTATTTTGTATTTAGAGAACCCTCTAGTGTTAAAAAAAATTAATGAAATAAACAGTTTAGATTTGGTTTTAACAGCACTTCCAGTGAGACCTCTATTATGGGTGGACTAGCAGGTCAAAGCTGAAAGGCACAGAAAATCAAAAAAATGTATGTTTGAAAGTAGAATAAAATGAGATCAAACAAATTCAAGAAACAGATAACATGAGATGGGTATATCTCTTAGGTTGGTTTAATTCAATAATTGGATAGAAAGCAATTTAAATCATGTCGGCATTTATTCATGCTGGCTGCAAAGTGTGAAGTCTATGAATCCATTCCATTTCATTAATTGATATTAATTTGGTGAGGTCACTACCTCACCAATGGGGTTCTATCTTTTCTATACCGAAGAAAGTAGCTAAATTAGGATTGCTATTGTGGTAGATTTTGAAATGGTTGGAAAGGGTATGTTTAGGGAATCCATTTTTATATATTATTATTAAGATGTTCATTGATGCAGGTACGTAAATTCCTGGTAGTCCGGCCCACATATTGTAGGCCACATGGACAGGTCACAATGTACGTAACGTGGCAGGTTTTACATGTAATACATTTTCCTAACTTGATAACTCTTCCCAGTGCAGTGAGATGTGAAGGTGTCGATCTTCCTGCTGTCTCTTTTGGATGTCCTGCAGGCTTTACACTTTTTGCAATAATAAAAACCTTTTAGATCTAAAAAGGTGGGTTGTTTGGTGGGAGGATTATACACGTTAGGGGCGAGTTTATTCCGTAAATTGGGTGCCCTTCTGTAGAGGAACCTAGGTCGTTCTGGTAATAGTTTGGCGAGAGTTCTATCTTTTCTTAGTATTGGCCAATGTTTTTGAATGATGCATTCCAGAGATCTGTAACCACGTCCAAAATCTGTGATGAAGGCTACTTGTTCCAGTTCTGGGGTGTTTCTTATCTTATTTTCCAAAAGACTATTTCTGTTTTTTCCTAAAACTTGTTTTTGAGTACGTCTTAGTGGTATTTCTTTATACCCCAATAAATGTCTCCACTCAAGAGAATGGCTACAAAATCCAATCCAGGTGGTATCGCACCCCAGCTCTCTTACACAAATTTAACACCGCAACATCACATACATGCTGGAGATGCCATAACGACACTGGTACACTTATCCACATATGGTGGTCCTGCCTCCTCATACAAGAGTATTGGAAAAAAAATCCACCAAATTACTTCCCAGATAACATCCTATAACTTAGACTATACCCCAGCTCAATTCCTGCTACACCATTCGTCCTTACCACATAAAACCTACCATAAGTCCCTAGTGATGCATCTAATTAATGCAGCTAAACAATGCATCCCCAAACACTGGGGATCATCCCATTCCCCATCAATTAAAGAATGGCTAAACAGAATCCACAGAGTTGCCGAGGTCGAAGAATTGATCCACATTTCACGAGATACCCCTACCACATTCAACACAAAATGGGCATGCTGGACACATTTCCTAAAAACTCCGGAATATTCTTTGCTACTCAACCAACCCACATAAATAACAGAAAAGAACAGAAATGCACCACCCCAGACGGGGAACCCAATCCAACTCTGCAACAAAACTTCCCGGTTGCCTGAACCTTCACATTCTCTCTCTCTACCCATCTAAGGGCCACCCCCCTCACTCTCCTCCAGCAGACCCGCACTAGAATTGCCTACCAACATACACTCAAGCAGAGGGAAGGCAGAGACGGTCGACCCCTTCCTCCTACCCCCCCCCCCTTTTTTTCTCTCATTTTCTCTCCCTCTTTCCCTCTCTCCCCCTTCCCCCCTTCCCTCCTCTCCTTCACTCCTCTCTTTTTTCCCCTCCTTTCATATACCCCTCCCCCCCGCCCTCCCTATCCTTTTCCAGCTACCCCCCCCCCCCCCACTCAAATAACACCTATGAACCAAATTGCATATACCTAAGCCACTTCCTCTAATGGGCACTTCACATAAACAACGAAAGAGCATGCTTCCTAACAGATCGACCCCTTCATGAGCCCACCACACCCATCCGCAACTGCACAATTTCATATTATATCCCATTAGCTGATTAACCACTTCAATACCGGGCACTTAGAACACTTCCTGCCCAGACCAATTTTCAGCTTTCAGTGATGTTGCGATTTGAATGAGAATTGCACGGTCGTGCGACGCTGCACCCAAACAAAGTTTTTATCATTTTGTTCCCACAAATAGAGCTTTCTTTTGGTGGTATTTGATCACCCCTGTGGTTTTTATTTTTTGCGCTATAAAAAAAAGACCGAAAATTTTGAAAAAAAAAAAACATTTTTCTTTGTTTCTGTCACAAAAGTTTGTATAAAGTACATTTTCTCCTTCACTGACAGGCACTGATGTGGCTACACTGATGGGCACTGATGAGGCTACACTGACGGGCACTGATGAGGCAGTACAGATTGGCACTGATGAGGTGGCACTGATAAGGTTGCACTGATGATGGGGCACATATGCAGCACTGATGGGCGGCACTGACAAGCAACACTGACGGGCACTGATATGTGGCACTAATATGCGGCACTGATGGACACTCATAGGCGGCACTGATAAGTGGCACTGGGCATTGATGGGCACTGATAGGTGGAACTTTTAGGTGGCACAGGTGGGCACTGATAGGTGGCACAGGTGGGCACAGGTGGGCACTTATAGGTGGCAGTGGTGGGCACTGGTGGAACAAGCACTGATAGGGATGGCACTGGCAGGCATCATACATGGGCACAGTGCCATCCCTACAGTGCATAATATTGCCCTTACCTGGTGGTCTAGTGGGGGCTCCCTGGTGGTCCTGGGCAGCCTCTGTGCACCTTCCCTGGTGGTCCTGGGCGGCCTCACTGCGATGTCCGGGAGGGGGGCTCCCTGGTGGTCCTGATCCGGCTCCCTGGTGGTCCAGTGGGGGTGATCCTGAGGGTGGCTGCACTGATAAACGTTCAGTGCAGCCCCCCCCTGTCAGGAGAGCAGCTGATCGGTTCTCCGCTGCTCAGGTCTGCAGACCTGAGCAGAGGAAAAGCCGATAAACGGCTCTTCCTATTTACACTGTCATCAGCCGTGATTGGTCACGGCTGATCACATGGTAAAAGGCTTCGGATCGAAGCCTTTTACCTCGGTCGGTAATGCGGTGGGTCAGACTGACCCTCGGCACCACCGATTGCCGCGATGCGCGCCCCCAGGGGCGCGCGATCGCGGATTATCCTGAGGACGTCAATAGACGTCCAGTCAGGATAATGAACCACCCGCCCGAATGTCATTTGTCTATGCGCCGGGCGGGAAGTGGTTAAACATTGCAAAGCCTCACTAAGCCGACAAGTAGGTGAACTTTACCTCAACTTAAAACCGGGTTTTACTCTCCTGAACTCTCAACTGGGAGTCCAATCCATATCCCTTAGGTCTATGCATACTCACTGATCTTATGCCTGTTATTTACTATACCTGTATATCCCCATCACCAGAAGATTGTTTAAATTGTTTGTATTTACTTTATAACTACAAATAAAATATTTGAAACAAAAAAAAACACAGCTGAATGCATCCGCCGTCTACTCAATAAGGGTTCCAACTTTGTGGTATTCCACTGTGTAGTACTCCTTTAGCATGTTAATGTGGTCATAGAATCATAGTCAATGGGGGAGAGTGCAAAATCTGGTGTAGCATTGCATAGAAATCAACCAGCTTCCAGGTTTTATTGTTAAAGCTCAATTGAGCATGCAGAAATTAGAAGCTGATTGGCTACCATGCACAGCTGCGCCAGATTCTGAGTGCTCCACTTGTAGTAAATCTCCTCCACTGTGTCCCAAAAATATGCATTTTTGGTTCCAGTAAAATACAGTTTTTGTGTAATAATCAATGTTGTTTTATGTAATGAGAACTCTCTCTTCTCCCAGGAGAAATGCTGATGAAGACGATGAAGGGGAAATGACGGAAGAAGTAAAAAGAGGAATTAAGGATTTGTTCAAGAGTGCGGCCAAGGGTATAGGCAACTTGGCAATGGGTTTAGCAGCTTGTAAAGTTGCTAAAACATGTTAAATCAAATTGGAAGTCATCTGATGTGGAATATCATTTAGCTAAATGCTAAATGTCTGATAAAAAATAAAAATATTACATGCACTTTGTTTACTTCTGATTTATACTTTCTTATGATGAACCTACTTTAGTTGGGGATAATAGAGTCCTTAGAGAACTTTCCAGAAAATGTAATCACTTATCTTATCCCTTGGGTACAGCAGCCTTACTGATCCAGATAGATCCTTCACTTTATCCAATCAAGATAAAAGCACACAGAATATATCAGACATAAACAAAATCACATGCTGGCTGTACCTAAGTTTATTGATGGATTGACTTGGGTAAAATTAGCCTGCCCATAGATGGTTCGAATCTCGGCTGGTCCCAGCTGAACCAGCCAAGATTTGAATCATCTATAGCTGGCTTTACTCTCTGGCCAGGTTTATACCATTATATTGTAACCTAGTGTGTGCAGTTTTGTGTGTTTTATATGCTTTTTCCATGTGTCGCCTGTAGGGCAGCCCATTGAAATCTATTACCTACAAAAAACACAGGGAAATAAGTTCCTGACCCTTTTTTAACCACTTCAGCTCCAGAAGGATTTACCTCCTTCATGACCAGGTCACTTTTTTGTGATGCGGCACTGCGTCGCTTTAACTAACAATTGAGGGGTCGTGCGATGCTGTACCCAAATAAAACTGATGTCCCTTTTTCCCCACAAATAGAGCTTTCTTTGGGTGGTATTTGATTACCTCTGCGGTTTTTGTTTTTTGCGCTATAAACAAAAAAAAAGACAGGCAATTTTGAAAAGAACACAGTATATTTTACTTTCTGCTATAAAATATATGCAATCAAAAATTCAAAAAAATGTAAAAAATATAATATCTTCATCAATTTAGGCCAATATGTATTCTGCTACATGTTTTTGATAAAGCAAAAATCCCAATAAGCGTATATTGATTGGTTTGCACAAAAGTTATAGCGTCTTCAAACTATGGAATATATTTATGTAAATTTTATTTATTTATTTATTTTTACTAGCAATGACGGCGATCAGAGACTTATAGTGGGACTGCGACATTGCAGCGGACAAATCGGACACTAAGTGACACTTTTTGGGGACCAGTGACACCAATACAGTTATCAGTGCTAAAAATATGCACTGTCGCTGTACTAATGACACTGGCAGGGAAGGGGTTAACAACAGGGGCAATCAAAGGGTTAAATGTTTCCCTGTGGAGTGCTTTCTAACTGTGTTGGGGATGGTTTAACATACAGAGATTTGTGTTCCTGCTAAGCAGAAACACAAGATTGCTGTCTTCCCTTGTCACAGAACAGCGATCTGCCATGTTTATATAGGCAGACCGCCATTCTGCCTCTGTTGGGAATGATTGGTGGCTCCCTGCGGACATCGGGTCCACCAGACCCCCTGATTGGCTCCCGCTGTGTCCAATCACAGCGGGAGCTGGTCATTGGTGGCGCTTGCATGCGCCCCACAAAACACAGAAGAGGTGATCACGTACAGGCACATGATTTTGCCTGCAGTACATATACGTGGGACTGTCAGAAAGCGGTTAAAATTGTGTCACATTAAACTGCATGGTTCTGTGCCACCATGTGGTTTGGCATGTGAAGACTCATAGGATTGTCGATGTATGGGGTGCCATATAGAATTAATGGCACCCCATGCATCTGCTAAAGACAAAAACATTTCTGTGCTTGAGAAACGTAGTAGCAGGGGCACTGGGATAAATCAAAATGTAACAAGTTTAATAACAAAGTATCACTTACATCAGAGGTCTCCAATCTTTCTAAAGATTTAGATTTAGATTTAATGTCCTTCAGACTTTAGGGGGGCTGGAGATGGCAGTGGAAGTAGAGAATGCCTACAGTATCAGTGGGAGTAAAACAATTACATAGTGCCTGTTGTCAGTAGGAGGAATAGTGCCCCAATCATTGGTATTATTGGGAGGAAAAGTGCCTAATTGTTTATATCAGTGGGAGAAATGATGTCCCATTGCTGATGTCAGTGGGAGGAATAATGTCCCATTATTGGTGTCAGTGGAAGAAAAAATTCCCCGTTGTTGGCATTAGTGAGAGGAATGGTTCCCCAATGCGGGTGTCAGTGGAAGGAATGGTGCCCCCTTGTTGGTGTCAGTGGGAGGAATAGTGCCCCAAGGGCCAGATAAGAGCAAGCAAAGGGCCACATTTGGCTCATAGGCCACAGTTTGGAGACCACTGACTTACATGATAAAACATTGTGTGCAGCTCACTGTGCAAAGAGAGAAGATATAAATATGGCCAGGTAGAATCACGGCCCAAGCTGAGATTTATTAAGACACAAAGCCAGAAAGTGGACCAGCCAGCAGAGGAGGAAAGCCGGTGGCATCCATGGCCGCTCACCCCACACAATAGCAAAGCCAAAGGGAACAGCGAATCAAATGTGACTGAGGTGGCAACATGTTTCAGGAGCTCCACCCCTTTTTAAATTGTCGATTTTGACTTTTTACACATAATGTTTAGTCTATAAACAATGTACTATAGCACTGGATGAACTAACTTCATAGCACTTTTTTGTTGTTTAACATTTCTGTGCTTGTCTGAAAAGTGTGCAATTTTGCATGTGTTTCTGATATGAATAGATAGGAACAAAGTCTTATACTTTCACTTTCTTCCTACTCATTTTTACAAAACATTTTCTATCCAACAAACCACCATCAGTAATGCTCACTAGAATTCATTGCAACAATATCTGTGTAGCGGGTGCCGCTCAGCCAGCAGCGGCCCCACACCTCCCGCCAGCCGCTGCCGGGACTCACATGCTGCCCCTCCCTCTCCTCACTGACACTATGCTGTATGTTAGCGGTACTCACAGGGACCCAGCTTCCTCTTTGGCAGGGTGAGGGAACCAATACAGGGACAGGACTAATGCAACAAAAGATTCTGGGACATGTAGTCCCCAACAGAGGCGGACACATGTGAAATCCCTGGGGTCAAACTATACACCTCAGCATGCTCTCAGGTGGGGGAAGGAAAGGACAAAGAGAGGCTGCCTGGTAGCTACAGCAGAGACCACGAGGCAAGAAAAGGACCAGATGCAGGAGAAGAAGTACTGCCATCCAGGGTTGGGTGCCATTTCCTGCCACAGATCTACAGCCAACCATGGACATCCCACTAGAGAGTGACCCGGGTGCATATCCAGGCACATCTCCACAGACGTCACAAGTGTTCCGGTTGTGGGGTGGCCAGTCAGGCAACCTGAAGAGCTTGTCTGCCAGGACATCTCCCTTGGCCCTTGGTAACTCTGGAGCTCTACAGTGCACTCTTATTCATCCTGCTTAACAGGACACCTAAGTGCACCAACCAAGAGCTAGCTGAAGACTCAGAACTTCTTTCCTTCAAAGGGTCCACACCTTACTCTCTCTCCACAAGGGGTTAAAACTAGTGGTGCCATAAAGGCCCTATGTTTACTCAGGACTCTAGTTATTGTGTGAGTGGATTTAAGACCCAAGTGTTAAGTCAATCATATTACATCACTTGAGTACCGTGTTATATCTTTTTCTGGGCCTGTGGTGTTGGGGCACAGAAGGGAGTGGTCTGTCATAAAAAAGGAGTCATTCCCCTGCCCTTCTTTTGCCCATGCTCATAGGTCTTAACTTAAACAGAGATTTTGTGACTGTATATAAGTGTTCATCATATACTGAAACCAGTTACTGTTCCCTTTGATTATTCTGCAATCAGGGTTGCGTGTTGCAGCAAATATTTTGAAAGTTTCAAAAATGAGTTACCACATTTTTTGTTTTTTAAAAAAAATCCTTTCAGTAAAGATACTTTGTGTTCACTGCAAGCTGTGTCCATTTATTGTAGTGTCCACAGTAACATTGCTGCCAGGTGTGCCAGAGGGGATGGAACTGTTCCTGGGGTTCAGAAGCAGAGTACAGAACCAAACATACTCAAGTGGTTCCTTCGAGGGTGGCACTACACCGTTATTGCTATTCCTGTATAGGATTAGCTGTTTAGTAATAAACTGTTGCTCTGTATTCAAAGTGGTACATTCTGTTGTCTATTAAACATAGCAGCACACTCTGTATAAAACATTCACTGTACAAATGCTGTCATTCTTACTTGTATGCATACAGAGTTCCTCACATGTGCTGTAAGGGAAGCAGCTGCTCTGCCAAATGAATTCCAGCTCTGCTGACTCATTCCATGGGTCATTAAACCATTAATCTCTGCTCCTAAAGGCATTAAAGTGGAATTGAATCTCCCAAAAAATGGGCCCCAGGAGCTTTTAGCCATAATGTGCTAGTATGCTCCCCATATTAGCATTAGGGATGAGATCTGAACTTTGGCTATTAGCAGTTTGGACGAACATCCAAACTTTGGCCCCATTCTCTGTGTATTTTTCTACCATGGTATTTTAGCCTACCATGGCTCAGTAACAAAAAAGAAAACTCCCAAATTCTCCTAATGTTGACATGGTTAAGGACACCACATATCTGTGTGCCATTAGCTGTTTTTTTCCGTAGTAGAACCCAGAAACAAAAAGCACATTTTGCATTTTTATCCAAATTAAACACACTGACACTACATATCAAATATTTTTTTTCTACCCAATACACCCTGACACTAACAATAATCTACTGCTCTGCCTGTAAAGAACCCCCTATGCGGCTTAAGATGAAATCATTTTTTATCCAACTAAAAGTTGTGGCCATGTGTCTTCTTCAGAGTCCTTAAATTAAATAGTATATTTGAAACTGTCAAAAAGAAGAGTCCTCAAGAAGACACCTGTTTTGTATTATACAACATCAGTGGTAGTCGTATCCCACATGGGCATCCTGACTTGTATAAGGATTGGAAGCTATTGGTATAAAAGTTACTAGAAACATCTAAATAAAGAACCTGATTAAAGCTCATACCATTCCTATTACCGGTATATGAAAACTAAACTTGTTGGATCAATTTAAAGAGTATTTATTGAAAAATTAACAAACACATGTACACGAATGGTACCACAAAACATACAAGGTTAAAACTCAAATCCACCTCCCATACTCCCTGAGAAACAAGCACCCCCTGTGCCTGAAAGATTGGACTAACGTCCATATATAGAGCATATGACAGCTTAATGTTCCAGACTAAGTATGCACAAGGAAAATATTATGTATAAACCGTGGGATATTAAGATTGGGCTTTCAGCTTGAAGAGCAATTGCATGATGAATTACTGCACTGTTAAATTCAGGAGAGTTGAATTAGAGCCGGTTTAATCACAGTTCATTGCATCTGTAGATGGACACACGTGTCATTCATGTTTGTAATCCACAATGCAAAGTGATGCAATCCAGACTCAGTATGCAAGCTCAAAACGTCTATGCTGGTCAAGAGGAGATATTTCTTAAAACAGTTGTGAAGTTTGTAGTTCTTCACCGGGATGTTTCACCACACTGGTTACTCCCTGGGGACCTCCCTCACACCACAGACTCCAAAGCAGCTTTTTGAAGAAATTGTATAGTGTCAGTTGATACCATAAAAGTATCCAAATAATGCAGTGATAATAACAGGCTCATTGAGAAATCTCACATAGTCAATCGGTATGCATGTTTTTCCCTTCTGGGAAATACTTATCAGCTCCTTCCTGGAAAAAAGTTCAGTCCTCAGTCCAATATTTCTATATATGAAAAGATCCCAACGCCAGAAATATCATCATTCCTCTGTGATACGGGAATAGGAGTTAAATTGGTTACCCGCCTGACCGGTTTCGCCGATCACCGCCGGCTGCATCAGAGGCTAATGGAGGGCAGTTGTTGTGTGTCTCCCTGACTCTATAAATGGCCACCATCACATGTGGAAGTGCTGATTGGAACCACGTGGTGGGCGAACACTCCACCGCATCATCACCATGCGCCAACGCACCGCATGTTCCTCCAGCCCCTTCACACATCACTTCCTGTCCAAAGTAAAAAGGAAATGCAAGCATGCAATCTCACCTGTCACCAGAGGGGGCCGTTTCATAACGAATTCATTCAGTACCTCGTAATGGGCACTAGAGGGCTTTCTCTTTTTTTATGAATGACCTACTTCATTCTTCTGGTGAACACTAGCAGGAGATTATAACACAACAATTCCTATAAGGGAATCGTGTGATGGAACAAAGGTAGTGTACAACAAAAGATCCAAAAAAAGGATACCACAATATTCTAATATACTAACTCTTAACTGTACAATTAAAATAATGATCCAACAGGTATTTAGAACAAAAAAAATAAATAAAACAAAACCCAACCATCACATATCCCACCAAGGATCCTTTTCATATTTATTGCTCAAGAAATGGACAAAGCTATGGCTTTCATTAAAGCCTAGTGCCTTAATGACTTCTAATTCCCATATCCATTGGGTTTTACAGTGGAGAACCCTCTGATCAAAGTTACCCCTTCTTGAATCTTGGGGTATCACTTCTAGAACCCAGCATTTCAAGCAGCTGGGATCTCTATTATGTTGCAAACAAACATGTCGTGCTAGGGGTGCTTTTAAGTGGTGTGACTCTATCTCATAAATGTGATTCTGGAACCGCTTCCGCACAGGTCTGATGGTCTTGCCAAAATGATCCACAGAAGCACAAGATTTCACGCATTTCACGAGATCAAAACTCACTTCCTCAGTAGAGGTACAGATGGATATCTATAGATGGAAACAGGATAAAGTAAGTGGAAAAAAAAGGGGGAGAATGGGGGTGCTTTCTCTCTGCAAAATGCGCCTATCCCAATCTTCCCCCCTTATGTCTTGTTCTAGGGCCAAAAATTGTACATTAAAGGGACAATAGGCATGATCATGATCAAAATGCATCTGTCCCTGCGGATTTTATCAATTTACACTTGAAAGACCCACTAACCTATCTTATCTGCTAAACTACCGTATACAGTATGCGTGGAAGTTCCTTGTATCTTTCCAGTGAGTTTGGGTATGTTTCAGTGCGGTTTGATCTGTTCCCTTTTTTCTCATTTTTTTCTCTTACTTTATCCTTTTTTCATCTCTAGATATCCATCTGTACCTCTCCCAAGGAAGCGAGTTTTGATCTTGCGAAATGCATAGAGAAAATCAGTACAGCGTATCCACTTTATGGAAGTTCTTAATGATTTATGGTTATTCATGTACTTATATCATGGATTACTATGTATGACAACTTGTTTTTAAATATACTTTAATATTTGTTTTGTGTAACATTAAATCTTTTGTACATTTTCCTTTTGGCTGTGCCTCTTTAATATCCCGTGGGCAATGTTCTCTCTTTGTGTATGTAAAATTTGGGACTGAGGCACGCCAATGCCCTATACATACCAGCTCACTTTCTGTATATATGATATCACTGTTCTGAAAACATCTGGAATCTGTGTGTGAAGAGCGAAACCATATGCATGCTCTTCTCTATGCTGTATTTTCAAACACACTATCCAGATGTTTCAAGTGCATGTATATGGTTTCTCCCCGGTTTTAGGTAAAGTGTTCTATTCTATTTCCAGATGTATGAAGAAAAGATGTAATGTGTGAAGAACATCTGTTCTGGTGCAGAACACATGTGTGTGAATAGCAGATGTGCAATGATTGACGTTTTCATTTAAAGTGATACACACATTTTAAAAAGAAGTGTGAATAAAAGATGTGGAATGATTGACGGTTTGATTTAAAGTGACACACACACTTGAAATAATTGTGCAGAAGAGATGTGCAATGTTTGACGGTTTCATTTAAAGTGATACACACATTTTAAAAAGAAGTGTGAATAAAAGATGTGCAATGATTGACGGTTTGATTTAAAGTGACACACAGACTTGAAATACTTGTGCAGAAGAGATGTGCAATGATTGACGGTTTCATTTAAAGTGATACACACATTTTGCAGAACAGTGATATGGGTACTCCCGGCTTATTTATACTTTTTTGACACAGTTTGAAGATGATTTTAGAACAGTTCTATGGCCTCTAATGTTAATTAATACTTTTCAGACCCATTTTGAAGATGATCTCCATTTTTGCATTTTTTATGTTTTTATTTTTTTTTAAATATTTAAAGTTATTTCCCTGTCCCCATTTCTTTGTAGGTCACTTGTCCCACCCTTACCCACATTTCCTTCCTTTTGCAGACCTCTTGGACCTTCCAGGACTATTTTACAACATTTTTTGCACCTAAAAGTCCGGGTCTCCATTGATTTCAATGGGGTTCGGGGTCAGGGACAAAGTTCGGGTTCTGTCCGGACCCGAACCCGGACTTTGTCCCGAAGTTCGGCTGAACCAGCAGAACCCGGACTTCTAGAAGTTCGATCAACTCTACCAATGAGTCATCAACTGTCAGCAGGGGTTCCCCGCTAACAGCTGAAAGTAAAAAAAAAATTTCAGGCAAAAGAAATTGCGAAAAAAAATGGCATGTGGTCCCCTCCAGGTCCATACCAGGCCCTTTGGGTCTAGTATGGATTTGGAGGGAACCCCCCACGCCATTTTTTTTAATGGCGTGGGGCCCCCACAATCCATACCAAACCCTTATCCGAGCATGCAGCCCAGAAGGTCAGGAAAAGTGGTGGGGATGAGCATGTGCCTCCCCTTCTGAACCATATCAGGCCACATGCCCTCAACATGGGGGGTAGGTGCTTTAGAGCATGGGGGCCCTGTGCCCCCCCATCCCAAAGCACCTTGACCCCATGTTGATGAGGACAAGGGCCTCTTCCCAATAATCCTGGCCGGTGGTTGTCAGGGACTGCATGCTGCAAGCGGGGGGCTTATCGGAATCTAAAAAACCTAAAAAAGTGTCAAAAGTAAAAACAGTAGACAGATTTTTGACAATTCAATGTATTAAATCTGCTTGGGCATCTCTTCTGATTTCTTCTCCCCTCTCTGGCTCTTCTCCCTTGTCCAGTGACATCTCCTCCCTCTGCCAGTTCTTCTCCACTCTGCGCTGTCTTCTGCTCTTTTGCTGGATCTTCTCTCTGCGCTGTCTTCTCCCTCTGTTCTTCTTCTGTTCTCCTTCCGATGTTGACACAATGCTCTCTCTCTCTCGAATGCTGACTTATAAAGATATACGATAGGGTCAACGGGTGACTTCATCCAGAGGCCCCACCCCTTGTCACATCCCCACCCGAGGCATGATGGGGCGGTGATGTCACAAGGGGACTTTTGGATGACAACCATATGTCCCATTGTCTGTGGAAGGTATGTGCTTTCCCTTATTTGTATGCAAGAATTCACTCCATTGTGCATTGTGAGTTGACTCTAGTTTTAACTTCTTCCATGCGCAGGGAAGTTTTTGTTCTCCATTTTGTTGCTATGCATATACGGCAGCGGTAGGCAACCTGGGGCCCTGCAGCTGTTGCAGAGTCCCATCATGCCTCTGGGAGTAACTACCAGCCTTGCAATGCCTCATGGGAAATATAGTTCCACATCAGCTGGAGGGCTACAGGCTGCCTACCGCTGATATACGAGGTGCATGTAATATATTTATTACTACTTTTCTTGATAAATAAGGAAGAGTCTATACCCAAAACTCAACAGCGCCAATTCTTGGGTGATGGTACAGATATTACTAGTGATTTCTGATATAAGGGCGAGCACATCCTTCCAGAAAGGCTGTAGAGCCACACAGGACCACAGTATGTGTAGGAGATTGCCAGAGCAGTGGCATTCCCTCCAACACATAGGGGACAGGTTTGGATCCATTTTATGTAGATGCATTTGAGTCAAGTACCACATATGGAGAATTTTTTTAGCATTATCCCCGTGGTTCACACACGCTGATGATTTACTTTTATTTTTTATTGCAAGGAGCCATAGTGGTAAAGGGAATGTCTGTTGTAATTATTTTTCCCATTTAACCATGACTGGTAGTTTATGACATATAGGGTGATAATTACAATATTTATAACATAAACATATGCCTTTAGCATTATGTGAGGCTTTGTTCATTAGTTCCATAATGGAAGGGGCACTTCCGTTAGAAGGTTTAAGTTTTTCCCCCTTATAGTGATTGATTTTCTGAATCTTAAAGTTGTCAAGAGCATTCAGATTGACCGATTCTGCAAAAGAGTAGTGTATGCACTTCTGTTTCTAGTGATGGGTTGAGAAACCTTGGATTAGTAATTTGTAAGTTGCTATTGGTATTTTTAATCAAAAGAATAGTTCATCTGGAAATTTTTTCCTGCTTAATGAAGACCCAGCCGCAATTGTGGCTTGTATAGTGGGGTAACGGGGAGTGATGGAGTTGTGGTAAAAAAAAAAAAGAAAAAATTATCAATCCTGATGTACTGACCAGTGTTGCCAACCTACCAGACTGAAATTTACTGATACAATGCCAAAAATTTACTGACACAGCCAAGTTTTTACTGGCATTTCAAAAAGTTACAGAATTACAGTTTTAAGTGCAAATGTCAGTGTTTAGGCAACAAACAAGTGCAATATGCTGATAGCAATATGATTTAAGATAGCTAATAATGCAAAAATATATTTCTTATTTTATTTTTAATATAGTAAATAAGTAGCTCAGGGACAGGGCTTAGAAGGGCAAGAAATTAGAATGGGCAGCACACACATGAAATTGACTCTCACACTGAGTCACAGTGACGTCTCTCTCCATGCCAGGTGGTCCCATTAAACCCAAACACATATGAACTACACAAGTTCTGAGGCCAACTGAATGCAGATAAGGCTCCAAGTGAGTTTAATTATCACCTTAATCAGCCAGAGAACCTGTGTAATTCATATGTGTTCAGTTTTAAAGGGATTGGGTGGCAACCCTAGTGCAGAGTGAAGGGTGAGGTGGGTGCAGAGTGAAGGGTGAGGTGGGTGCAGGGTGATATGGGTGCAGGGTGAGGTGGGTGCAGAGTGAGGTGGGTGCACAGGGAAGTGGGTGCAGAATGCAGGGTGAGGTGGGTGCAGAGTGCAGAGTGAGTTGGTTTCAGAGTGCAGGGTGAGGTGGGTGCAGAGTTCAAGATGAGGTGGGTGCAGGGTGAGGTGGGTGCAGAGTGAGGTGGGTGCAGAGTGAGTTGGGTGCAAAGTGCAGGGTGAGGTGGGTGTAGAGTGCAGGGTGAGGTGGGTGCAGAGTGCAGAGTGAGGTGGGTGCAGAGTGAGGTGGGTGCAGAGTGCAGGGTGTAGTAGGTGCAAATTGCAGAGTGAAGTGGGTGCAGAGTGCAGGGTGAGGTGGGTGCAGATTGCAGGGTGAGGTGGGTGCAGGGTGAGATGGGTTCAGAGTGCAGGGTGAGGTGGGTGCAGAGTGAGATGGGTGCAGAGTGCAGGGTGAGGTGGGTGCAGAGTGCAGGGTGAGGTGGGTGCAAATTTCAGGGTGAGGTGGGTGCAGAGTGAGGTGGGTGCAGAGTGCAGGGTGAGGTGGGTGCAGATTGCAGGGTGAGGTGGGTGCAGAGTGCAGGGTGAGTTGGGTGCAGAGTGAGGTGGGTGCAGAGTGCAGCGTGAGGTGGGTGCAGAGTGAGGTGGGTGCAGAGTGTAGGGTGAGGTGGGTGCAGAGTTCCAGTCCCTTCTCCCTCCCGATTTAAGTTCAACATTTCTGCCCAGGGATTCCAATAGACTCCACTCCCCACAAGTACAATGCTCTCCTCTCACAGCCCCCCACCCCAGGATTCCATACAGAGTTTTCCTCTGCCCGCTACTCACAGCATGTTGTCCTATGAGGGAGGCTGCTTCCCTTTTACAGATTCCTCACCCCCTTCCTCCTCTGCTCTCATAGATGCCGGAGGGATCAGAGCGACCGCAGGGGAGGATGCGCTTCTGTATTTACAAAGTGACAGTAGCGAGCTGCCTGCATGTCTCCAGCTCCAGAGATGGCTGAACTCCGGAGGGCAACGCTGGGCTCAAGGGGCAGGCAGCGCAGGGCCCCCAACAATGACTGGACCCTGGGCACCTGCCCCTATTGCCCTGCGGTAGAGACGGCCCTGGTGTAAGCCAGCAACAGTGTCCTTGATTGTTGCAACATTAGGTCCAGTGTCCCCAGACCAGTGTAAGCAATCAGAAGTGTTCCTGAATTCTGCCACAGTAGTTCCCAGTGTTACCAGACCAGTGTAAGCCAGCAACAGTGTTCCTGATCACCACCACACCAGTGCAGCATTGCCTCTGCCTGCCACTTGTACTCACCCTTGCTTCTCTATTGACCACATTTCTGTCTGCTGTTTGGACTGATTCTTTGCCTGTTCGCTGACCAAGTCTCTGCCTGTCACCCAAACTGACCCATCTGCATGTCTGACTATGTTCCTGCGAGACCCAAGACACAGCCATCCACTCTGGACAACAACACTCCTGGAACCACAGCAACTACATTGCATTTCCTTTCTTCAGCCTCCTGTCCTTCCATGCCAGTGTACATGGCATTCGTCAAGGAAAGTGTCACATGCGGTATCGTTATACTTGGAAGGAGAAGCAAAATGTGTTTTAAGGTGTAATTCATTTTTACCCTCCACTGATGTGCACTGATGAGGGCACACTAATGTGCCCTGATGAGGCTGCACTAATTAGAGGAGGCACTAATATGCAGCACTGATTGAGACTGATCACTGATATGTAGCACTGATAGGTGGCTCGGATATGTGGCACTGATGGGCACTGACAGGCAGCACTGACGGGCATCACTGATGGGCACTGATAGGGACTAATTGGCATCACTGTTGGGCATTGATGGAGCTGCACTGATTATCTGTGCAGATTTCCCCTGTGAGAAAATGTCATTGATCAGGTCTCCTCTCCTCACACACTGTTAACGTAAAGAAAGGAATGCCAATACCTGGCATTTTCTTGTTTACAAGTGATCAGCTGTAATTGGACACAGTTGCTCACATGGGTAAAGAGCCTCATCACCAGCTCTTTATCAGGATCAGTGATGCATGGTGTCCCAGGGACAGAACGCACCATCAAACACCATGCCGCATGCCCCCGTGGGTGCACGAGTGCGGCAAGAGTAGGAAGACATCATATGGAGTTGTCCCAAAAGGAGAGTGCTTCTGCCTGTCCTTTGCCTCTTAGAAAATACTTTAAATATTTTGTGATGTTTGCTTTCCAAAATGTTTTCATTTTGTGGGTGTTTCCACTGTCCTGGTGCTACAGGGCCTCCTAAATGTTATAGATAGTCAGGAAATTACATGCATAATTCATGTTTCTAGAATGACTGGAGGTGCTCTTTGGATTTTGGGTCTCTCTATGTGGCTAGGCTGTGTAGAAGTCTCACACCTGTGGTATTGCCTTTCTCTGGAGGAGTAGCAGAATGTGTTGTTACTTGCCAATGATGTGCGTTAGAAATAAAAAGGAAAATATGAAACCTTAATATTAAATACCTTAATTCCTCTAGTCAATAAGGCCTGCAATAGTGTTTCCTAATGCACATGAAATAAATTGACAAGTATGTATTGTATGAAAGCCCTGATTATTAGCTAATTGGTTTTGGGTAAACCTATGAATCCAATATCTCTTGTAAGGTGCAAAGATCCAATGCTGTTGGATGAGCAGAGAGGGAATCTCTGGGATTGCGTAGACAAACAAAAAGACAGAAAAATCTAGCACAAAAATATTATAGTGCAGTAAGTACATGTAACTGTTTATTGTTTAAAAAATGTGAAAATGCACTCACAAGCATAGTGTAGGAGAGAGCATGTAGTGTGGTGTATTGACAACTGATGTGACCACAGGTCTGCTTCAATGCTCAGGAGTGCTGGGGAAGCCCAGGCAGACTAGCTGGGATGCACGCTGTAGCGCTGGGATGGCTCTGCTAACTCTGTGCAAAAGGAGAAAAAGCCACCACTGTTAGTTCCTGCACACCTCCTGGATAACCTCATATGCCAGGGTTGCTGAGCTGCCGGTATGGAGAGATGCACATATCTGGGGGAATTCCTCTTTTATCAGACTCAGGAGACTGATGAAAGGGGAATTCCCCCAGAAACATGTGTCTCTCTGTACCAGTATCCCAGCATCCCTCAGCACCCCCTCACCATGTGAGTGCATTTACACATTTTTTAAGCAATAAGAATTTACATATTCTTACTACATTATGATCTATTTGCACTCGATATCTCTGTCATTTAGTCTGTTAGAAATAACTTGTTAAAATGAAAACTTTGTGAACAAAAACTATTTTTCTTAAATTTTTTTAAATTTTCCAAAAATCGCGACAAAAAAATACAACTCCAAAAAACGAATTATCCATTTTACTAAATGCTAGGGATGGGCCCCCCATTCGAGTGGAACATGCATTCGACTCGAACATCGGGGGTTCGCCTGTTCGGCGCATCCCGAACATTATGCGTCATTCGCAGGAACTTCGAGCGCCCCATAATGCATTCCAATGGTGGGTGAAATGCTGCCTGCTGATTGGCCAAAGCATGCACATGACCTGCATGCTTTGGCCAATCACAGAGCGCTCTGCTGTGAGAGATATGATTGGCTAAAGGCAGGTTGCCTTTAGCCAATCACTGCTCAGCAGCCTCAATCCACTCCGCACACTTTATAAAGCCACTTGTACAGCGGCTCTAAATAGTGTATGTATAGCGGTGGACAGAGAGTTAGCTTAGCTAGCGGCATGCAGGCAGTTTAGCTAGCTGATTATTGTGCATTGTGAAAAACAGATAGATAGATAGATAGGGCAATCTATATACAATCAGTTAGTGCCGGCAGTTTAGTGTAGAGTGAAATATATGCTAGATATATAGATAGATAGGGTGATCTGTATACAGTCTGTTAGTACAGGCATTGCAAAAAAAAAATATATATATATATATATATATCTTCCTAGTGTATATATATGATGTGGGGGTCCCCCAAAAATTCAAACCAGGCCCTTGTGGTCTCGTATGGATTTTAAGTGGAACCCCAGGCCAATTTTTTTTTTTAAATGACGTGGGGGTCCCCCCAATAGTCCAAACCATGCCAAAATAAAAAAAAATTATGTGGGGTCTCCCCAAAGTCCATACCAGGCCCTTCAGGTCTGGTATGGATTTTAAGGGGAACCCCGTGCCAAATGTAAAAAAAATGGCGTGGGGTCCATCCAAAATCGAAACCAGACCCTTATCTGAGCATGCAGCTCTGGCATGGCAGGAGGGGGTGGGGATGAGTGAGTGCCCCCCCTCCGAACCATATCAGGCCACATGCCCTCAACATGGGAAAGGTGCTTTGAGGTCCCCCTCAAAGCACCTTGTTCCCATGTTGATGGGGAGAAGGGCTTCATCCCCACAACCCTTGCCAGTGGTTGTAGGGGTCTGCGGGAGGGGGCTTATCAGAATCTTGAAGCCCCTTTAATAAGGGGGCCCCCAGATCCCGACCCCCCCATGTGAATAGGTATGGGGTACATTGTACCCCTACCTATTCACCAAAACAGGAGTAAAGTGGTACAAAAAACAAGAGACAGTTTTTCACACAGGTCCTTTATTGTGTAAAATAGCTCCCCCACAAGGCAAGGGTTGTAGGGATGAGGCCCTTCTCGTCATCAACATGGGGACAAGGTGCTTTGGGGGCGACCTCAAAGCATTATCCCCATGTTGAGGGCATGTGGCCTGATATTGTTTGGGGGGCACTCGCTTGTCCCCACCCCCTCCTGCCATGCCAGGGCTGCGTGCTTGGATAAGGATCTGGTTAGGATTTTGGAGGGACCAACATCATTTTTTTTTAAACTTTGGCACGGGGCTCCTCTTAAAATACCTACCAGACCTGAAGTATCTGCTATGAACTTTGGGGGGAACCCTACGCAATTTTTAAAGAAACATTTCGGAGCGGGGTTCCCCTTAAAATCCATATCAGACCTAAAGGGTCTGTTATGGACTGGGGGGGCGGGCAACGCAATGCTTTTTCAGTGATATTATCTATATTGCTGGGAACCGGCAATACGTTACAGCCGCGAGTGGTTTAAACCACTTCAATACAGGACGTTTATACCCCCTTCATGCCCAGACCAATTTTCAGCTTTCAGCGCTCTCACACTTTGAATGACAATTACTCTCTCATGCTACACTGTACCCAAACAAATTTTTATCATTTTTTCACACAAATAGAGCTTTCTTGTGGTGGTATTTAAGAACCTCTGGGCTTTTTATTTTTTGCGACATAAGTGAAAAAGGTGCGAAAATTTTGAAAAAAAAAAACACTTTTTTTTAGTTTCTGTGATAAAATTTTGCAAATAAGTAATTTTTGGTCATAAATTTAGGCCACAACCTATACTGCTACCTATCTTTGGTAAAAATAACCCAAATAAGTGTATATTATTTGGTCTGTGTGAAAGTTATAGAGTCTATAAGCTATGGTGCCAATCATTGAAAATTTATCACACCTGATGCACTGATGGCCTATCTCATTTCTTGAGGCCCTGAAATGTCAGGAATGTGCAAATACCCCCAAAATTACCCCATTTTGAATAGTATACATTCCAAGGTATTTAGTAAGAGGCATTGCAAGTTTTTTGAAGTTGTACTTTTTTCCCACAATTCTTGGGAAAATTAAGAAATTATTTTTTTTTGCACAAAATTGTCATAACAACAAGTTATGAAACAAGTTATTTCTCACACACAGCATAAGCATACTTCCAATTACACCCCAAAATACATTCTGCTACTTGCCCCGAGTATGGCAATACCACATGTGTGAGACTTTTTCACAGCCTGGCCACATAGGGAGGTCCAATATGCAGGGAGCACCGTCATGCATTCTAGGAGCAGAAATTTCACATCTAATTTCCTAACCACCTTTACAATTTTGAAGGCCCTGTAGCACCAGGACAATGAAATTGCCAAGAAAATGACCCCATTTTGGAAAGAAAATACCCCAGCGTATAATCTATGAAGCATTATGAGTCTTTTGAATGTTTCATTTTTTTCCGCAAGTCTTCGAAAAACGTGGAAAGAAAATGAAAACGCTTTTATTTTTACACAAAGTGGTCAATTTATAAGATATTTCTAACACATAGCATGTACATAACAAAAATTAACAACCAAAATATATTCTGCTACTCATACCGAGTATGGCGACACCACATGTGTGAGACTTTTACATAGCCTGGCCACATAGAGAGGTCCAACATGCAGGGAGCACCGTCAGGCATTCTAGGAGCAGAAATTTCACATCCAATTTCCTAATGACCCATTACACTTTTGAAGGCCCTGGAGCACCAGGACAATGGAATTACCCACAAAATGACCCTATTTTGGAAAGAAAACACCCCAACGTATATTCTGTGAGGCATTAAGAGTCTTTTGAATGGTTCATTTTTTTCACAAGTCTTCGAAAAATGTGGAAAGAAAATGAAAACGCTTTTATTTTTACACAAAGTGGTCAATTTATAAGATATTTCTAACACATAGCATGTACATAGCAAAAATTAACCCACAAAATATATTCTGCTACTCGTCCCGAGTATGGCGATACCACATGTGTGAGACTTTTTCACACCCTGGCCACATACAGAGGCCGAACATGCAGGGAGCACCGTCAGGCGTTCTAGGAGCATAAATTACACATAAAATTTCATTCATACCCATCACACTTTTGAAGGCCCTGGAGCACCAGGACAGTGGAATTACCCCCAAAATGACCCCATTTTGGAAAGCAAACACCTGAGGTATATTCTATGAGGCATGGGCTGCAGATAGGTACTCGGGTACTCTGATGGGCTGCAGATAGGTACTCAGGTATTCTGATGGGCTGCAGATAGGTACTTGGGTACTTTGATGGGCTGGAGACAGGTTCTCGGGTAATATGATGGA
>BLSH010425345.1:139577-152013 GCA_018402905.1 Glandirana rugosa
CAGTGGTCGGGTAGTCTCATGGGCTCATGGACAGTGGACACTCTGATGGGCAGGTGACAGGTACTCGGGTACTCTGATGGGCTGGTGACAGGTACTTTGATGGACAGGTGAGAGGTACTCGGGTACTTTGATGGACAGGTGACAGGTACTCGGGTACTCTGATGGGCTGGTGAAAGGTACTTTGATGGACAGGTGACATGTACTCGGGTATTTTGATGGACAGGTACTCGGGTACTCTGATGAACAGGTGAAAGGTACTCGGGTATTCTGATGGGATGCAGATAAGTACTTGGGTACTTTGATGGGCTGGAGACAGGTACTCGGGTAATCTGATGGACTGGTAAAAGGTACTCAGGTTCTCTGATGGGCAGGTGACCGGTACTCGGGTACTCTGATGGGCAGGTGACAGGTACTCGGGTACTCTGATGGGCTGGTGACAGGTACTTTGATGGACAGGTGAGAGGTACTCGGGTACTTTGATGGACAGGTGACAGGTACTTGGATGGGCTGGTGACAGGTACTTTGATGGACAGGTGACAGGTACTCGGGTATTTTGATGGACAGGTGACAGGTACTCGGGTACTCTGATGGACAGGTGACAGGTACTCGGGTACTTTGATGGACAAGTGACAGGTACTCTGATGGGATGGTCACAGGTACTCAGGTACTCTGATGGGCAGGTGACAGGTACTCGGGTACTTTGATGGACAGGTGACAGGTACTCTGATGGGATGGTCACAGGTACTCGGGTACTTTGATGGACAGGTGACAGGTACTCGGTACTTTGATGGACAGGTGACAGGTACTCGGGTACTTTGATGGACAGGTGACAGGTACTCGGGTACTTTGATGGGCAGGTGACAGGTACTCGGGTACTTTGATGGGCAGGTGACAGGCACTCGGGTACTTTGAAGGACAGGTGACAGGTACTCTGATGTACTGTGACAGGTACTTTGATGGGGTGGTGACAGGTCCTCTTCATTGGGGGGTGATCAGTGTGATTGGTGTTTACACTAGGCGGTGACAAGCTGTTACCACAATCTCCCTGTCACACACGATCGGTGTATGAGAGGGAGAACCGCGGTAACAGCTCGTT
This sequence comes from Glandirana rugosa, assembly GCA_018402905.1. Taxonomy (NCBI): domain Eukaryota; kingdom Metazoa; phylum Chordata; class Amphibia; order Anura; family Ranidae; genus Glandirana; species Glandirana rugosa. The sequence goes on from BLSH010425345.1 coordinate 140,674, forward strand.
AACGCGGTTTGTTTACATCACATGACCAGCTGTGATTGACACAGCCAGTCATGGGGTAAAGAGCCAATTCTATTCTACACTGATCTGAGCTGGGCTTTGTCCGAGGGACAAGCCTCAGCTGCAATCGCAGCACGGCACGCCCCCTGGGGGGGCGCACGAGCGGCGTGCACGAGAAGATCGGTAGTCACCGGCTGTGATTGGACACAGCCGGTCACGTGGTAAAGAGCCGATTTTATTGGCTCTTTACCCCGATCGGGGGGTGACATGACCCCCTGGCACACAATCGATCCGCGATCGCCGCTCTGCGGGCCCCCTGGGGCCCCCAGGGGCCCGCAGTAGCGGCGAGAAGTGGCCGACGTCATATGACATTGGCCCGGATCAACAAAGGGTTCCTGCCGACGTCATTTTATTATGACTCGGTAAGGAACTGGTTAAATGAGAATTTTTCCTGTACAAATGTGATTTTGCTCTGGCACTGTTCTAAACATCACAGAGGTGCACCCTTTTACACGCAGACTAAGGGGACTGACCAGGCAGGATATTTAAATGAATATTTCATTTTTATTGTTTCACTTTAAGCATTATTAAAATTACTGCTCTTGAAAAAATGATTGATTTAAAAACTTTTTTTTGCATTGATACATGTCCCCTAGGGCAGGACCCGGGTCCCCATACACTTTTTAGGGCCATAACTTGCATATAAGCTTTTAAAATTAGCACTTTTGATTTTTCATGTTCGAGTCCCATTGATTTTAACGGCGTTCGCACAAATGTTTAGCCTGTTCACAAGTTCTGGTGCGAACCGTACTGGGGGGTGTTTGGCCCATCCCTACTAAATTCCTTGTACTGCCTTCTTTCCAAAAAATGTTAATTTGGGGATATTGTACTGACATTTTAGGGTCAGAAATGAAATAGGCTGTCAGTACATCTGGAATGATCATTTTTTTCTTTTTTTTACCACAACCCCATCACTCCCCGTTACCCCACTATACAAGCCACAATTGCGGCTGGGTCTTCATTAAGCAGGAAACAATTTCCAGATGAACAATTCTTTCGATTAAAAATACCAATAGCAACTTACAAATTACTAATCCAAGGTTTCTCAACCCATCACTAGAAACAGAAGGGCATACACTACTCTTTTGCAGAATCGGTCAATCTGAATGCTCTTGACAACTTTAAGATTCAGAAAATCAATCACTATAAGGGGAAAAACCCAAACCTTCTAACGGAAGTGCCCCTTCCATTATGGAACTAATGAACAAAGCCTCACATAATGCTAAAGGCATATGTTTATGTTATAAATATTGTAATTATCACCCTATATGTCATAAACTACCAGTCATGGTTAAATGGGAAAAATAATTACAACACACATTCCCTTTACCACTATGGCTCCTTGCAATAAAAAATAAAAGTAAATCATCAGCATGTGTGAACCACTGGGATAATGCTAAAAAAATTCTCCATATGTGGTACTTGACTCAAATGCATCTACATAAAATGGATCCAAACCTGTCCCCTATGTGTTGGAGGCCACTGCTCTGGCAATCTCCTACACATACTGTGGTCCTGTGTGGCTCTACAGCCTTTCTTGAAGGATGTGCTCTCCCTTATATCAGAAATTACTAGTAATATCTGTATCATCACCCAAGAATTGGTGCTATTGAATTTTGGGTATAGACTCTTCCTTATTTATCAAGAAAAGTAGTAATACATATATTATATGCACCTCGTATATCAGCGGTAGGCAGCCTGTAGCCCTCCAGCTGATGTGGAACTACATTTCCCATGAGGCATTGCAAGGCTGGTAGTTACTCCCAGAGGCATGATGGGACTCTGCAACAGCTGCAGGGCCCCGGTTTGCCTACCGCTGCCGTATATGCATAGCAACAAAATGGAGAACAAAAACTTCCCTGCGCATGGAAGAAGTTAAAACTAGAGTCAACTCACAATGCACAATGGAGTGAATGCTTGCATACACTAAGGGAAAGCACATACCTTCCACAGACATTGAGACATATGGTTGTCATCCAAAAGCCCCCTTGTGACATCACTGCCCCATCATGCCTCGGGTGGGGATGACACAAGTGGTGGGGCCTCTGGATGAAGTCACCCGTTGACCCCATCCCATATCTTTATAAGTCAGCATTCGAGAGAGAGAGAGCATTGAGTCAACATCGGAAGGAGAATAGAAGAAGAACAGAGGGAGAAGAACAGAAGACAGTGCAGAGAGAAGACCTAGCAAAAGAGCAGAAGACAGCACAGAGCGAAGAAGAACTGGCAGAGGGAGAAGACGTCGCTGGACAAGGGGGAAGAGTCAGAGAGGGGAAAAGAAATCAGAAGAGATGCCCAAGCAGATTTAATAAATTGAAATGTCAAAAATCTGTCTACTGTTTTTACTTTTGACACTTTTTTAGGTGAATGGGTATGGGTACAATGTACCCCATACTCATTCACATAGGGTGGGGGCCATGATCTGGGGGCCCCTTTGTTAAAGGGGGCTTCCAGATTCCGATAAGCCCCCCGCCTGCAACATACAGTCCCTGACAACCACCGGCCAGGATTATTGGGAAGAGGCCCTTGTCCTCATCAACATGGGGACAAGGTGCTTTGGGATGGGGGGGCACAGGGCCCCCATGCTCTAAAGCACCCACCCCCCATGTTGAGGGCATGTGGCCTGGTATGGTTCAGAAGGGGAGGCACATGCTCATCCCCACCCCTTTTCCTGACCTTCTGGGCTGCATGCTCGGATAAGGGTTTGGTATGGATTGTGGGGGCTCCACGCCATTAGAAAAAAAATGGCGTGGGGGATTCCCTCCAAATCCATACTAGACCCGAAGGGCCTGGTATGGACCTGGAGGGGACCACATGCCATTTTTTTCGTAATTTTTTTGCCTGAAATTTTTTTTTTACTTTCAGCTGTCAGCGGGGATCCCCTGCTGACAGTTGATGACTCATCGGTTGTTAAGGATGCAGCGGGCGGCTTCCCGGCCCCCTTCTTAGCAATCATCTATATACAGTGTTTGACGTTCAGTCACTTTTTTTTTTTGTAAAAAACGGATGTCAGTGGACATGAAAACGGATGTAAAAATTGACATCCATATCCGTTTTTGTTCCGTTTTTTTTAAACAAAAAAACAAGACTGAACTGAACAAATAAAGGAACGTCCATGTGAAACCACCCTTAGAAGGTTCACTAGCGGGGTTCCTAACCATACCTCCTAATAGCCTGCTCACAGTATGTTCCCAATAGGGGTGACGGGCTTTACCTCATAAACAGGACATTCCAACATATATTCTAGGAACTCTAGCGGTGAACAGCAATAGTTTATGTTTATTTTATTAACTTTGTATATCCGGTTCCTTGAATGTACAATATATGTGTACAACATACCTACCTGTTCATTGTATTTGTGCATCTTGTACATCAATAAAAAACTATGGTTAAAAAAAAAAAGGATTGATCATTTTTCAAATACATGCAATGGTTTGTAAATGCTGTAACTTTCACATAGTGTAAATAATATACACTGAATTGGGTTATTTTTACCAAAGAAATGTAGTAGAATACATTTTGGCCTAAATTTATAAAGAAAGGTTGCTTATTTGCAAAATTGTATAACAGAAACTAAGAAAAATGTGGTTGGTGTAATAAAATCTGAAAAATGGCCTGGGCAGGAAAGGGTTGAAAGTATTCAGTCTTGAAGTGGTTAAATCGCTCCAAGGCGACTGGACTGAACTATTCTTTTACTGGCCGGACTGACTGCTCATCACTGGATCAATAAAAAAAACCTCACCTCTGCCACATTTCATTTTAAATAGAATTCATTATTTGTACCAAGTTCTACACCTCTCAAAAATTAATTTCTGTGTGCCGGAAAATCCTTATCCGCTGAACTATAAATCAAAAATAAAGCACTGAGTAATAAGGGAATAATAATCATAACAGATGAATAGTAATAATATTAATAGTAGTAAAAATAATGATGATAATAATAATAATAATAAATAAATTGGTCTCCCAAAATTTCTGAAAAAAAGAAAGCATATTTATTACTAGAAAAATCACAGAACACCTATTAACCACTTACCAACCGGAAGGTTTACCAGCTTTAGGACCAAAGCATTTTTTGCCAATCGGCACTGCGTCACTTTAACTGACAATTGCGCGGTCGTGCGACGTTGCACCCAAACAAAATTTGCGTCCTTTTTTTCCCACAAATAGAGCTTTCTTTTGGTGGTATTTGATCGCCTCTGCGTCATTTCTGATCGCAGCTATAAACAAAAGAAGAGCGACCATTTTGCAAAAAAACACAAAATTTCTTACTTTTTGCTAAAATTCAAATCCAAAAAATATATAAAAAACATTTTTTTTCACCGGTTTTGGCCGATTTATACTCTTCCTCATATTTGTGATAAAAAAAAATCACAATTGGGGTTTATTAATTGGTTTGCGCAAAAGTGGCCACGTTTACGGATGATGAGAATTAGCGGTACTGCGATATTGCAGCGGACATGTTGGACATTTTTGACACTTTTTTGGGACCAATGACATTTATTCAGCGATCAGAAATTTAAATGTCCACTGATTACTGTATAAATGTCATTGGCAGTGAATGGGTTAACCTGGGGGGGAGAGCTAGGGGTTAAGTGTGTTTCCTGGGTGTGTTCTTACTGTGGGGGGGTTGGGCTACCATGAGCATGGGAGATCTAACTGATCCCAGTGACAGGGATCAGTAGATCACCCATGCCTGCACTAACAGAGCGGGGAACCTCCGTGTTTACATCGGTGGTTCCTCGCTCTTTGCCTGTGGCCGCTCATCGCGGCTCGCCGGCGGACATTGGGTCCGCCCGAGCCGCGGGCACACTCCTCAGGAGTGCGACGCGCGCGCGTGCCCCCTAGCGGCCGTTCGCAGATTGCCGTGTTTTTACGGCGATTCGCGCACAGCAACCCGACTGCTACCGTGAAAACACGACGGGCGGTCGAGAAGGGGTTAAACTATAAAAACAATAGTATATACAGAAAATGAGCTGTCATGTATAGTGCATTGGCGTGCCTCAGTCCCAAATTTTACATACACAAAGAGAGAACATTGCCCACGGGACTTTAAAGAGGCACAGCCAAAAGGAAAATGTACAAAAGATTTAATGTGACACAAAACAAATATTAAAGTATATTTAAAAACAAGTTGTCATACATAGTAACCCATGATATAAGTACATGAATAACCATAAATCATTAAGAACTTCCATAAAGTGGATACTCTGTACTGATTTTCTCTATGCATTTCGCAAGATCAAAACTTGCTTCATTGGGAGAGGTACAGATGGATATCTAGAGATGAAATCAGGATAAAGTAAGAGAAAAAAATGAGAAAAAAGGGAACGGATCAAACCACACTGAAACATACCCAAACTCACACTTTGTTGGAAAGATACAAGGAACTTTCACGTATACTGTATACGGTAGTTTAGCAGATAAGATAAGTTAGTGGGTCTTTCAAGTGTAAATTGATAAAATCTGCAGGGACAGGTGAATTTTGATCATGATCATGCCTATTGTCCCTTATATGTACAATTTTTGGCCCTGGAACATATCCCACAAGACATACGGGGGAAGATTGGGATAGGCGCATTTTTCAGAGAGAAAGCACCCCCTTTCTCCCCCTTTTTTTTCCACTTACTTTATCCTGTTTCCATCTATAGATATCCATCTGTACCTCTCCTGAGGAAGTGAGTTTTGATCTCGAGAAATGCGTGAAATCTTGTGCTCCTGTGGATTGTTTTGGCAAGACCATCAGACCTGTGCAGAAGCGGTTCCAGAAGCACATTTATGAGATAGAATCACACCACTTAAATGCACCCCTAGCACGACATGTTTGTTTGCAACATAATAGAGATCCCAGCTGCTTGAAATGCTGGGTTCTAGAAGTGATACCCCAAGATTCAAGAAGGGGTAACTTTTATCAGAGGGTTCTCCAATGTGAAACCCAATGGATATGGGAATTAGAAGCCATTAAGGCACTAGGCTCTAATGAAAGCCATAGCTTTGTCCATTTCTTGAGCATTAAATATGAATAGGATCCTTGGTGGGATATGTGATGGTTGGGTTTTGTTTTTTGTTTTTGTAATTGTACAGTTAAGAGTTAGAATATTAGAATATTGTGGTATCCTTTTTTTGGATCTTTTGTTGTATGCTACCTTGGTTCCATCACACGATTCCCTTATAGGAATTGTTGTGTTATACTTATAATCTCCCGCTAGAGTTCACCAGAAGAATGAAGTAGGTCATTCATAAAAAAAGAGAAGGCCCTCTAGTGCCCATTACGAGGTACTGAATGAATTAGTTATGAAACGGCCCCCTCTGGTGACAGGTGAGATTGCATGCTTGCATTTCCCTTTTACTTTGGACAGGAAATGATGTGTGAAGGGGCAGGAGGAACGTGTGGTGGGTTGGCGCATGGTGATGATACGGTGGAGTGTTCGCCCGCCACATGGTTCCAATCAGCACTTCCACATGTGATGGTGGCCATTTATAGAGCCAGGGAGACACACAACAACTGCCCTCCATTAGCCTATGATGCAGCCGGCGGTGATCGGCGAAACCGGTCAGGCGGGTAACCAATTCACCTCCTACTCCCGTATCACAGAGGAATGATGATATTTCTGGCGTTGGGATCTTTACATATATGGAAATATTGGACTGAGGACTGAACAAACATTTTTTCCAGGAAGGAGCTGATAAGTATTTCCCAGAAGGGAAAAACATGCATACCTATTGACTATGTGAAATTTCTCAATGAGCCTGTTATTATCACTGCATTATTTGGATACTTTTTATGGTATCAACTGACACTATACAATTTCTTCAGAAAGCTGCTTTGGAGTCTGTGGTGTGAGGGAGGTCCCCAGGGAGTAACCAGTGTGGTGAAACATCCCGGTGAAGAACTACGAACTTCACAACTGTTTTAAGAAATTTCTCCTCTTGACCACCATAGACCTTTTGAGCTTGCATACTGAGTCTGGATTGCAGCACTTTGCATTGTGGATTACAAACAGGAATGACACATGTGTGTCCATCTACAGATGCAATGAACTGTGATTAAACCGGCTCTAATTCAACTTCCCTGAATTTAACAGTGCAGTAATTCATCATGCAATTGCTCTTCAAGCTGAAAGCCCAATCTTAATATCCCACGGTTTATACATAATATTTTCCTTGTGCATACTTAGTCTGGAACATTAAGAGGTCATATCCTCTATATATGGACGTTAGTCCAATCTTTCAGGCACAGGGGGTGCTTGTTTCTCAGGGAGTATGGGAGGTGGATTTGAGTTTTAACCTTGTATGTTTTGTGGTGCCATTTGTGTACATGTGTTCATGTGTTTGTTAATTTTTCAATAAATACTTTTTAAATTGATCCAACAGGTTTAGTTTTCATATAATAGGAATGGTATGAGCTTTAATCAGGTTCTTTATTTAGATGTTTCTAGTAACTTTTATACCAATAGCTTCCAATCCTTATACAAGTCAGGATGCCCATGTGGGATACGACTACCACTGATGTTGTATAATACAAAACAGGTGTTTTCTTGAGGACTCTTCTTTTTGAGATTTTCAAATATACTATTTAATTTAAGGACTCTGAAGAAGACACGTGACCACAACTTTTAGTTGGATAAAAAAGGATTTCATCTTAAACTGCATAGGGGGTTCTTCACAGGCAGAGCAGTAGATTATTGTTAGTGTCAGGGTGTATTGGGTAGAAAAAAAATATTTTATATGTAGTGTCAGTATGTTTAAGTTGGATAAAAATGCAAAATGTGCTTTTTGTTTCTGGGTTCTACTATGGATAAAAAGAGCTAATAGCACACAGATATGTGGCGTCCTTAACCATGTCAACATTAGGAGAATTTGGGAGTTTTCTTTTTTGTTACTGAGTCATGGTAGGCTAAAATACCATGGTAGAAAAAAAAAAACACAGAAAACGGGGCCAAAGTTTGGGTGTTCGTCCAAACTGCTAATAGTCAAAGTTCAGATTGAAATATCACCTCATCCCTAATGCTAATATGGGGGGCATACTAGCACATTATGGCTAAAAGCTCCTGGGGCCCATTTTTTGGGAGATTCAATTCCACTTTAATGCCTTTAGGAGCAGAGATTGATGGTTTAATGACCCATGGAATGAGCCAGCAGAGCTGGAATTCATTTGGCAGAGCAGCAGCTTCCCTTACAGCACATGTGAGGAACTCTGTATGCATACAAGTAAGAATGACAGCATTCGTACAGTGAATGTTATATACAGAGTGTGCTGCTATGTTTAATAGACAACAGATGGTACCATCAATATAGAGCAACAGTTTACTACTAAACAGCTAATCCTATACAGGAATAGCAATAACGGTGTAGTGCCACCCTCGAAGGAGCCACTTGAGTATGTTTGGTTCTGTACTCTGCTTCTGAACCCCAGGAACAGTTCCATCCCCTCTGGCACACCTGGCAGCAATGTTACTGTGGACACTACAGTAAATGGACACAGCTTGCAGTAAACACACTATCTTTACTGAAAGGATTTTTTTTTAAAAACAAAAAATGTGGTAACTCATATTTGAAACTTTCTAAATATATGCTGCAACACACAACCCTGATTGCAGAATAATCAAAGGGAACAGTAACTGGTTTCAGTATATGATGAACACTTATATACAGTCACAAAATCTCTGTTTAAGTTAAGACATATGAGCATGGGCAAAAGAAGGGCAGGGGAATGACTCATTTTTTATGCCAGACCACTCCCTTCTGTGCCCCAACACCACAGGCCCAGAAAAAGATCTAACACGGTACTCAAGTGATGTAATATGACTGACTTAACACTTGGGTCTTAAATCCACTCACACAATAACTAGAGTCCTGAGTGAACGTAGGGCCTTTAAAGCACCACTGGTTTTAACCCCTTGTGGAGAGAGTAAGGTGTGGACCCTTTGAAGGAAAGAAGTTCTGAGTCTTCAGCTAGCTCTTGGTTGGTGCACTTAGGTGTCCTGTTAAGCACGGTGAACAAGAGTGCACTGTAGAGCTCCAGAGTTACCAAGCGCCATGGAGATGTCCTGGCAGACAGGCTCTTCAGGTTGCCTGACTGGCCACCCTACAACCGGAACACTTGTGACGTCTGTGGAGATGTGCCTGGATATGCACTCGGGTCACTCTCTAGTGGGATGTCTAAGGTCGGCTCTAGATCTGTGGCAGGAAATGGCACACCAACCCTGGATGGCAGCACTTCTTCTCCTGCATCTGGTCCTCTTCTTTCCTCGTGGTCTCTGCTGTAGCTAACAGGCAGCCTCTCTTTGTCCTTTCCTTCCCCCACCTGAGAGCATGCTGAGGTGTGTAGTTTGACCCCAGGGATTTCACATGGGTCCGCCTCTGTTGGGGACTACATGTCCCATAATCCTTTGTTGCATCAGTCCTGTCCCTGTATTGGTTCCCTCACCCTGCTAAAGAGGAAGCTGGGTCCCTGTGAGTACCGCTAACATACAGCATGTCAGTGAGGAGAGGGAGGGGCAGTATGTGAGTCCCGGCAGCGGCTGGCGGGAGGTGTGGGGCCGCTGCTGGCTGAGCGGCACCCTCTACACAGATATTGTTGCAATGAATTCTAGTGAGCATTACTGATGGTGGTTTTTGGATAGAAAATGTTTTGTAAAAATTTGTAGTAAGAAAGTGAAAGTATAAGATGTTGTTCCTATCTATTCATATCAGAAACACATGCAAAATTGCACACTTTTCAGACAAACGTGCTGTAAAGCACACTGTTAGTTCATCCAGTGCTATAGTACATTGTGTATAGACTAAACATTATATGTAAAAAGTCAAGATCGACAATTTAAAAAGCTAAGAAATAATCACAGCGCCTGGGTAGAGAAATTCAAATTATGAGGAGCTAAAAGCAGAATAAAAATATAAATATACATATGTGACCCAAAAAAAAAAATGTAAAATCCCATAGAGTCCATAATAGGAACCAATAATAGTTTTTCAGAACAAATAATGAGTAGAAAGGTACGAATAAAACATCCAACACTAAGAAATAGCAGTCTATATGATTCGTGAATTAAAACTTGCTTCAAAAGAGGTTCAAATCTTTCATCGATAAAACAAGGGGGGTATCCTCTCCTAGGAGATCCTGATACAATCTGCTAGGCAAACGGTAAAGGTAATGGGTGTGAGCTTACCAGATGTTGGTAGATCATACGCAGATGTCAGAAAATCCAACTCGAGTATCCACAGTATGGTGTCATCAACAAGTAAGGGCTTAGGTGTAGGGGGGAAGAGAGGTTCCAAGTTGATTGCTCATACACTCCCGAACCGTCGCAATATTCCATATATAAAAGAGCTCATAATAAAATCAATAAGACAGAAGGAGTCTGGGAACCCAACGCGTTTCTGCTCAAAAACCGTCGTCTGGGGTATTCCCCCCCTTCTGTCTCTACTCCTATTTATAACTGATGGTGTAACATAATGAAAGTACAATGAACAATACAAAGTTGGCCCCTAGGGGGCGAAAAACGGAAGTCCGCCTTTGTTCAAACAAGATGGCGTCTCCGGCGTGCGTTCCACGCCTCATTTTCGTTAGTGCATGTGTTATGGCCCTGGAATGTGACCCGGAAGAGAAAGGTGAATCATAACTATGAATAGCTATAAATGCATTAAAGCACAATGAGAGAGTGTGCCCAATTAGTGAGGGAAATAAGGATGTGTGGAAAAAGATTTCTTTAATAAAAAAGGTTTGAAAGAGATCAATAGATCGCCGAAAGCCGGGTTAATAAACCGGAACCGGAAGTGAGGGACATCCGAATGGGATCCGGCTCTCCCATAAATAAGTCTGTGTCTTGTGACCCGGAACAGGAAGTGAGAGGCGTCTCCAAGGGAACCACGCTCTCACAAACACTAGTCAACCCTCTGAAGATGGGCGTGGATGTATATACAACTACACTCCCCCATGTACGCTTAGTGTCAGCAGAGTACGTAGGCATAACGGGATGCAGGCGATCCGATGCGATCGGATTTTGGTTAATCGTATGTGTATATATCCAAAGTAACATTGGAATGTATGATACAAAATCAGTGAAAAATGAAATAATACAGTAAGTTAATAAATGCAAGGTGTATATAAACATATAAAATAAATATTAGGGAGAACCGGGGGTGTATAAATAAGTGTACATGACAAAAAAATTTATGAAATCAAATATGATAGGAATATAATTGATGTAGGTTAAAAATAGATTGTATATATACGTGGTGGTATGAATGGGAATACAAAAAATAAATAAAGTGTAGGAAAAA
>BLSH010425345.1:157723-209525 GCA_018402905.1 Glandirana rugosa
GGTTCAACTAACGAGTATGTGAGGGCTTGGCAGCGTTATAAGGTATATATTTTCTCGAGTATTATTTTAGTTATTCTGTCTTCCTCAGACCCTTGGGTTACGCAAAGACGAGTTTTCGGCAGCAGACCCCATAAGGGGGGGAAGACAGAGATGAGGATAAATATTGACTACCACATTGTATTACTTTCATGTTACTTGTTATGTTTCAACCGGGGATCCCCCGCTTTTTGCCTTCAGGCGGAAACAAGTTTGTTTTACCGCAGAGGCCGCACGCAAGGTGCGGAGTAAAAGCAATCACGTACACAATACCGGGACCTTAATTTATAGCTATTCATAGTTATGATTCACCTTTCTCTTCCGGGTCACATTCCAGGGCCATAACACATGCACTAACGAAAATGAGGCGTGGAACGCACGCCGGAGACGCCATTTTGTTTGAACAAAGGCGGACTTCCGTTTTTCGCCCCCTAGGGGCCAACTTTGTATTGTTCATTGTACTTTCATTATGTTACACCATCAGTTATAAATAGGAGTAGAGACAGAAGGGGGGGAATACCCCAGACGACGGCTTTTGAGCAGAAACGCATTGGGTTCCCAGACTCCTTCTGTCTTATTGATTTTATTATGAGCTCTTTTATATATGGAATATTGCGACGGTTCGGGAGTGTATGAGCAATCAACTTGGAACCTCTCTTCCCCCCTACACCTAAGCCCTTACTTGTTGATGACACCATACTGTGGATACTCGAGTTGGATTTTCTGACATCTGCGTATGATCTACCAACATCTGGTAAGCTCACACCCATTACCTTTACCGTTTGCCTAGCAGATTGTATCAGGATCTCCTAGGAGAGGATACCCCCCTTGTTTTATCGATGAAAGATTTGAACCTCTTTTGAAGCAAGTTTTAATTCACGAATCATATAGACTGCTATTTCTTAGTGTTGGATGTTTTATTCGTACCTTTCTACTCATTATTTGTTCTGAAAAACTATTATTGGTTCCTATTATGGACTCTATGGGATTTTAAATTTTTTTTTTGGGTCACATATGTATATTTATATTTTTATTCTGCTTTTAGCTCCTCATAATTTGAATTTCTCTACCCAGGCGCTGTGATTATTTCTTAGATATTTAATGACAATTGGATCAGTTGTTTCGCGAGCAGCCTAGGGCCATTATTGGATTCAGTGGACTGTTTACTTATGGGCGCGGGCTTCTCCTTTAAATTTCTTCTCTGTTGACAATTTAAAAAGGGGTGGAGCTCCTGAAACATGTTGCCACCTCGGTCACATTTGATTCACTGTTCCCTTTGGCTATGCTATTGTGTGGGGTGAGCGGCCATGGATGTCTTAATGAATCTCAGCTTGGGCCGTGATTCTTCCTGGCCATGTTTATATCCTCTCTCTTTGCACAGTGAGCTGCACACAATGTTTTATCATGTAAGTCAGTGGTCTCCAAACTGTGGCCTATTTAAACACGGCATGTCGCTGTTCTGTGACAAGGGAAGACAGCAATCTTGTGTTTCTGCTAAGCAGGAACACAAATCTCTGTATGTTAAACCATCCCCCACACAGTTAGAAAGCACTCCACAGGGAAACATTTAACTCTTTCATCGCCCCTGTTGTTAACCCCTTCCCTGCCAGTGTCATTAGTACAGCGACAGTTCATATTTTTTAGCACTGATCACTGTATAGGTGTCACTGGTCCCCAAAAATTAGTATCCGATTTGTCCACTGCAATGTCGCAGTCTCACTATAAGTCATTGATCGCCGTCATTACTGGTAAAAATAAATAAATAAATAAAAATTACATAAAAATATCCAATAGTTTGTAGACGCTATAACTTTTGTGCAAACCAATCAATATACGCTTATTGGGATTTTTGCTTTACCAAAAACATGTAGCAGAATACATATTGGCCTAAATTGATGAAGGAATTATATTTTTTACATTTTTTTGAATTTTTGATTGCATATATTTTGTAGCAGAAAGTAAAATATACTGTGTTCTTTTCAAAATTGTCTGTCTTTTTTTTTGTTTATAGCGCAAAAAACAAAAACCGCAGAGGTAATCAAATACCACCCAAAGAAAGCTCTATTTGTGGGGAAAAAGGGACATCAGTTTTATTTGGGTAAAGCATCACACGACCCCTCAATTGTTAGTTAAAGTGACGCAGTGCCGCATCACAAAAAAGTGACTTGGTCATGAAGGAGGTAAAACTTTCCAGAGCTGAAGTGGTTAAAAAAGGGTCAGGAACTTATTTCCCTGTGTTTTTTGTAGATACAAGATTTGTAGATTTCAATGGGTTGCCCTACAGGTGACACATGGGAAAAGCATGAAAAACACACAAAACTGCACACACTATATTACAATGTAATGGTATAAACCCGGCCAGAGAGTAAAGCCAGCTATAGACGATTCAAATCTTGGCCGGTTCAGCTGGGACCAGCCGAGATTCGAACCATCTATGGGCAGGCTAATTTTACCCAAGTCAATCCATTGATCAACTTAGGTGCAGCCAGCATGTGATTTTTTATGTCTGATATATTCTGTGTGCTTTTATCTTGATTGGATAAAGTGAAGGATCTATCTGGATCAGTAAGGTATCCATGCTGTACCCAAGTGATAAGATAAGTGAGTACATTATCTGGAAAGTTCTCTAAGGACTATATTATCCCCAACTAAAGTAGGTTCATCATAAGAAAGTATAAATCAGAAGTAAACAAAGTGCATGTAATATTTTTATTTTTTATCCGACGTTTAGCATTTAGCTAAATGATATTCCACATCAGATGACTTCCAATTCATGATTTAACATGATTTAGAAACTTTACAAGCTGCTAAACCCATTGCCAAGTTGCCTATACCCTTGGCCGCACTCTTGAACAAATCCTTAATTCCTCTTTTTACTTCTTCCGTCATTTCCCCTCCATCGTCTTCATCAGCATTTCTCCTGGGAGAAGAGAGAGTTCTCATTACATAAAACAACATTGATTATTACACAAAAACTGTATTTTACTGGAACCAAAAATGCATATTTTTGGGATACAGTGGAGGAGATTTACTACAAGTGGAGCACTCAGAATCTGGTGCAGCTGTGCATGGTAGCCAATCAGCTTCTAATTTCTGCATGCTCAATTGAGCTTTAACAATAAAACCTGGAAGCTGGTTGATTTCTATACAAAGCTGTACCAGATTTTGCACTTTCCCCCATTGACTATGATTCTATGACCACATTAACATGCTAAAGGAATACCACACAATAGAATACCACAAAGTTGGAACCCTTATTGAGTAGACGGCGGAAGCATTCAGCTGTGGTTTTTTTTTTGTTTCAAATATTTTATTTGTAGTTATAAAGTAAATACAAACAATTTAAACAATCTTCTGGTGATGGGGATATACAGATATAGTAAATAACAGGCATAAGATCAGTGAGTATGCATAGACCTAAGGGATGTGGATTGGACTCCCGGTTGAGAGTTCAGGAGAGTAAAACCCGGTTTTAAGTTGTGGTAAAGTTCATCTACTTGTCGGCTTAGTGGGGCTTTGCAATGTTTAATCAGCTAATGAGATATGATATGAAATTGTGCAGTTGCGGATGGGTGTGGTGGGCTCATGAAGGGGTCCATCTGTTAGGAGGTATACTCTTTCGTTGTTTATGTGAAGTGCCCATTAGAGGAAGTGGCTTTGGTATATGCAATTTGGTTCATAGGTGTTATTTGAGTGGGGGGAGGGGGTAGCTGGAATAGGGTAGGGAGGGCAGGGGGAGGGGTATATGGGGGGGGGGGAGAGGAGGGAAGGAGAGAAGGGGGAGAGAAGATGAGAGAAAAAAAAGGGGGGGGGGTAGGAGGAAGGGGTCGACCATCTCTGCCTTCCCTCTGCTTGAGTGTATGTTGGTAGGCAATTCTAGAGGTCTGCTGGAGGAGAGTGAGGGGGCGGCCCTTAGATGGGTAGAGAGAGAGAATGTGAAGGTTAAGGCAACCGGGAAGTTTTGTTGCAGAGTTGGATTGGGTTCCCCATCTGGGGTGGTGCGTTTCTGTTCTTTTCTGTTATTTATGTGGGTTGGTTGAGTAGCAAAGAATATTCCAGAGTTATTAGGAAATGTGTCCAGCATGCCCATTTTGTGTTGAATGTGGTAGGGGTATCTCGTGAGATGTGGATCAATTCTTCGACCTCGGCAACTCTGTGGATTCTGTTTAGCCATTCTTTAATTGATGGGGAATGGGATGATCCCCAGTGTTTGGGGATGCATTGTTTAGCTATATTAATTAGATGCATCACTAGGGACTTATGGTAGGTTTTATGTGGTAAGGACGAATGGTGTAGCAGGAATTGAGCTGGGGTATAGTCTAAGTTATAGGATGTTATCTGGGAAGTAATTTGGTGGATTTTTTTTTCCAATATTCTTGGATGAGGAGGCAGGACCACCATATGTGGATAAGTGTACCGGTGTCGTTATGGCATCTCCAGCATGTATGTGATGTTGCGGTGTTAAATTTGTGTAAGATAGCTGGGGTGCGATACCACCTGGATTGGATTTTGTAGCCATTCTCTTGAGTGGAGACATTTATTGAGCCTTTGTGAATATTAACCTGTACAGATCCGCGCTATAGACGAAAGACGTCTACAGCGCGGATCTGAAAATCCGGGTGGACGTCCATGGACATCCGCCCCTTCACACGCCCCCTGCGCGCACTGGGCGGCGGCGGCAGCGGCGCGCGCGCGCCGCTGCGTGGGCATGCCCGCGGGTCGGGCAGACTCGATGTCCGCTCCTGACCCGCGATCGCCTTACAGAGCTGTAGAACTGGGAACCGCCGATGTAAACACGGCAGTTCCCCGTTCTGTGACAGGGGACAAACAGATCTACTGATCCCTGTCACTGGGATCAGTTAGATCTGTTATGTCCCGACCAGCCCATCCCCCCCCCACAGTTAGAACACACCCAGGGAACATTGTTAACCCCTTCACTGCCCCCTGCAGGTTAACCCCTTCACTGCCAATGACATTTATGCAGTAATCAGTGGACATTTAAATTTCTGATCTCTGAATAAATGTCATTGGTCCCAAAAATGTGTCAAAAATGACCGACATGTCCGCCCCAATATCAAAGTCCCGATAAAAATCGCAGATCGCCGCCATTACTAGTAAAAAAAATAATAATAATAAAAACGCCATAAATCAATTCCCATAGTTTGTAGACGCGATAACTTTTGCGCAAACAAATCAATAAACGGCGATTGCAATTTTTTTACCAAAAATATGTAGAAGAATATAAATCGGCCAAAACCCAATGAATAATTTTTTTTTTTTTTTTTTTTTGGGATATTTATTAGAGCAAAAAGTAAAAAATGTTGTTCTTTTTTCAAAATTGTCGCTCTTGGTTTTGTTTATAGCGCAAAAAATAAAAAACGCAGAGGTGATCAAGTACCACCAAAAGAAAGCTCTATTTGTGGGGAAAAAAGGACATCAATTTTATTTGGGTACAACGCCACATGACCGCGCAATTGTCATTCAAAATGCGACAGCGCTGAAACCTAAAAATTGGTCTGGGCAGGAGGGGGGTTTAAGTGCCCAGTAAGGAAGTGGTTAAGGAATATTTGTTCCCAATCTTCCATCGAGAGGGAGAGGGCTAAATATTTTTCCCAAGTTTTGCAGGCTTTGTTTGTGTAGGGGTGTATATTTGTGAAGAGAAGAGAGTGTGTGAGAGAGATGAGGTGTCACTGGGGTGATGTTTGGGTACAAAGTGTTTCAAAGGGGGTTAGTGGTTGTGAGCATTGTGAGTTTTTATCAAGTGCTTTTAGATAATACATTAGTAGCAGGTATGTCCAGGGTGGAATAGGCGGTTTCTTCCCTGTACCGGTGTCGTTATGGCATCTCCAGTATGTATGTGATGTTGCGGTGTTAAATTTGTGTAAGAGAGCCTGGATGTGATACCACCTGGATTGGATTTTGTAGCCATTCTCTTGAGTGGAGACATTTATTGAGCCTTTGTGAATATTAAGGAATATTTGTTCCCAATCTCAGGAAGCTGAACTTTTTATTTTGTTTATTTCTTAAACTTCAACTGAACGATATACCACTCCTTTACCGAACACCTACAATGAGCAAGGTGACCAGCACAACCAGTGTTCCAAGTCCAGTCCACCAGAGGTCACTCCAGGGCTGAGTTTGAATTCCACCTCAACTAACAGTTAGTAAATCTTAAACAAGCACCTTTACAAGACACAATGGGAGTCAAGCTACTCTCCATCAATGCAAGAGGTCTGAAGCACCCTTCTAAAAGGGCCTCATTGTGGAAAGAAGCTGATGCCCACAAAAGTGACATTCTCTTCGTGCAGGAGACACATTTTCATATGCAGAATCCTCCCTCATGTACAAACAGGAACTTTCCACATATCTTCAAATCTTGTATGGCAGCAAAAAAAGAGGAGTAATGACTGTGATTAAAAATACGGTGGCATTCACACTACATGAGGCAATTGTAGACCCAGAAGGTCGCTTCATTATATTGGTTTGTGACATTAACTCTACTACTTATACACTGGTGAATACGTATGCCCCCAATAAACACCAAATACGGTATCTTAACTCCCTCCTTAAGAAAATCAAAAAGTGCCAGAAGGGCTCTCTTCTCATCTGTGGAGACCTTAACATTATTGCTGATCCCATTATGGACTCAACAGCCACTTAACCTAGGAACCCTGTGACCCTACGTGACTTTCTCCTGACCCATGATCTATATGATACATGGAGGTGTCAACACGCCAGCGAGAAGGACTATTCTTTTTTTTCAGCAAGCCATGGGACATATTTCCATATAGACTATTTCTTGTCAAACAAGTGGCTCCTACAGAAGGTCTTAAAGTCCACTATCAACGTAATTACCTGGTCTGACCATGCCTCTATTTCACTGACTCTAGCTGACACATTTCCCTCAGATTCCTCTTCGTGTGAAGGGTGAGTTCTTCACTTCTCCAGTCCCCACGAGCAAGGAAACACATTGAGGAAAATCTTACTGAATATTTCAACAACAACACAAATTCTGTGAGTAACCCGATGATTCTATGGAATGCCCATAAGGCATTCATCAGAGGGGTCTGCATCTGAATGGGTGCACAGGCGAATAGGAGGAGACAGCAGCGGTTCAACTCCATAACTTTCAATATTGCCAAATTGGAAACTGAGAACCAAAGAAATCCTCTCCCCAGTATTCATCAAAAACTATCTGAGCTAAGGTATGAGCTTAAAGAGTTACTCCTCCACCAATTTTAACCTTCCTCCCAAAGACTAAACATGATTTACTATTCTACATATGACAAGAGCTAGAAGGCTTCAAGGACAAAACAAAGATAGCTTCATTATTGCATCCTGTCTCCCAAACACCAGTCTACGACCCGAAAGGCATAGCTAATGCCTTTAGCTCTTATTATAGCTCTCTACAACTTACATGAAGATGTGAATATGCCCCAACCCACACCTCGGGACATAGAAAACTTTCTTCATCAAATTCATCTTCCTAGTCTAACAAAGCAACAACGCGACACCCTTAATGCTCCATTCACAACCTCCGAAATCATCAAGGCCATTAATACATAACCCAACAATAAATCCCCAGGCCCTGATGGCATTACGGGGGAGTATTACAGAGCATTCCAAACCCAACTGAGCCCACACTTATGCAATATATTCCAGGCTGCTGCAGTCTCCTCCTCCTTTCCTTCAGAAATGCTGGAAGCACTGGTGGTTACACTGCCAAAACTGGGGAAAACACCAGACAGAGCGCAAAAGTTTCATCCAATATCGCTTCTAAACAATGATACCAAATTGTATGCTAAGATAATTGCCCTTAGACTAGCTGATATTCTGTCTGATCTGATAGATAGAGATCAGTCGGGCTTCACTAAAGGGCGCCAATCATCTGACGCCACTAGGAGACTCTTGAACATCATACACCCAGCAGGAAAATCTAAAACGCCTTCTCTGCTCCTAGCTTTGAATGCAGATAAGGCGTTTGATAGGATACATTAGGGATATCTCAAAGCAACTCTGACAAAGTTTGGTTTCTCAGGGCAGATTTTATCCACAATCCTAGCCTTATACACATGTCCTTCAGCCAGAGTATACACCTCAGGGTCACTGTCACAACTATTTAAAATCACTAATGGCACGAGGCAAGGGTGCCCACTCTCACCCTTGATATTTAACTTGCTTATGGAGCCGCTGGCCTCCTACATTAGACAACACCCTCAAATACATGGCCTCACTGTAGGACATAAAAATCATGTCATCAGCTAATTCACAGATGACATTATTCTAATATTAACCCAGCCTGAGAAAACACTACCAGTCATCTATGAAACCCTTCAAATGTTCAACAAGACTTCCTACCATAAAGTTAATGAATCCAAGACGCATATCTTATACATTGGAGTAACAAAACACATTAGGAGATCACTAGAACTCCAGTACCCCTTCTCCTGGGAAGATGGTGGTATACCATACCTGGGTATAATACTCACAAAGTCTCTTGAGGACTCATATAAAACAAACTATGTTCCCTGGATAGACAAACTGAAACACCAACTGTCCAATATAGAGAAACATGAACTGTCCTGGTCGGGTAGAATGGCAGCTTTCAAAATGCAAATATTGCCCCAAATTTTATATATCTTCAGAACTGCCACTATACCAGTACCACAAAGCTTCTTTAAAACTCTACAAGCAATTCTTAACTCATACTTATGGCAGGGGAAGAAAGTCAGGTGCACCTTCACTAAGTTAATTAAAACCAGACACGCAGCAGGTCTAGGACAACTGGTGCTCTATGATTACTATCAAGCTGCCATTCTATCACAAATTAAATACTGGTTTACTCAGGCACAGGGCCCTACCTGGTGCGAATTGGAAAAAATCTGAAATACCCAATCAAGACCTACTAGCCTACCTACACACATGTCGCCCAGTAATTGTAAATCCTGGATCTCTTTCTCCTACAACCCAAGCCACACTGATCGCATGGAAACACTTTCTCACACAAACTTAACATTGCCCACTCGAGTTCTCCAAATCTCTGTGAAAACTTTGATTAACCTTTCCCCTGCACTTTCATTAGCTCAATGGGTGGCCAGAGGAATATGTTATATATCAGACCTATACCAAAAGGGTACCATAAAGTCCTTTTCGACACTTAGAGAGGAATTTACACTTCCTAATACTGAGCACTTTACTTATCTCCGCATGGCCTCTATACTACATGCACTACCTAATAAGCAATGCACGGTCCTGGCCAAAGTAGCTAGATTCCTACAACCTGAAAGCAGTATCAAAGGGGGGATTTCACTCTTCTACACATTAGTCAATGACAAAGCCACATTTACTAAAGAGCCCTCAATATTAGCCTGGGAAGAGGAACTTGCCTCTACCTTCTCCCGAAAGCAATGGCAAGCAGCCATTGCCTCCAATCTTACAGCTACCAAATGTGCAGGTTTATGGGACCTGTCACATAAAATTATGATGAGGTGGTACCTTACCCCCTCCCGCGTTGCCAAAATTTACCCCACAGTCTCCTCACAGTGCTGGCGGCAGTGTGGGGAAATTGGAACTCACTACCATATCTTCTGGTCCTGCAGAAAACTGTCTGTATGGCCAAAGATATTCCACATAATCAGTGAAATAGTGGGCATCTTGGTAAACCTGTCACCTGGGCTGGCGATATTGAACTTAGGTATTGACAGCATTCCCCACAATTTTAGAACAGTTGTTACCCATTTACTACTCGCAACAAGATTATCTATTACCAGGAAATGCAAAACACCCCAGGCACCTTCTATAAATTATATAATTCAATTGGCACACGATCACTGCAAATACGAAATGGCCTTTGCTTCCTCCCAAGGTAGATATATACGAACCTGCAACCTCTGGAGCCCATGGTTCGACTGGTATAACAAAGAAAGAGTGGTATCTTAAAATAAGTACTGCTTTTTCCTTCCTTACCACGATATATAGCTTCTCCTCTGTTCTATTTTTTTATTTTATTTGTCATAGTGAAAATGAGTAGATGGGGGACCTGGCACGGCGTGGAGATGCGGACGCAGGCTGCAAGCGCTGAAGGGTATATAAACATACCAAAGAACGCCTTATATTTGTAAAGCGAACACAATGATACCACTGACAGCCCATAAAAATTAAACAGGAGCTATCCTGACACTCGATTACTGAGTGGGGACGCCCCTGCACCCCACCTCGGGCACAGTTAGATCCCCACGGGGTGCCAGGGGGGGGGCTGGGGTGTTTCTCTGCCAAACCTTACGGTAATACTAAAAACACAATGCAGTTTTCTCATTGTTCTCCTACATGGAGGGAGCAAATTGCAGCACCTGCTCATGTCTCCTGACAACCAACACTCTGCTGGTGCTGATTTCACCTAGGTTAAATTCTAGATATGTTACGGAGAGTGGTACACATCAATTGTTCATGTCATATATGTTATTGGAAAGTTGCAAACTTTTTTTTTGCTGTGTACAACACTTCACAAGTTGTAATTATCTCTTTTCTTGAAAAAATAAAACAATAAAAACATTGAAATATAATGGGTGCTCTTGTATGTCTAATGGCATGTGGCTTGTTGAAGTCCAGGGTAGAGATGCAAGTGGGAGTGTGGTCATGGATGTTTCCAGAGTGACCCAGTCTTTGTGGGGTGTTTTGACATTCCAGTCTATGATTCTGGAGAGGTGAACTGCTTTATAGTAATTTTGGAGGTCTGGGAGGCCAATTCCTCCTAGATGTTTTGGTCGTATGAGTTGGTCATAGCTGATTCTTGGTTTGCGAATATTCCAAAGGAATTTAGTGCCAATGTTCCTATAAGATTTAAAAAAGACCGGGGGGACATGAATGGGTATAGTCTTAGGATGTAAAGCAATCTAGGTAGGGCGTTCATTTTTAGGACCGCTGCTCTGCTGAACCATGAGAATAGTGGTTTGTTCCAGTTTTTGAGGTCCTGTGACAGTCTGTGCAATATTGGCAGATCATTTTTATTATATAGGTCCGTTAGTTTGGAGGGAAGTTGTATGCCCAAATAAGTATCGGGTCAGTTTTCCAATGAAATGGGAAGTTTTTCATGCATTGATCTACCATGTTTTGTGGTAGAGATATAATGAGGGTGAAAGATATTGAGAAACATATTTTTAGGTTAGAGATTGATTTAAAATGTTTGAATTCTGATAGTAAGACTGGTAGTGTAGTGAGTGGGTTCTTGAGGAATAGTAGGATGTCTTTGGCATATGCCGCATATTTGTATTCTCTTTTGGCAGCTTGTATCCCTTGTACAGTATATCGGGGTTGTTTCTTAGGCTCTGAAGGAAAGGCTCTAGGGTAAGTACGATAAGGATAGGGGAGAGGGGACATCCCTGCCTAGTTTCGAGTCGTGTGACGTCACTCCCGCCAGTCATGGCACGGTCGCAGTGGAGGAACGGCACGGAGGCCGTTTCTTTACTGCGCATGTGCTGACATGATGTCGGCACAGCAAATGCACTGCATATCTCCTGAACCATAGGTTTAGTAGATATGCAGGGCACCTACAGGTAAGCCTTGTCATAGGCTTACCTGTAGGTTAAAGTGGTTGTCACGAGTTGACGACAACTTTAAGTAATGAGATTGGTCTATAATTGCTTACTTGTGTGGGGTTTTTATCATCTTTTGGGATAACCCCTATGTGAGCTTCAAGCATCCTAGGTGTCAGTGGATTCATAAGTGAAAGGGAGTTAAACACTGCTAAGAATGGGGTACTGAGTGTGTCCATAAAAGTCTTGTAATATGCGGTGGTTAATCCATCTGGGCCCAGGCTTTTGCTTGGTTTCAATTGCCTGTGTCTACTCTGTTGGGTTAATTGGGTGTTCTAATTCTTTAGCGGGTTCTGAGGGCAGGGCCGCTGTTAGAAATCATGGGGCCCAGTACAGCCTACCTAATGGGTAGTTCTTCGTCCCCATCCATGGCTCCCCCCGACCCGATTTTCATATGAAAGGTGACAGTTACCTTATCAAATATACACACACTCCTGGCCGTTGACCACAGTTGGGGATATGTGTATGTTTAAAAACACATGTTTGAAGCATGACCCCAGCGCCATTTTAAAATAGCGTGGTTAAAGGGGTGTGGTTAGGGGGGCTGTAAAAACGCAGCTCAGCTGAGCGTTTTTACCGGACCCCACCCCCAAGACAAGTGTAAAGAACATCTCACAGTGCCATATGATCTTTAGGCCTCATTCACACAGGTGTTATCCTATATGTCAATGCACATATAGACTTTTAGAATCTTTTAGTGGCAGGGGCATATACAAGCAAGAAAAAAAAACCCAGGGCCTGTGCATCCAGGAGCAGCAGCGTTTTGGCAAAAAAAAGCTTGACACATGTAAAAGTGTTTAATGCTTTTACAAGCAGTTTGGCGCGTTACAGGTGTTTAGCATTAATTCATTTCAATGACCAGAATAAATTATTTTTCTGGCCATTGAAAAGCCCACGAGCTTGATGCCTGTAAGGCTACTGCCAAGAGGAGGAGCATTTTTAAACCATCCTGTGTGTATTTAAGCCTTATAGGTTTAGTAGAATCATCCACACAGGACAGCGGGGGCTCTATTTCTTTATCATAGTGTGTCACATGTCTGTTGGGTGCTGACTTTGTACATTTATAGCTGTGCTGTGTGCTACACATTGTAACACACAGTACATTCGCAGCAAATCAGCACCCAACAGCCACGTGATACACTTTGATAAAGAAATTGAGCACCCGCTGTCCTGTGTGGATGGTTCTACTAAACCTATAAGATGTTAAAAGGCACAGTGAGGACTTTGGATGATTCTATTAGGACATCACAACGGCTGTAACACCTCACTGCTCACTCACTGTGTGCTGCAAAGTGCCTCCCGCGCTACCCGCCACCGCCGCTCCTATTCTCTCTCCAGTTCCCTCCCTGCGAGTTCGAGCTCTCACATCTGTCCCGGCATCTGAAAGAGCAGAGCAGCTAAAGGTAAAGCACTTTAAAGATCAATCCGCCAAACACTGACACCAGGGAAGATAGATAGCAGAGCATGCAGCTGGTTTGTGTACCTCCGCCCTGAAAATGCAAGAATAGTTCCTCAGCTCCAACCTCCTGGGCCCCTCTATTGAACTTATGGGGCCCAGAAAAAATATATTTATACACCCCCTAAGCAAGAAGGAGCTTGGGGGGTAATTTAGTAAGCCTAAATTTTTGTTTGGAAGAAATGCATTCTAAAGCTGGCTGGGCCCCCCTGATGAGCTGATAGGGCCCGGTACAACTGGGCTGGCTATACTGCCCTATCAGCGGCCCTGTCTGAGGGTATCATTTTGGAAATGTGTTTTTGCAAGAATGAGGTGATTTCCTCAGTTTTTTTCAGAGCAAGAGGAGTTCTGGGGATCTCCTGCATTTAGGTCATACAGGGTAGAATAATACTTCTCGAACTCTTGGGCAATGTCATCGTTTTTCTTAAGTATGTTATTGGTGGAGGAGCGCATGTGGTGTACTGTGGCTTTTGTTTTGTTTTTTGGCGTAGTGCTTGGGCTAGTAGGTGGCCTCATTTGTTTCCAGATTCGTAAAAAAGTTTGTGGGATAACATGTATTTTTTCCGTAGATTGCAATTTAGTTCTTCCTGTAAGAGAGTGCGTCTTTCTATGAGTTCCGTATCGGATTTTTGAGCTAGGGTGTGTTTCTGTTGTGCCTCAAGTGTTTTCAATTTAGAGTATAGGTCTCTGAGTCTTGTTTTCTTTTCTCTGGAGATTGTTGCTGCTATGGAGATACATTTTCCCCTTACTGTGCATTTGTGGGCTTCCCACTGGGTCAGTTTAGAGACAACAGGGGTGTTGTTTTCTTTGAAATAATTCGTGAGACATTTTCAAATCTCTGTCTCTCGCAGTTTGTCTGTCAAAATACTTGGGTTTAGTCACCAGATTTGTGTGTGGGTGATTTTGTCGGGGAAAGTGAGTATTGTAGATATTGGGTGGTGGTCAGAAAAGGTCACTGATTTTGTTATTGTGCAGAAGAATGTAACTTGAGAAGAGTTTGGGCTATATATATTTGCTAGCATAAGGAAGATGTATCTGCCTTGATCGTCTATCAGAGTGTCGGTTACTTGTAGGGGAGTATTTTTGGAAATAAGGATTGAGACTCCTTTAGATTTAGAAAGTGGGGAGGCAGTGTGGTAGAATTGGGTAAAGAAGTTGTTTGTTAGCTTAGGAATGGAGTTGGAGCCGAAATGCGTCTCCTGCAGAAGGACTATGTCTGCTTTCATGCTCCGCATGTTGGACAGAAGTTGGGATCTCTTTTCTGGGGTATTCAGGCCTTTAACGTTCAATGACACTAATTTAAGAGAGAGGTATTTAGTATGGGTTCTGGGCCGATCCATGATGGGTATTAAATGGCAAAGTTTGCGTGTGTTTCTCGGTTTGAGAGAGGGAAGGCAAAGAAGGTGGAAAAGTGGAAGGGTCAGAACGGGGAGTAAAGGGGGGGGGAAGGAAAGTGGAAGAGAAAAAAAAAAGAAAAAGGGGGGTAAGGAAGAGGGTAGAGTAGGTTGGATTAGATGTTGTTAAAGTACCGTGGGGGTAGGGGGTGGTGGTACCGGATATGAGCTTGAGTCTGCAAGCCCACTTTTCAAGAGGAAGGAGGTCCAGTAGGAGTCAATGGGGTCTTCCAGAGTCCACTGTGGATGGGAGTGAGAGGTGTCAGTCTACAAGTGGAGATAATCTCGTGTCCGTGGGAGGTCAATTGAGTGGAGGGATATTTATTTATGAGGAGGCCGGAGGTGGGGGGTCTAGAGAAATGTGCCTCACCTGGTTTCATCCGGCAGTGCCCTGGCGGATTATGGTCATGTTGTGGGGAGAGGGTTGTCTTATGGGGTATGGAGCATTAGGTCTATTTGGGAAGATCAAAGCCTCTGCTTTTAGTGCAGCGATTACATTCTATCGTTACAAACAGCATGACAAAAAAAAGAAATAAATACAGTTCTTACATCATTTGAATTGTGTTATGGCATAACATGGTATAACATAGCATCCCATGTCCCGAGGGGTTTGATAGTATTCCCCAGAAACTTGGCATGTCTCTGAAACAATCTTAAACTCGTAAGTTAGTAACTTGCTTTTTTTTGGTAGAGGGAGGCGATGGGCGGATATAATTAAAGGACTTGCTGTGTGAATTCAGTTTTTTAACTAGTTTTCTATCCATTTACAGACTGATCTTTCCAAACCTGTAGACTTTACCTTACACATTAGCCATATGTGGGGAACAGTGTCAAACACTTTTACAAAATCCAAGTATACCATGTTCACGGCTAGCCAGCCCCCTGTCCAAGTTTTACTTACTTCCTCATAAAATGAAATCAGGTTTGTTTGACAACTTCTGTCTTTCATGAATCCATGCTGTCTGTTGCTTAAAATATATGTGGTCTTTTATTAAACTCTCCAGTATCTTCCCAAATATAGAAGTTAAACTAACAGGTCTATAGTTACTTGGTAAAGACTTTGATCCCTTTTTAAATTTAGGCACCACATTGGCCCAGCGCCGATCCAATGGTACCATTCCAGTCATTAACAAGCTCCTAAAAATTAGATGCAAAGACTTTGAAATGACAGAGCTCAATTCTTTTAGGATCTGTGGGTGGATGCCATCTGGTCCAGGTGATTTATCCACGTTTATTCTGTCTATATTTTTCTGGACCATATCATTGTTGAGGCATTGTGGAACATTTGGGGCTGTGTCAATATCATCCCCATTATGGATATGAGCTCTCCATGCAGAGCTGAAGAAAGTATTTAATAAATTTGTCTTCTCTTTGCCCCCAGTCACCCACTCTAGATTATTTTTTAAAGGGCCTACATGCTCTGACCTGACCTTTTTACTATTGATATATTATTTTCTAACACTGATTGTTTTAAAATATCAATAAACATATTCAACAAGAAAAAAATGCCTTTGTTTCTGATCCCCCAGTAACACAACTCCAATATGACACAGTGCAACACAGAGCCTGAAAACTAAGTCCATCAGCCCCCCCACAAGCTCAGCCCCAGATCTGATCCTCCTTATCACTCCCACAAATACTTCCCAACATCTGCTCTAACCCACCAGTCTTGGCACTCATATTCCCTCTTGGACCGATTCTGGGCAATATACTCCTGTCCCATCTGCATACAGTATAGCAATGGAGATCCCTGGGACTGTAGGTCAGGCTGACCTTGGACTCTCTGCTGTCACCCTTCATACTCCAGAACAACATATTTAAAGAGACATTGAGAATTTTCAAACTTGTGTATACAGATGATAGAAAACTTTAAGCAAACTCAATAGCTTTGTTTAGGTGGCTCCAAAATAGACCCAACAGTTGCTAAAACCATTGAAATACAAAAAGGAGCATTAGGCCAACAGCAGATGAAAGAGTAAAAAAAAAAAGTGAATTATTATTAATTAAGTCATACAAAAATATCCAACATGTTTTGGGGCAACACCACTTCCTCATTTACCCGGGCTCTAGACAGAATAAACCTTGGATGGGCTCTTCTCATGGATTAACAATGTTCTCATCAACAGTCCATCCAATACTGATGAACATCCAAGCCTTATTCTTTGTTGAACCCAAACAAAGGAGGAGTGATGTTGCCCATACATTTTTTTTTCTTTTTTATATGACTTATTTACCAACATTTACCAACTGTTTTTGGTCTGGTGCACCTTTTTATATTTTAATGTTTTGAACACCTAATACTCTCATTGACAGCACACTCCACAATCACCACTTAGAGTCCTGGGCCACCACCTAGTCATCTCAGCCTCCCACCTGGTCTATTGGTTGCTGTCACGAAGAGATGGGCAATGCTGAGGTTTTGGTGTGGCCACTGTTAGCTGCAGGAGTGTGCTTGAGGAAGAGCTGCAATGCTAGCTATGGGGGGGGGGGTTGAATGGGGACTGCTGCCATGGCTCATCCCCTTAAGGGCCTGATGGCACCCTGTCAATGGTGAGATGTGGTTCCATTCCTTGTGACAAGCACCCAGTGGACCATCCAATGGATATGCTTTGCAGCACAATGAGCAGTAATTGTCTAATGTGAATGTACTATTTTTAGACAGTACACACAATGCTGTGCAAGTCCATTGACAAGATGTGTTATGGTGACATTTAAATGAATGGCACTACATCACATAATGCGTTGCCATACATTGTGGTAAAGTGCATGATAATGCAATGAGGGGTTGTCATGAGGAGGAGGGTGGCTCACAAGCCTCCCTACCTCAAGTTAAGTTATTTTATAACTATAGATCAACGGATGATGTGTGTCACACTTTAAAACTGTATTCCTATTCAACTCTTTGTATTGATTTAGATGTAGCAATGTCTTTACCACCTTTTCTTATTCTTTTGTTCTAAATTCAGTAAAAAAACTATTGAAAGACGATAATGCAGTGATATGATGTGAATTGTCCATAATTGTCATGCACCTGTAATGGAAAGGTACTGAGCTGGACTGCAGATATAAGCCCAGACAGGCAGGTCAGTATTCCAGTCACATACAGCTCTCTTTGTATAGGAACATGCCATTGGTCACCACTAGCAATTGTGAGTGTGTTTTTAATCTTTTCTATGGATCCTAACCACTTACAGCCCTATTTCTGACACTTGCTGCTTACGTGTTAAAATTAGTATTTTTTGCTAGAAAATTACTTAGAACTTCCAAACATTGTAGATTTGTTTAGTAGAGACCATAGAGAATAAAATGGTGGTCATTGAAATAATTTACATTGCACTGTATTTGCACAGCGATCTTTCAAACATAAATACTCTTCAATGAAGAAAAAAAAAAGAACTAAACATTAAAGTTAGCCCAATTTTTGTTTAATGTGAAGGACGGTGTTACACTGAGCAAATAGATACTTAACATGTCATGCTAACAGGCAACGCTGTAAAAAATGTTAACGGTTACCTGTTTAGAGATACAGAGGATGTCTTGCTCTAGAATTATTGCTCTCATTCTAGTGATCATGGCGATACCTCACATGTGTGGTTTGAACATTGTTTACATTTGCGGGCGCAAATTTTGTATGTGTTTGCTTTGGTGCACGAGCACGGAGGGATGGGACACTTTAATTTTTTTTTATTATTATTTATTTTCTTTTTTTTAACACTTTCCCTATATATATTTTTTTTTAATACGGTGGGTTATTTAAAAATGCTGTCGGTGGCTGCCGAGTAACCAAAGTGATGGCTAATGGCTTGGGTCTCCTGTGGGATGGGAGACCCGGGAGGAATGGCGGAAGGCGGCGCGAGGGGGGTGTCCCCTGCTTGTAATAACAGCCGAGTGGCTGCTTATCAGCATCGGTTTCTATAACAAGAAAACCGACCGTTGGCTCTAAAAAACAGTACTGGAGTGATGCCTGCACTTGAAGGCATCACTCTGGTACAAGCACTTGAGCAAAATGATGTACAGGTATATGATTTTGCGGCAAGTGGCTAATAAATATTATATGCACTATGATTCCTTCTGTGCTCGATTCCTTCCATGTATGAGAGTGGTGCTATGGATCTCTATTAGAAAGACTGCAGTTAACAAAGGGAAGGATATTGCCACCCACAGCAGAGCTGTGGAACAAGCCTTTGAGACCTACCCTGGTATATGCCAAAGTGATCATCTCCATCTGGTGAGTGTGGTCCCATTGGGGAAGGGGCATTGTTTGTACCTAGTGGAATGCTGATGGTGAAGAGCGTGGCACTTTGTCATAGAAGTAATTAATTTTGAAGCACTGGCACATTGCACTGGCACTTTGAGAGCTATTGATTTATTGGCACAATATTTAAACTATTACCGTTTTTTTATAACAGTTTCCTTGTATATTAATTATTGTTTTCAATTATTTGCTTGATTTGCACAATTTTATATAGAGTTAGCGCTGCTTTACATCAGGTTTTTTCATTGCTAATGTTTATACATGATAAAAGCTAAAGCTACTTGTACTAGCACAAATATTACTGTTGCACAGGTTCCTGATTGCCATTTATGTCATAGAAATGAAAGTCATTGATAAGATGGCCACAAGGTCTGTGCTGTGTTGCAAAGCTGTGCAAATCCCAGGACTGAATAAACAGACTTAAAAATTATTTGGTGGGTAAAACAATCTTAATATCTGTATTTCGCCTGTATGTTTAGTAGATTGCTCAAAGTTACCCTTTAAAAGCCTTTACTTTTATTAAAAAAATTATTTTAGATACTTACTCTTCCTCACAGAGAGATAAGGAGATGGTCCCAAGAAAGAAAAGAAGCAACAGAGATTTCTTCATGGTGAACATCTTTGGGCTCTGTTGATAATTTGCATTCATGGAAAGAAAAAGAAGACAAAATGTAAAACATAACTAAAAAAAACACAAGGCCCCCTAATGTTAGGCACACATAAAATGGTGGTCCCAATACAATAAATGGTCCAATATTTGCTCTAAACCATCACAAAAGATCACATACACCTGGAACCCATTATAGGCAGGTTGAGTGGTTTTTAATAACATGGATTTGCTTGATGCTTTCCAGACCTTATTGGATCTGGTTACCCATGGATAAAACAATGATTAAGGGGTCTTCATCTATCTTGTTCCTCAATCCCAAAAAAAGGAAGAGCACAGCAGGTTCTTAGATGTCATTGGAGCTATTCACAAGAACCAAAGTTCCGATCTTCATTGTCTACGGTTACCATTGCTTTATATCTTAAATGGGAGATGCCTACTCTAGTATTCATTCAATCAGAAGTAAAGGATTTTAGATTGAAAACAATTTATAATTATCTACATTACTAACTGAACTAACGATTTCTAGAGGGTTGTTCTTGCATGAATGAGAAGAGTCCCTGATAATGGTCTCTGTGAATTTAATTTGTTTCAAGCTTGAAGAGAAGGAAAATGTGACTACTGAGATTATGTGAAAATAATTGATCATCATAAGACATATCATTTATGAATTCTAGCTTTCTACTGTACTATCCCTTAATTGGGGCAACATATTTAGGATTTCGAGTTTAATAAAAATGTAATCAAAATTGTAATAAGCAAAAACAATTCAGGGCAAAAAATAAATCTTTGTCCGATCTGCTTCATTGTGTTTTAAGCTTCCAAATACCTACAATCGTTGGTTTAATTCTAAGTTGTCCAATGTTAGTATTTTCTATTTTGAATATTAGTGAATCAATTAGAAATTCATTGTACAAAATAAACGATTATGAGAATATTATGAGAAAAAACATATGAAAAACCTTGCTATCATTTAGAATCAAATTTAACATTTAAACTTTACCTGAAAACTGAATACCAAGGTTTCTTTCCTTATAAATATAATAAGATTAATAATATAATAAGGATATTGCAGCATATACTTACCGGGTAGTTCAGTTGGTGCTGAGAATGTAGACAGCTGGAAAACTTGAGTGGAGGTCTACTCTACAGAGAACGGGGTTGGCTTATATAATAAAAGACAAGTAAGCTGAGCACTGAGAAATTTTAAGTTTAAGGTAAAAGTCACATCTTTCTCAGGAACACATAGCTGATGACACATGTATTTAGCAAAAATATTTACCCGCTAGCCTCCAGGGGGAACAAACATCAGCACCCAGTGAGAAAATCAAGTATCTCCTCGTCTGCTATTTAGACAGTTTTATTCTAAAATAATTTTAAGTGTAATTCCAGACCCAATTTTTATTTTATTTTATATATCATTTTTGGTAGTTATTACTTCTATCTTCAGTCAATTTTGCTTACAATTGAGTGACCAGACATCCAGTGACAAACCCTGCTTTCAGCAGGCTGTCCCCGATTCTGTCCGCAGCAATGGCAGTGCTCAGGACATCATTCAGACTTCTGTCAGTCTTAACTGATATCACTGAAAACTAATATTCCAATGCCTTCAACCCCAGGTCATCCCAGTATGAGGATTGGCAAAGGATATCTACAGCTGCATTGCCTCCCATCCCCCTGATTCCGGCTATGGGGACTGCTATGACTAAATCCTCCAGTACCCCATCTATTGTCTTACCATTAGACAGGGACAGAGGAAGGCGCAATCTGAGTGTAGCACATTTACATATTTATTGTGGAGGCTGAGAGCCGGATTACCTGTAAAACTGAAGGGACACCAAAGGGCACCAGACTAAATGCACCATACTGTATACAGTAATGACAAGCTCACAAAAATAAGGCAACTCACATTGGTGGAAAACAATTATGCATATAGACAAGGTCTATGTAATCTCTCATCATGAAGAGTGTTCCACCAACTTCCTGCTTGCTGTATTTTGTCCGGTCTCTGGCTATCTCATCTGGAGTACAAAGGTTGATAAATTGTGGATGGACTCCAGTTCCTTTCCATGATGAGAGATAGAAGTCTGTAAAGTGGACTGCTATGCTCAGTTTTACCGGGTGGATTACAATCATTCCTAAGGTTTATTCAGACCACATATGTTGGAGCTATGTTGGCAGCTATTTCCAGTGCAGCCCCAATACTTAGAAAAAGTATGATGCCTTGTTTCCTAAGTTGTCAGTTAAAACTACTGCATTGCTATGGTGTGAGTAGACAATGCAACATGCCAGGAAGACACACATCAGCACTGTGCCCCCCACTGTGACTCACAGTGTCCCTGATGACTCCACAACAGGTACTGTGTCACTTATCACTGCCATAACAGTTCCATTGTTACTAATCACTGCCACACCAGGCAAAATGTCACCAAAAGGACTTATTCACATGTGTGATGCTTTCTGAGGAGCGATCTGTGTTTGCATTGCTCTTCAAAGAGCATTTGGCAGGCAATGAAGTGCTGTTGTATCGCCTTCTTATCACCTGCTTTAACCCTTTGAACCCTGCACAAGCACCCTCATTTACACGAATAAGTCATGATCAGCAGGCATATGAATGGTATAATTCTTGCCACAACTGTGAATCAAAGCATTTCAGCCACAATATGCGTACACCCCTGGCCACTGCCTCTGAAAATAAAGGCAGTAGCAGTTTAGAAATGGTAAAACCACAACTCAACTGCAATGTTTTCCCACTCCCAACCTTATGTGTAAATGAGCCCTAATAGTGCAGCGAGTCATAGTTCTCTTATCATCTACCACAGTGTTGTCAGTGTATGTAGAATCGGTGTTCCACCACACCAGACCAGTGTAGGTAGAATCAGTGTTCCCGATTGCCACCACACCAGACCAGTGGAGAAAGTAACAGTTTTCCTGACTACTGCCATACCAGTCCCACTGTTACCAGGCCAATGTACTCAATGCCAGCAAGAGTGTTCCTTATCACTGACACACCAGTGTAAGCTAGGACCATCTTTAATACTGATTGGACCCTGGGCAAACATTTTCTTGCCCTCCCCCCCAGCTAGACTCAAAATGAGTTTACTGCAGCAGATCAGGCAGTGCTTGCAATTGCGTTTACTGCAGCAGATCAATTGGCAATTGGCTGCCAGAGGTTACAACACATCATTACCACTCACTGTTTAGTGCAGGGTGAGGTGGGTTCAGGGTGAGGTGGGTGCAGAGTGCAGGGTGAGGTGGGTGCAGAGTGCAGGGTGAGGTGGGTGCAGAGTTCAGGGTGAGGTGGGTGCAGAGTGCAGGGTGAGGTGGGTGCAGGATGAGGTGGGTGCAGAATGAGGTGGGTGCAGAGTGAGGTGGGTGCAGAGTGCAGGGTGAGGTGGGTACAGGATGGGGTGGGTGCAGAGTGAGGTGGGTGCAGAGTGCAGGGTGAGGTGGGTGCAGGATGAGGTGGGTGCAGGGTGAGGTGTGTACAGAGTGCAGGGTGAGGTGGGTGCAGGGTGAGGTGGGTGTAGGGTGAGGTGGGTGCAGAGTGAGGTGGGTGCAGAGTGAGGTGGGTGCAGAATGCAGAGTGAGGTGGGCGCAGAGTGCAGGGTGAGGCGTGTGCACGCCTCCCCCCCCCAATTCCAGTGCAGAGTTCCAGTCCCCTCCTCCTGATTTCAGTTCAGCATTTCTGCCCGGGGATTCCAATAGAAAGCTCCACTACCCACAAGTACAAGGCTCTCCTACCACAGCCCCCCACCCCAGGATTCCATATAGAGTTTTCCTCTGCACGTTACTCACAGCATGTTGTCCTACGAGGGAGGCTGCTTCCCTTTTTCAGATTCCCCGCCCCCTTCCTCCTTTGCTCTCATAAATGCCAGAGGGATCAGAGCGGCTGCAGGGGGAGGAGAGATGTCACTTGTAAATACAGAAGCAGCGCTTCTGTATTTACAAAGAGACAGTAGCGAGCAACCTGCATGCCTCCAGCTCCGGAGATGGCTGTACTCTGGAGGGCAATGCTGGGCTCAAGGGGCAGGCAGCGCAGGGCCGCTTGTACAGCTGCTCTATGTAGTGTGTGTATAGCGGTGGATAAAGAGTGAGCTTGGCTAGCGGCATGCAGGCAGTTTAGTGTAGCTAGCTGATTACTGTGCATTGTGAAAAACAGATAGATAGAGAGATAGATAGAGAGATAGATAGATAGATAGATAGATAGATAGATAGATAGATAGATAGATAGATAGATAGATAGATAGGGCAATCTATATACAGTAACTTAATGCCGGCAGTTTAGTGTAGAGTGAAATATCTACTAGATATATAGATAGATAGGGCGATCTGTATACAGTCCGTTAGTACAGGCATTGCAAAAATATATACCTTCCTAGTGTATATATATGATTTGGGGTCCCCCCCAAAATCCAAACCAGGTCCTTGTGGTCTGGTATGGATTTTAAGCGGAACCCCGGGCCAAATTTCTTTTAAAAAAATGATGTGGGAGTCCCCTAAAATCCAAACCAGGCCCTTCAGGTCTGGTATGGATTTTAAGGGGAACCCTGCGCCAACTTTTAAAAAAATGGTGCGGGGTCCCTCCCAAAATCCAAACCAGACCCTTATCTGAGCATGCAGCTCTGGCATGGCAGGAGGGGGTGGGGATGAGTGAGTGCCCCCCCTCCAAACCATATCAGGCCACATGCCCTCAACATGGGGAGGGTGCTTTGAGGTCCCCCTCAAAGCACCTTGTCCCCATGTTGATGGGGAGAAGGGCTTCATCCCCACAACCGTTGCCAGTGGTTGTGGGGGTCTGCGGGCGGGGGCTTACTGGAATCTGGAAGCCCCCTTTAATAAGGGGGCCCCCAGATCCTGACCCCCCATGTGAATAGGCATGGGGTACATTGTACCCCTACCCATTCACCAAAAAAGGAGTAAAGTGGAACAAAAAACAAGAGGCAGTTTTTCACAAGTCCTTTATTGTGTAAAATAGCTCCCCACAAGGCAAGGGTTGTGGGGATGAGGTCCTTCTCCCCATCAACATGGGGACAAGGTGCTTTGGGGGCGACCTCAGGCATCTTCCCCAAGTTGAGGGAATGTGGCCTGGTATGGTTTAAGGGGGCACTCGCTCATCCACATCCCCTCCTGCCATGCCAGGTCTGCGTGCTTGGATAAGGGTCTAGTTTGGATTTTGGGGGACCCCTACGCCATTTTTTTTACATTTGTCACTGAGTTCCCCTTAAAATGCATACCAGATCTGCATGGCCTAGTTAGGATTTTGGTGGGACCCCGTCATTTTTTTAAACATTTTGGCACTGGGTTCCCCTTAAAATACATACCAAATGTGAAGCGTCTGCTATGGACTTTGGGGGGGAACCCTAAGCAATTTTTAAAGAAATTTTTCGGAGCGGGCTTCCCCTTAAAATCCATACCAGACCTAAAGGGCCTGGTATGGACTGGGGAGGGGGGGGGCAACGCAATGCTTTTTCAGTGATTTTATCTAAACTGCTGGGAACCGGCAATACGTTACAGCCACGAGTGGTTTTAAATAAGAATTTTTCCTGTACAAATGTGATTTTGCTCTGCGCCCTTTTACACACAGACTAAGGGGACTGCCCAGGCAGGATATTTAAAGGAATATTTCATTTTTACTGTTTCACTTTAAGCATTATTAAAATTACTCCTCCTGAAAGAATTATCGATTTAAAAACTTTTTTTGCATTGATACATGTCCCCTAGGGCAGTAACCGGGTCCCCATACACTTTTTAGGGCCATAACTTGCATATAAGCCTTTAAAATGAGCACTTTTGATTTTTCATGTTCGAGTCCCATTGATTTTAATGGCGTTCGCATGTTTGCACAAATGTTTAGCCTGTTCGCAAGTTCTGGTGCGAAACAAACTGGGGGGTGTTTGGCCCATCCCTACTAAATGCCTTGTACTGTCTTCTTTCCAAAAAATGTTCATTTGGGGGTATTGTACTGTCATTACATTTTAGGGTCAGAAATTAAATAGGCTGTCAGTACATCAGGATTGATCATTTTTTTCTTTTTTTTTACCACAACCCCATCACTCCCCGTTACCCGACTATACAAGCCACAATTGCGGCTTGGTCTTCAATAAGCAGGAAAAAATTTACATAAAATGGATCCAAACCTGTCCCCTATGGGTTTTTTTTTACCACAACCCAACCACTCCCCCTTGAACGATTATACAAGCCAGGATTGCGGCTTGGTCTTCATTAAGCGGGAAAAAAAATTAAGATTCAGAAAATCAATCACTATAAGGAGAAAAACTCAAACCTTCTAATGGAAGTGCCCCTTCCATTATGGAACTTTCTAATGAACAAAGCCTCTTCTAAAGCTAAAGGCTAGAGTTGAGCGGACCCGGACTGTAAAGTTCAGGTTTGTACCGGACTTTGGGGTGTCCATGTCCCGAACCCAGACATTTGAGAAAAAGTCCGGGTTCGGGTTCGGTATTCTGGTATTTTTCACGCCTTTTCAATAGCTGCAGGGCAGCCAATCAACAAGCGTTTCACTCGTTTGCCCTTAGAAGCCAACAGATTAACGTTCTAAAATCATCTCATACTGGTGTAGAGAGAGGTTCCTGTTGGTGCTGTGAGGGACAGATTATCGTTCTAAAATCATCTCATACTGGTGTAGGGGGAGGTTCCTGCTGCTGGTGTTAGCGGTGCATTTCTTGCACAAAAATAAAAAGTGCATCTACACTGCTGTTAAAAAAAAAAAAGAATAATAATTTATTTTTATTTTATTTTTTTTGTATTAATAAATAGTGCTACATAGTACATTTGCGCCTTGCTGTGTATTTCTTGCGCAAAAATAAAAAGTACGTCTACATTGCTGGTTTAAAAAAAAAAAAAATGTAAATATTACATTTGCGACCAGGGGTGCATTTCTTGCACAAAAATAAGAGCGTCAAATAAGGGACGTGGTCGTGGTGCTGCTGGTGTTGGTGGTGTTGGTGTAGTTCCTGTTGCAAGGAGAGGACGTGGTCAATTTGTGCCAGCTACATGCACAAGTGAAACATGTTCCTCAGGTGCGAGTAGCCGACAGAACCTTCAACGTTATATGGTAGGCCCGAATGTCGCTCAACGAATGGTGAGGCCAGAACAAGTATAGGCAATAGTAGATTGGGTGGCTGACCAGTTCCTTCACATTGTCTCCCACCCAGTCCCTTGAAGAAAGCTCAAAGTTGGCACCTGAACCCCATGGCTATCTGTCTTTCACCTCAGCCCCTTGTAAATCAGCCAAGCAGTCTGAGCCCCAAGTCATGCAGCAGTCTCTTATGCTTTTTGATGACTCTGCTGGTGTGCTTTCTGTGGGCCATCCACATAGCCCTGCCCCAGAAGTGGAAGACTTTGAGTGCACCAATGCCCAACCACTTCTGTTGCAGGATGAGGACATGGAAACACCACCGCAGCACGTCTCTGATGATGACGAAACACAGGTGCCAACTGCTGCGGCTTTCCACAGTGTGCAGACTGACAAGGAGGGCAGTGGTGAAGGGTGGGTGGAAGATGATGTGGAGGATGATGAGGTCCTAGACCCCACATGGAATAAAGGTCATGCGAGTGACGTGTGCAGTTTGGAGGAAGAGGTGGTGGTCGCACAGAGGCACCAGCACAGCCAAAGAGGAAGCAGGTTGACAGTACGCCTGCTACTACCCACCACACCCAGGGACCTAGCACACCAAAGGCAGCTCAAAGGCGTTCCCCGGCGTGGCAGTTCTTCAGACAATGTGCTGACGTCAAGACACAAGTGGTTTGCACGCTGTGCAATGAGAGCCTGAAGCGAGGCATAAATGTTCTAAACCTGACCACAACCTGCATGTCCAGGCATCTACATGGAAAGCACGAGCTGCAGTGGAATAAGCGCCTCAAAATCCAAGAAAGGTCTCAGCCTCCTCCTGCTTCCTCTTCTGCTGCTGCCTCGGCATGCCTCCACTTCTAAAGTGCCAGTGTCAACTGCCACCCAGCAAACAGACGATGTGACAGCAACACCACCATGTCTGCCACCGTCCCCAAGCATTTCCACACGGTCCCATGGAAGCTTACAGCTCTCCATCTCCCAAACACCACAGTATGTGGTTCCAAGCCACCACTACTTTTCCAGGTGAGCCATCCCTTCCCTGCACAAGCAAGTCGGGGACAAGATCAAGTGTGCACTGCACAATGCCATCTGTGGCAAGGTCCACATAACCACTGATACGTGGACCAGTAAACATGGGCAGGGACGCTATATCTCGCTAACTGCACACTGGGCAAATGTAGTGGCGGGTGGGCCTGAGGCGGCTAGCCATTTGGCGCATGTCCTTCCGCCACCGAGAATTGCAGGGCATTTCTCTTTGCCTCCTGTTGCCTCCTCCTCCTACTCCGCGGCCTGGTGGTGTGCGATAATGGGCGAAATCTCGTATCAGCTCTGGGCCTAGCCGGTTTGATCCACATCCTTTGCCTGGAGCATGTGCTGAATTTGGTGGTGCAGAAATTTCTAAAAAAAACTACCCAAATATGTCAGAGCTGCTGCAGAAAGTGTGGGCCATCTGTGCGCACTTTCGGCGTTCTCAACCTGCTGCTGCTCGCCTGTCTACACTGCAGCGGAACTTCGGCCTTCCCACTCACCGCCTCCTATGCAACGTGCCCACAAGGTGGAACTCCACCTTGCACATGCTGGAGAGACTGTGCGAGCAGCAGCAGGCAAAAATGGAGTTTCAGCTGCAGCACGCATGGGTCAGTCACTCTGTGGAACAGCACCACTTCACCACCAATGAGTGGGCCTCCATGCGAGACCTGTGTACCATATTGCCGTGTTTCGAGTACTCCACCAACATGGCCGGTGCCGATGATGCTGTTCTCAGCGTTACTATCCCACTTCTATGTCTCCTTGAAAAAACACTTCGGGCGATGATGGGAGAGGATGTGGCACAGGAGGTGGAGGAAGAGGGGTCATTTCCACAGTTATCAGGCCAGTCATTCACAAGTGGCTCAGAGGGTTAGTTCCTGCATCAGCATAGGCCAGGTAAAAAAATTTCAAGCCAGGGCACAGTTCTGGAGGATGAGGAGGATGAGGATGTTGATGATGATGAGGAGGAGGAGAAACCGTGTTCACAGCAGGGTGGCACCCTACGCAGCTCATTGACATCACTGGAGCATGGCTGGGGGGATACGGAGGACAGAGATGATACACCTCCCACAGAGGACAGCTTGTCTTTGCCTCTGGGCAGCCTGGCACACATGAGCGACTACATGCTGCAGTGCCTGCTCAACGATAGCCGAGTTGTCCACATTTTAACTTGTGCTGGTTACTGGGTGGCCACCCTGCTGGATCCCCGTTACAAGGACAACGTGCCGTCCTTAATTCCCTACTGGAGCGTAATCGGAAGATACGCTGGTAGACGCGCTGCTGAGGGCATTCCCAAATGACATTGGGGGCTCAATGGAAGCACAAAGTGAAGGCAGAGGAGGAGGAAGAGGTTGCCAACGCAGCTGTGGCACCGCCAGTACCTCAAAAGGCAGGGTTAACATGGCTGAAATGTGGAAAAGCTTTGTCAGTAGCACGCCACAACAAGCAGCACCACCAACTGATAGGCAACGTCTTAGCAGGAGGCAGCATTTCAGCAACATGGTGGAACAGTATGTGTGCACACGCCTACACGTACTGACTGATGGGTCTGCCCCATTCAAATTCTGGGACTCCAAATTGGGCACATGGCCTGAGCTTTCCCTTTATGTCTTGGAGGTGCTGGCCTGCCCTGCAGCCAGTGTATTGTCTGAACGTGTATTTAGCACGGCAGGGGGCCTTATCACAGACAAGTGCAGCCACCTGTCCACAGCCAATGTGGACAAGCTAGCATTTATTAAAATGAACCACGCATGGATCCCACAAGACTTGTCTGTACCTTGTGCAGAATAGACATTTAGACTGGCCTCACACAGCCATTAGTATACTTTTTTTTTTTTGGATATTTCTCAATATTTTGGGGGCTACCCCAATTAGAAAAAAAAACAAACAAACAAAAAACTGTGTTGGCTACCTCCTCTTCCTCCACTGCCACTTCCACCTACACCGCCATGGTTGGTCACTGCCTCCTCAACCTCTAGGCTCCTACTCCACATCCACCTCCTCCTCCAATTTTTATTTTTTTTATGTTATTTCCCTATCCACATTTTAGAGCCATTTTTGTGCCCAAAAGTTCGGGTCACCATTGACTTCAATGGGGTTCGGGGTCCGGGGTCAAGTTCGGGTCAAGTTCGGTGCCGATCCCGAAGTAAACCATCAGCGTGTGTGAACCACTGGGATAATGCTCAAAAAATTCTCTATATGTGCTACTTGACTCCAATGTGTCTACATAAATTGGATCCAAACCTGTCCCTTATGTATTGAAGGGAATTCCACTGCTCTGGCAATCTCCTACGCATACTTTGGTCCTGTGTGGCTCTACAGCCTTTCTGGAAGGATGTGCTCTCCCTTATATCAGAAATCACTGGTACTATCTGTATCATCACCCAAGAATTGGGGCTATTGAGTTTTGGGTATAGACTCTTCCTTATTTATCAATAATTTATCAACTACATTTCCCATGAGGCATTGCAAGTCTGGCAGTTACTCCCAGAGGCATGATGGGACTCTGCAACAGCTCTAGGGCCCCAGGTTGCCTACCGCTGCCGTATACGCATAGCAACAAAATGGAGAACAAAAACTTCCCTGCGCATGGAAGAAGTTAAAACTAGAGTCAACTCACAATGCACAATGGAGTGAATGCTTGCATACAAAGAAGGGAAAGCACATACCTTCAACAGACAATTGGACATATGGTTGTCATCCAAAAGCCCCCTTGTGATGTCACCGCCCCATCATGCCTTGGATGGTGACTTCACAAGGGGTGGGGCCTTCGGATAAAGTCACCCGGTGACCCCATCCCATGTCTTTATTAGTCAGCATTCGAGCGAGAGAGAGTGTTGAGTCAACAACGGAAGGAGAACAGAAGAAGAACAAAGGGAGAAGACAGCGCAGAGAGAAAACCCGGCAAAAGAACAGAAGACAGCGCAGAGAGAAGACCCAGCAAAAGAGCAGAAGACAGCGCAGAGTGGAGAAGAACTG
This sequence comes from Glandirana rugosa, assembly GCA_018402905.1. Taxonomy (NCBI): domain Eukaryota; kingdom Metazoa; phylum Chordata; class Amphibia; order Anura; family Ranidae; genus Glandirana; species Glandirana rugosa. The sequence goes on from BLSH010425345.1 coordinate 188,164, forward strand.
GCAGAGGGAGAAGACATCACTGGATGAGGGAGATGAGCCAGAGAGGGGAGAAGAAATCAGAAGAGATGCCCAAGCAGATTTAATACATTGATTTGTCAAAATTCTGTCTACTGTTTTTATTTTTGACACTTTTTTAGGTGAATGGGTATGGGTACAATGTACCCCATACTCATTCACATAGGGTGGGGGGCCGTGATCTGGGGGCCCCTTTGTTAAAGGGGGCTTCCAGATTCCGATAAGCCCGACTGCCTGCAGTCCCTGACAACCACCAGCCAGGGCTATTGGGAATAGGCCCTTGTCCTCATCATCATGGGGACAAGGTGCTTCAGGGTGGGGGGTGGCACAGGGCCCCCCTGCTCCAAAGCAACCATGTTGAGGGCATGAGGCCTGGTACGGTTCAGAAGGGGAGGCGCTCGCTCATCCATACCCCTTTTCCTGACCTTAAGGGCTGCATGCTCGGATAAGGGTTTGGTATAGATTGTGGGGGCCCCACGCCATTTTAAAAATAAAATGGCATGGGGGGTTCCCTCCAAATCCATACTAGACCAGAAGGGCCTGTATGGACCTGGAGGGGACCACATGCCATTTTTTTTTCGCTATTTTATTTTTTGCCGGAAATTTTTTTTTTACTTTCAGCTGTCAGTGGGGAAACCCCTGCTGACAGGTGATGACTCATCGGTTGTTAAGGACACAGCGGCCAGCTTCCTCGCCCCCTGCTTAGCAATCAGCTATATACAGTGTTTGAAGTTCAGTCATTTTTTTTTTGTAAAACATGGATGTCAGTGGACATGGAAACGGATGTAAAAATGTACATCCCTATCCAGTTTTGATCCATTTTTTTACAGAAATAAATAAGACTGAACTGAACAAATATAGGAACGTCCATGTGAAACCACCCTTAGAAGGTTCACTAGCGGGGTTCCTAACCATACCTCCTAATAGCCTGCTCACAGTATGTTCCCAATAGGGATGACGGGCTTTACCTCATAAACAGGACATTCCAACATATGTTGCAAGTAACTCTGGTGGTGAACAGCAATAGTTTATGTTTATTTTGTTTACTTTGTATATCCGGTTCCTTGAATGTACAATATATGTGTACAACATACCTACCTGATCATTGTATTTGTGCATCTTGTACATCTATAAAAAATATGGTTCAAAAAAAAAGATTGAAAATTTTTCAAATACATGCAATGGTTTGTAAACGCTGTAACTTTCACATAGTGTAAATAATATACACTGAATTAGGTTATTTTTACCAAAGAAATGTAGTAGAATACATTTTGGCCTAAATGTATAAAGAAAGATTGCTTATTTGCAAAATTGTATAACAAAAAATATGAAAAATTTGTTTGGTGTAATGAAATCTGAAAAATGGCCTGGGCAGGAAAGGATTGAAAGTATTCAGTCTTGAAGTGGTTAAAGCACCCCAAGATGACTGGACTGAACTACTCTTTTACTGGATCAATAAAAAAAATCACCTCTACCACATTTCATTTTAAATAGAATTCCTTATTTGTACCAAGTTCTACACCTCCCAAAAATGAATTTCAGTGTGTGGGAAAACCCTTATCCACTGAACTATGAATCAAAAATAAAGCACTGAATAATAAGGGAATAATAATCATAATAGATGAATAGTAATAATATTAATAGTAATAATAATAATGATGATAACAATAATAATAAATAAATTGCTCTCCCAAAATTTCTGAAAAAAAGAAAGCATATTTATTACTAGAAAAATCACAGAACACCTATTAAACTATAACAAGCAACAGTATATACAGAAAATGAGCAGGCATGTATAGGGTATTGCCGTGCCTCAGTCCCAAATTTTACATACACAAAGAGAGAACATTGCCCACGGGATATTAAAGAGGCACAGCCAAAAGAAAGATGTACAAAAGTTTTACTGTTGCACAAAACAAATATTAAAGTACATTTAAAAACAAGTTGTCATACATAGTAATCCATGATATAAGTACAAGAATAACCATAAATCATTAAGAACTTCCATAAAGTGGATACTCTATACTGATTTTCTCTATGCATTTGGCAAGATCAAAACTTGCTTCATTGGGAGAGGTACAGATGGATATCTAGAGACGAAAACAGGATGAAGTAAGAGAAAATAATTAGAAAAAAGGGAACGGATCAAACCACACTGAAACATACCCAAACTCACATTTTGTTGGATAGATACAAGGAACTTTCACGTATACTGTATACGGTAGTTTAGCAGATAAGATAGGTTAGTGGGTCTTTCAAGTGTAAATTGATAAAATATGCAGGGACAGGCGTATTTTGATCATGATCATGCCTATTGTCCCTTATATGTACAATTTTTGGCCCTGGAAAGTATCCCACAAGACATACAGGGGGAAAATCGGGATAGGCGCATTTTGCAGAGAGAAAGCACCCCCTTTTTCACCCTTTTTTTTCCACTTACTTTATCCTGTTTCTATCTACAGATATCCATCTGTACCTCTCCTGAGGAAGTGAGTTTTGATCTTGTGAAATGCATGAAATCTTGTGCTCCTGTGGATCGTATTGGCAAGACCATCAGACCTGTGCAGAAGCGGTTCCAGAAGCACATTTATGAGATAGAGAAACACCACTTAAAAGCACCCCTCACTGATCTGTCTTCTAGTGGCACGTCGAGCCATTCTTAAGATCTGGACCTCTCCCCTAAGCCCCTCTATTCCGCAAGTCAAGAAAGAGATGATTTAACTATTTTATAAGAACAAGATCAACACTGACTTCTCTCACCCCAAGCAATGTTGCCACTTTTTTTGTAAATGGTCGCCTTTCATCACGGCTACCCTATCCCAGGAGGAGATCGATACTCTTCAAGAATCTTTAAGGTACCATGTGGCACAACAGCCCTCCCTCATACCAGAGGATCTTCTCTGATCATGCCTTTTGGGAGGACTTACTTTTTTCGCGATGCTGTTACCTGCAATCATCCTCCATCTTCTCTGGCGCCTTGGCTACAACTGGCTTCAAATTGACTCCCGCTTCGAACTCAACACAGAAACTCTGGTGGAAGTGTCCTCCCTCCTTTGCCCCCCCCCCCCCACTCACCAAGGTTATTTCACCCTAGTTCTGATAGAGGGAGACCCATCCAGTCTTTTATTTTTGCCATATTCCGTTATGTTGCATTATTCTTATGTTTGCTCTATTGTCACCCCTCTGTTAATCAATGCCACAATATGTATTATCCAGACCAGATGGGTCTGCACTGTGTCATACTGTATTGTCAACACATTTATACGGTCAATACAATCTCTTTTAAAAAAAAAAAAAAAGCAGCCCTAGCACGACATGTTTGTTTGCAACATAATAGAGATCCCAGCTGCTTGAAATGCTGGGTTCTAGAGGTGATACCCCAAGATTCAAGAAGGGATAACTTTGACCAGAGGGTTCTCCAATGTGAAACCCAATGGATATGGGAATTAGAAGCCATTAAGGCACTAGGATCGAATGAAAGCCTTAGCTTTGTCCCGTTTCTTGAGCATTAAATATGAATAGGATCCTTGGTGGGATATGTGGTGGTTGGGTTTGGTTTTATTTATTTTTTGTTCTAAATACCTGTTGGATCATTATTTTAATTGTACAGTTAAGAGTTAGAATATTAGAATATTGTGGTATCCTTTTTTTGGATCTTTTGTTGTGAACTACCTTGGTTCCATCACACGATTCCCTTATAGGAATTGTTGTGTTATAATCTCCCGCTAGTGTTCACCAGAAGAATGAAGTAGGTCATTCATAAAAAAAGAGAAAGCCCTCTAGTGCCCATTAAGAGGTACTGAATGAATTCGTTATGAAAAGGCCCCCTCTGGTGACAAGTGAGATTGCATGCTTGCATTTCCTTTTTACTTTGGACAGGAAATGATGTGTGAAGGGGCTGGAGGAATGTGCGGTGGGTTGGCGCATGGTGATGATGCGGTGGAGTGTTCAGCCACCATATGGTTCCAATCAGCACTTCCACATCTGATGGTGGCCATTTATAGAGCCAGTGAGAGACACAACAACTGCCCTCCATTAGCCTCTGATGCAGCCAGCGGTGATCGGTGAAACCGGTCAGGCGGGTAACCAATTCACCTCCTACTCCCGTATCACAGAGGAATGATGATATTTCTGGCGTTGGGATCTTTTCATATATGGAAATATTGGACTAAGGACTGAACAAACATTTTTTTCAGGAAGGAGCTGATAAGTATTTCCCAGAAGGGAAAACATGCATACCTATTGACCATGTGAGATCTCTCAATGAGCCTGTTATTATCACTGCATTATTTAGATACTTTTATGGTATCCACTGAGACAATACAATTTCTTCAGAAAGCTGCTTTGGAGTCTGTCGTGTGAGGGAGGTCCCCAGGGAGTAACCAGTGTGGTGAAACATCCCGGTGAAGGACTACAAACTTCACAACTGTTTTAAGAAATTTCTCCTCTTGACTACCATAGACCTTTTGAGCTTGCATACTGAGTCTGGATTGCAGCACTTTGCATTGTGGATTACAAACAGAAATGACACATGTGTGTCCATCTACAGATACAATGAACTGTGATTAAACCGGCTCTAATTCAACTCCTCTGAATTGAACAGTGCAATAATTCATCATGCAATTGCTTTTAAAGCTGAAAGTCCAATCCCACGGTTTACACATAATATTTTCCTTATACATACTTAGTCTGAAACATTAAGAGGTCATATCCTCTATATATGGACATTAGTCCAATCTTTTAGGCACAGAGGGTGCCTGTTTCTCAGGGAGTATGGGAGGTGGATTTGAGTTTTAACCATTTTGTGGTACCATTCGTGTACATGTGTTTGTTAATTTTTCAATAAATACTTTTTTAATTGATCCAACGGGTTTAGTTTTCATATAATAGAAATGGTATGAGCTTTAATCTGTTTTTTTATTTAGATGTTTCTAGTAACTTTACTCTTGAGAGTTGCTCTTTTCAATTGCAGCAGTACAGAAGTGCAGTAGTTTTCAACAAACAGTAGTTGGATACAGTAAGTTTAAATTATTTCTAGTTTCCTTAAAGTATTTCAAATTGATTTTCTTAAATGGTTTGCTTGTTAACATTGGTATTTTGGCTGTGTTGTTATTAGTGATTGTTTGCTAAGTGCTGTTGAGGTGTTGAATACTGGGTATTGTCAATTAGCATATGTAATATAGGTGGGCTGTTGACCAAATTGGTGATTAATTAGTGTTGTATTTGAGAAAGGGAAGCAACTCTTGTAGAGTTTGCTCTTGAGAGTTGCTCTTTCCAAATGCAGCAGTACAGAAGTGCAGTAGGACAAAAGTACAATAGTTTTGAACAAATAGTAGTTGGATACAGTAAGTTTAAATTATTTCTAGTTTTTGTAAAGTATTTCAAATTGCTTTTCTTAAAATGTTTGCTTGTTAACATTGGTATTTTGGCTGTGTTGTTATTAGTGATTGTTTACTAAGTGCTGTTGAGGTGTTGAATACTGGGTGTTGTCAATTAGCATATGTAATAGAGGTGGGCTGCTGACCAAATTGGTGCTTAATTAGTGTTGTATTTAAGAAGGGAAGCAACTCTTATAGAGTTTACTCTTGAGAGTTGATCTTTCCAATTGCAGCAGTACAGAAGTGCAGTAGGACAAAAGTGCAATCGTTTTGAACAAACAGTAGTTTAAAAACAGCCGGAGTTTGGAGACAGCCAACTCTATTTGGTTAGTGCCTGTGTTTGAATTTAAGTAAATCTCTCTTTAACCACTTCAGCCCCGGAAGGATTTCCAGCTTTAGGACCGGAGCCCTTTTTGCGATTCGGCGCTGCGTCGCTTTAACTGAAAATTGCGCGGTCGTGCGACGTTGTACCCAAACGAAATTTGCGTCCTTTTTTTTCCCACAAATAGAGCTTTCTTTTGGTGGTATTTGATCCCCTCTGCGTCATTTCTGATCGCCGCTATAAACAAAAGAAGAGCGACAATTTTGCAAAAAAAAACAAATTTCTTACTTTTTGCTAGAATACAAATCCAAAAAAAAAATATAAAAAAACATTTTTTTTCACCGTTTTTGGCCGATTTATATTCTTCCTCATATTTGCGATAAAAAAAATCGCAATCGGCGTTTATTGATTGGTTTCCGCAAAAGTGGTCGCGTTTACGGAGGATGAGAATTCATTTTTGGGGTTTTTATTTTTTATTTTTTTACTAGTAATGGCTGCAATCTGCGATTTTTAGCGGTACTGCGATATTGGGGCGGACATGTCGGAACATTTTGACACTTTTTTGGGACCATTGGCATTTATACAGCGATCAGTGCTATAAAAATGCACTGATTACTGTGTAAATGCCATTGGCAGTGAAGGGGTTAACCTGCAGGGGGGCGCGCTAAGGGTTAACTATGTTCCCTGGGCGTGTTCTTACTGTATGGGGGACTGCCTAGCTGGGGAAGGGAAGTGGTCACAGCCTTCACGTAAAGGAAGGCTGTGATCACAGCCCTTCCCCCTCACACAGAGCAGAGGTCCGTGTTTACATACACGGACCTCCGCTCACTCGCTCCGGGGGGGCCATCGAGGGTAGCCGGTGGCAATCGAAGCCGCCACACCCGCTCCCTGGTCCTCCCCGAACACAGTGAGCGCGTGGGCGCCCTCACAGTGCGCGTTATCGCAGCCGCCGTCGTATGACGGCGATTTGCGATAACGAGCCACTTTGCCGCCGTCAACCTGCGGTTGGCGATCGGCAAGTGGTTAAAGATGTCTGGTTTAGTTCAGTGCAATACTTGTTTGGCATTTATTTTTCGTGGTGCTTTGTGGAAGCTGGGACGCTGTCCCATTTGTATGCAGGTTTCTAGTCTACGTGATGACATTGCCTGTCTAAATTCCTTGGTTTGTGCTCTGCAGTCTGAGATCAGGAGGTTGTCTAAGCCAGTTTGTTGTGTTGAGCTGCCCTGCGATAATCCATCTCTTCCTCAAAGACTACGCAGGAGAAGGGCATTGTGGGCAACTGTTGGGTCTGGAAGAGTAAGGCCCCTGTGGACCATAAACATGTACTTTTTGGTTTGACACTGCAAAACCCCTATAGTGTTCTTTCTGAGCTAGAAGCGGATACAAAGGCTGCAAACATAGCTGCTTGTTAGATTGGCAACCCTTATCTGCACATGGAGGAGCTTGATAAAAAAAATGCAATTCCAAAAGTAACTGTTTTATCTGAGGCTGCTCACCAGGCAAGTGTTGTGGATAAGGCTCCTAAAAGGAGAAGTCATCTTCTTGTTGGTGATTCAATTGTAAGAGGTGTTGCTATAGGAAATCATGTGGAAGTGTCAAAGGAAGTTAGGTGTTTGCCTGGTGCTACTGTTAGGAGAGATAAGAGGCACATTGTAAGAATTATCAAAAAAGCTAGCGAAGAGTGCAATGTTGATGTTGTTGTGCACCTTGTCACAAATGATTTGTCCCAGAATGATGTGCATTCTGTGCAGAAGGATTTTGGGCCAGGATCTTTAACAGTTAGGGTGTACTGTTACATTTTCAGAGGTCTTACCTGTGCATAATGGACAACACGAGAAAGTACTTCGTATAGCAAAGTTCAATGTTAGGTTAAAGAATTGATGAAAAGCTGAATGTTAGTCATGATGCTACCCGGTGGTCGGACATTGAACTTTACAAGAGAGATGGCCTCCATTCCTCACACAAGGGCACTGAGCTTCTTGGTATGGAATTTATGAACTTTTTGGACATGCATTTAAACTGAGAAATGGGGGAGAGATGTAATTGTTGAGTATTATTTCTGTCCCCAGCAGGTTGAAATAAATGTGAGGGATTGTGTTGGTAATGACTGGGCTGATGAGGTGGTCACTTCAGTTGAGGTTTCTGTTAATAAAAAGAAAGCAGTTGAAAGTAGTGTTTGCCATGTCATGTGCACTAATGTCCGAAGTTTAGGCAACAAGCTTTGTGAACTGACAGCTCTTATGTCTAGGGATAACTTGGACCTTGTTGCAATTACAGAGACATGGTTCAAGGATTCAAATGACTGGGAAACAACTATACCAGGGTACACACTATACAAGAATGACAGAGTAGGGAAGAGGGGAGGTGGAGTTGCCATATATGTAAAAAATGGCATAAAACTAACATTAATTCAAAAAACAAATGAAATACTTGAAACCCTTTGGGTCTGCCTTCCAACCAGGGAGGGATCTACCCTTAGAATTGGTATAGTATGCAGACCCCCAGGACAGAGTGAAGATTATGAAAACTTGTTGATTGATGAGATAACTCAAATGGCAATGAAGGGAGAGGTTTTGATTATGGGTGATTTCAACATGCCTGACGTTAACTGGAATTCTCAAACTGCTATTACAAGCAGGAGCAGGGATGTAATGGAAGCACTGAATGGGGTTTCTCTAAAACAGTTAGTAAAAAGAACAACCCAAGGTATTCATTTTCTTGACCTAGTACTGACAAATGGGGATGAACTGTCTGATGTTGAGGTGGGGGAGAATTTGGGTTCTAGTGATCACCAATGTCTTTGGTTTGATATTAAAACAAGAACTGAAAAATCATATACAAAAACAAAAGTTTTAGATTTTAAAAGGACAAATTTTGCTGAAATGGGGACATTTCTAAAAAATGAACTGAAAGGTTGGAGTAAAATGACAGGAGTAAGTAATCAGTGGGCACTATTAAAGTCTACCACCTTGCAGGCAACTGGATCATATGTCAGGCAAGTTAGTAAGAATAAACGGAAGAAAAAACCAATATGGTTCACCAAAGAGGTAAGTAGGATAGTAAAGGGAAAAAATGGCATATAGAAGATTCAAGGAAACAGGAGGTGTAGCTGACAGAGGGGAGTATAAAAATAGACAAAAGGAGGCCAAACACATTATCGGTGCTTCAAAAGCACAGAAAGAGGGGGAAATTGCTAAGTCTATTAAGGAAGGAGATAAAACCTTTTTAGGTACATTAGTGATAGAAAGAAAAAATACAATGGGATCACTAAAATGAAAACTGGGCACAACACATATGTTGAGGGAGACCAGGATGTAGCAAACCATTTAAACAATTGCTTCTGTTCAGTCTTCTCAGAAACAGACTGCACTAATGATAACAAGTTAGGGAATAATATTGGTTCTAGTAATGGTGGTTCATTTCTAGGATTTCTGGAGACCGAGGTAGCTGGGGAACTTGCTCGGTTAAAGCTTAATAAAGCAATGGGCCCCGATGGTATTCCTCCCAGAGTTCTAAGAGTACTTTGCGAAATAATTGTTGGACCATTAACAAATCTTTTAAATAAATCTCTTCCAACAGGAGAAGTTCCCCATGATTGGTGGATAGCTAATATTGTAGCTATCCACAAGAAGGGCAGCAAGGTAGAAGCTGGCAATTACAGGTCAGTGAGTTTAACATCAATTGAAGTCAAGGTAATGGAATCACTTCTGAAAAGAAGGATCATTGATCACTTAAAAATACACAGCTTGCTGGACCCAAAGCAGCATGGCTTTACTGAGGGCAGATTGTGTCAGACAAATCTGATTGAATTCTTTGACTATATTACCGGTGTTTTGGACCAGGTCGGTGCTGTGGACATAGCGTATCTTGATTTCAGAAAGGCATTTGATACAGTTCCACATAATGATCTGATACAAAAGTTGTACAAGCTAGGACTTAACCCTTGGGTGGTTCAGTGGATATGCAGTTGGCTAAAGGATAGATCCCAGAGTGTGGTTGTAAATGGGGTTCACTCAGAACAGAGACCAGTCACTAGTGGGGTACCACAAGGCTCTGTATTGGGTCCTGTTCTATTTAACCTTTATGTAAGTGATATAACTAATGGTTTGTTGGGAAATGTATGTCTCTTTGCTGATGATACAAAGGTGTGTAATAGGGTTGATATCCCTGGAGGTGTCTGTAACATGGAACATGATTTGGCATTGCTGAAAGATTGGTCAAAGCAGTGGAGACTGTAGTTCAATATTTCTAAATGTAAAATAATGCATCTAGGGAAAAAGAATCTCCTTAGAGAGTACAGCATTGGGGTACAGTGTTAGCCAGCACTACAGAAGAAAAAGGGGTACTTATTTCAGATGATTGCAAAATGAGCAAACAGTGTGACCAGGCAGTGGGAAAAGCAAATATAATTCTGGGATGAATCAGTAGAGGGATCACCAGCAGGAGGAAGGAGGTTCTGATTCCTCTATATAGATCTTTAGTGAGACCTCACTTAGAATACGGTGTCCAGTTCTGGAGACCTCACTTACAAAAAGATATTGATAAGATAGAACGAGTTCAGAGACGGGTAACAAAAATGGTGAAAGGTCTGGGAGATAAAACACATCAAGAGTGACTTCAGGGACTTAATATGTACAGTCTGGAGGAAAGAAGGGAGAGGGGAGACATGATTAAAACCTTTAAATACATCAAGGGGGTGAATAAGGTTCAGGAGGGCAGTCTTTTCAATATGAAACCAAAATCAAGAACGCGGGGACATGACCTCAAACTAACTGGAGGGAAGTTCAAAACTAATCTTAGAAAGCATTATTTTACTGAAAGGGTGGTTGATGATTGGAATAAACTACCAACAGAGGTTGTGAGAAAGTCAACAGTAAATGGCTTCAAACATGCTTGAGATAACCATAAATCTATAGTCAGACAACAGGGTTAATGTGAAAAAAATAAAAATAAAAAGGGGCAGACTCGATGGACTACTCAGTCTTTTTCTGCCGTCACTTTTCTATGTTTTATACCCATAGCTCCCAATCCTTATACAAGTCAGGATGCCCATGTGGGATGCGACTACCATTGATGTTGTATAATACAAAACAGGTTTCTTCTTGAGAACTCTTCTTTTTGAGAGTTTCAAATATACTATTCAATTTAACCACTTCAGCCCCGGAAGAATTTCCCACTTTAGGACCAGAGCACTTTTTGCGATTCGGCACTGTGTCGCTTTAACTGACAATTGCGCGGTCGTGCGACGTTGTACCCAAACAAAATTTGCGTCCTTTTTTTCCCACAAATAGAGCTTTGTTTTGGTGGTATTTGATCGCCTCTGCGTCATTTCTTATCGCCACTATAAACAAAAGAAGAGCGACCATTTTGCAAAAAAAAACAAATTTCGTACTTTTTGCTAAAATTCAAATCCAAAAAAAAATATAAAAAAACATTTTTTTTCACCGTTTTTGGCCGATTTATATAATTCCTCATATTTGCGATAAAAAAAATTGCAATCGGCGTTTATTGATTGGTTTGCGCAAAAGTGGCCGCGTTTACGGATGGTGAGAATTCATTTCTGGGGTTTTTATTTTTTTTTAATTTTTTACTAGTAATGGCGGCGATCTGCGATTTTTAGCGGTAATGCGATATTGGGGGAACATTTTGACACTTTTTTGGGACCAATGACATTTATTCAGCGATCAGAAATTTAAATGTCCACTGATTACTGTATAAATGTCATTGGCAGTGAAGGGGTTAACCTGCAGGGGGAGAGCTAGGGGTTAATCGTGTTCCCTGGGTGTGTTCTTACTGTGGGGGGGTTGGGCTAACATGGGCATGAGAGATCTAACTGATCCCAGTGACAGGGATCAGTAGATCTCTCATGCCCCACTGACAGGGCGGGGAACCGCCGTGTTTACATCAGCGGTTCCCCGTTCTTTCTCTGTAGCCGCTCATCGCGGCTCGCCGGCGGACATCGGGTCCGCCCGAGCCGCGGGCACACTCCCCAGGAGTGCGGCGGGTGCGCCCTGGTGGCCAAATGCGAATCGCTGCTTATTTACGGCGATTCGCGCAGGGCTCCCCCACTGCCGCCGTGAAAAGATGGCGCGCGGTGGGGAACCAGTTAAGGACTCTGAAGAAGACACGTGACCACAACTTTTAGTTGGATAAAAAAGGATTTCATCTTAAACCGCATAGGGGGTTCTTTACAGACAGAGCAGTAGATTATTGTTAGTGTCAGGGTGTATTGGGTAGAAAAAAATATTTTATATGTAGTGTCAGTGTGTTTAATTTGGATAAAAATGCAAAATGTGCTCTTTTGTTTCTGGGTTCTACCACGGATAACAACAGCTAATAGCACACAGATATGTGGTGTCCTTAACCATGTCAATATTAGGAGAATTTGGGAGTTTTCTTTTTTGTTACTGAGCCATGGTAGGCTAAAATACCATGGTAGAAAAAACACAAGAACGGGGCCAAAGTTTGGATGTTTGAAACATCACCTCATCCCTAATGCTAATATGGGGGGCATACTATCACATTATGGCTAAAAGCTCCTGGGGCCCATTTTTTGGGAGATTAAATTCCACTTTATTTGCCTTTAGGAGCAGAGATTGATGGTTTAATGTCCCATGGAATGAGTCTGCAGAGCTGGAATTCATTTGGCAGAGCAGCTGCTTCCCTTACAGCACATGTGAGGAACTCTGTATGCATACAAGTAAGAATGACAACATTTGTACAGTGAATGTTTTATACAGAGTGTGCTGCTATGTTTAATAGACAACAGATGGTACCATCAATATAGAGCAACAATTTACTACTAAACAGTTAATCCTATACAGGAATAGCAATAACGGTGTAATGCCACCCTCGAAGGAGCCAATTGAGTATGTTTGGTTCTGTACTCTGCTTCTGAACCCCAGGAACAGTTCCATCCCCTCTGGCACACCTGGCAGCAATGTTACTGTGGACACTACAGTAAATGGACACAGCTTGCAGTGAACACACACTATCTTTACTGAAAGGATTTTTTTAAAAAAACAAAAAATGTGGTAACTCATATTTGAAACTTTCGAAATATTTGCTGCAACACACAACCCTGATTGCAGAATAATCAAAGGGAACAGTAACTGGTTTCAGTATATGATGAACACTTATATACAGTCACAAAATCTCTGTTTAAGTTAAGACCTATGAGCATGGGCAAAAGAAGGGCAGGAGAATGACTTTTTTTTTATGCCAGACCACTCCCTTCTGTGCCCCAACACCACAGGCCCAGAAAAAGATCTAACACGGTACTCAAGTGATGTAATATGACTGACTTAACACTTGGGTCTTAAATCCACTCACACAATAACTAGAGTCCTGAGTGAATTTAGGGCCTTTAAAGCATCACTAGTTTTAACCCCTTGTGGAGAGAGAGTAAGGTGTGGACCCTTTGAAGGAAAGAAGTTCTGAGTCTTCAGCTAGCTCTTGGTTGGTGCACTTAGGTGTCCTGTTAAGCCGGGTGAACAAGAGTGCACTGTAGAGCTCCAGAGTGACCAAGGGCCAAGGGAGATGTCCTAGCAGACAGGCTCTTCAGGTTGCCTGACTGGCCACCCCACAACAGGAACACTTGTGGCGTCTGTGGAGATGTGCCTGCATATGAACCCGGGTCACTTTCTAGTGGGATGTCCATGGTTGGCTGTAGATCTGTAGCAGGAAATGGCACACCAACCCTGGATGGCAGCACCTCTTCTCCTGCATCTGGTCCTGTTCTTGCCTCATGGTCTCTGCTGTAGCTACCAGGCAGCCTCTCTGTGTCCTTTCCTTCCCCCTCCTGAGAGCATGCTGAGGTGTGTAGTTTGGCCCCAGGGATTACACATGGGGTCACCTTTCTTGGGAACTATATGTCCCAGAATCCTTTGTTGCATCAGTCCTGTCCCTGTATTGGTTCCCTCACCCTGCCAAAGAGGAAGCTGGGTCCCTGTGAGTGCCGCTAACATACAGCATAGTGTCAGTGAGGAGAGGGAGGGGCAGTATGGGAGTCTCGGCAGCGGCTGGCGGGAGGTGTGGGGCCTCTGGTGGCTGAGCGGCACCCGCTACACAGATATTGTTGCAATGAATTCTAGTGAGCATTACTGATGGTGGTTTGTAGGATAGAAAATGTTTTGTAAACATTAGTAGAAAGAAAGTGAAAGTATAAGACTTTGTTCCTATCTATTCATATCAGAAACACTTGTGAAATTGCACACTTTCTACACAAAATGTTAAACAACAAAAATGTTAAATGTTAAACAACAAAAAAAAGTGCTATAAAACACACAGTTAGTTCATCCAGTGCTATAGTACATTGTTTATAGACTAAACATTATATGTAAAAAGTCAAGATCGACAATTTAAAACGGGGTGGAGCTCCTGAAACATGTTGCCACCCGGCCATTGCTGTTCCCTTTGGCTTTGCTATTGTGTGGGGTGAGCGGCCATGGATGCCACCGGCTTTCCTCCTCTGCTGGCTGGTCCACTTTCTGGCTTTGTGTCTTAATGAATCTGATCTTGGGATGCGATTCTTCATGGCCATGTTTATATCCTCTCTCTTTGCAAAGTGAGCTGCACACAATGTTTTATCATGTAAGTCAGTGGTCTCCAAACTGTGGCCAATGAGCGGAATGTGGCCCTTTGCTTGCTCTTATCTGGCCCTTGGGGCACTATTCCTCCCACTGACACCAACAAGGGGGAACCATTCCTCTCACTAATGCCAACAATGGGGAATTTTTTCTTCCAGTGACACCAATAATGGGACATTATTCCTTCCACTGACATCAGCAATGGGACATCATTTCTCCCACTGCTATAAACAATTAGGCACTTTTCCTCCCACTAATACCAATAATTGGGGCACTATTCCTCCTACTGACTACAAGCACTATGTAATTGTTTTACTCCCACTAACACTGGGGCATTTTCTACTTCCAATGGCTTTTCCAGCCCCCCTAAAGTCTGAAGGACAGTAAACTGGCCCTTTATTTAGAAAGATTGGAGACCTCTGATGTAAGTGATACTTGTTAAATTTTGATTCATCCCAGTGCCCCTGCTACTACGTTTCTCAAGCACAGAAATGTTTTTGTCTTTAGCAGATGCATGGGGTGCCATTAATTCTATATGGTACCCCGTACATCTGCAATCATATGAGTCTTCACATGCCAAACCACATGGTGCCACAGCAACATGCAGTTTAATGTGACAAAAATTTAACTTCTTTCCGACCATCCCCCATATATGTACTGCAGGGCGGCGGCTCCTACGAGCAAAATTATCTGGCTGTTATGTACGGTGCATGCAAGCGCCACCAACAACCAGCTCCCGCTGGGATTGGACACAGCGGGAGCCAATCAGTGGGTCTGACGGACCCAATGTCTGCAGGGAGCCACCAATCATTTACAACAGAGGCAGAACGGTGGTCTGCCTATGTAAGCACGGCAGATCGCTGTGCTGTGACTGTGACAAGGGAAAACAGCAATCTTGTGTTTCTGCTAAGGAGAAACACAAATCTCTGTATGTTAAACCATCTCCACACAATTAGAAAGCACTCCACAGGGAAACATTTAACCCTTTGATCGCCCCTGTTGTTAACCCCTTTCCCTGCCAGTGTCATTAGTACATATTTTTAGCACTGATAACTGTATTGGTGTCACTGGTCCCCAAAAAGAGTCACTTAGTACCCAATTTGTTCCCTGCAATTTCGCAGTCCCACTATAAGTCTCTGATCGCCGTCATTACTAGTAAAAATAAATAAATAAATAAAAATTACATATAAAATATTCCATAGATTGTAGACGCTATAACTTTTGCATAAACCAATCAATATACGCTTACTGTGACTTTTGTTTTAACAAAAACATGTAGCAGAATACATATTGGCCTAAACTGATGAAGGAATTATATTTTTAATTTTTTTTTGGAATTTTTGATTGAATATATTTTATAGCAGAAAGTAAAAAAGATTGTGTTTTTTTCAAAATTGTCTTTTTTGTTTATAGTGCAAAAGGTGATCAAAGACCACCAAAAGAAAGCTCTATTTGTGGGGAAAAAGGGCCATCAATTTTATTTGGGTACATCATCGCAAGACCGCACAATTGTTAGTTAAAGCGACACAGTGCCGTATCGCAAAAAATGACATGGTCATGAAGAGGGTAAATCCTTGCAGAGCTGAAGTGGTTAAAAAAGGGTCAGGGACTTATTTCCCTGTGCTATTTGTAGATATGGCAGCCCATTGAAATGAATGGGATGCCTACAGGTGACAAACACACAAAACTGCTCACGCTAGGTTACAATATAAGGATATAAACCTGGCTAGAGAGTAAAGCCATCTATAGATGATTCAAATTTTGGCCGGTTCAGCTGGGACCAGCCCAGATTTGAATCATCTATGGGCAGGCTAATTTTACCCAAGTCAATCCATCAATCAACTTAGGTACAGCCAGCATGTGATTTTTTTATGTCTGATATATTCTGCGTGCTTTTATCTTGATTGGATAAAGTGAAGGATCTATCTGGATCAGTAAGGTATCCATGCTGTACCCAAGTGATAAGATAAGTGAGAACATTATCTGTAAAGTTCTCTGAGGACTATATTTTCCCCAACTAAAGTAGTTTCATTATAAGAAAGTATAAATTAGAAGTAAACAAAGTGCATGTAATATTTTTATTTTTTATCAGAAATTTAGCATTTAGCTAAATGATATTCCACATCAGGTGACTTCCAATTCAGGTTTTAACATGTTTTAGAAACTTTACAAGATATTAACTTCCATGCCAACTTGCCCGCACCCTTGGCCGCCTTAAAGGCAAAATCCTTAAATCCTCTTTTTACTTCTTCCGTCATTTCCCCTCCATCGTCTTCATCAGCATTTCTCCTGGGAGAAGATACAGTTATCATTACATAAAACAACATTGATTATTAAACAAAAACTGTATTTTACTGGAACCAAAAATGCATATTTTTGGGACAAAGTGGAGGAGATTTACTAAAACTGGAGCACTCAGAATCTGGCGCAGCTATGCATGGTCACCAATCAGCTTCTAATTTCTGCATGCTTAATTGAGCTTTGACAATAAAACCTGGAAGCTGGTTGATTTCTATACAAAGCTGCACCAGATTTTGCACTCTCCCCCATTGACTACTATTCTATGACCACATTAACATGCTAAAGAAGTACTACACAGTGGAATGCCACAAAGTTGAACCCCTAATTGATTAGACAGCAGAAGCATTCTGATGAGTTTCATGCTATGACACAGCACTTTCTCATCAGTAAGTGGACACAGCTAAAGCTGGCCATACAACATTAGAATTTTGTTCATCATGTGGATATTCTGAAAAGTCATTCATCAGATCATTTGATCTTCCCAGAGTTGAGTTAACATTTTTTTCCAAAGCCCTTCAAATTTCTCCCAGACCTGCTACTTGGATGGAACCCCAAATTTAATAAAAAAGTTTCCGTCGTGCTTTAGAACATGCTCTTTACAGTATATGCAGTTTTTGACAAACATAAATCATATTTACTTTTAGAATTTCATTCATTTAACCAAAGTTTTCCATCCGGCTACTTCAAACTTTCTTGTCATTATAGTCAACAACAATCATTGGTTTTACCCCCACTAACCATCAGGAAATCAAACAAATCTGAATTGAAAATCTTCTAACTAAATTCTACCAGTTTAAAAGGAAGCATGTAGAGGGGATTTCAAGATACCCGTATCCTTTCTCACTAAATTTCCTCCACAGAAAGTGGACTTGCTCAATAACATGACACTTCTGGAAAGAAAGATTTCAGATGATCTCGGAACCGATCGTCTTTGGTCACCTTCTTAGCTCAGTACAGTGCCTTAAACCTCAAACCCCCATGCCTTTACAAAATCCAATTTAAATAACTTGCTCATGTTTTTACAGCAGCCAAACAATTTTCCAAGCCCATTCTTTCTTTGACCAAGTTGAGGGTCAACGTAATCATGTTGCATGAAAAAAACAGAAGCTGGATTGAATGATACAACATCTCACCTTCCTCCACTCCCACCTCCCTCCCCAACTTTCCCTATTTCCCTTCCCCATCATTGTTGCACCCTCTCTGCCATAACCTTCACCCATTTTGCCCCTTTAATGATGTCAGGCATCTCTCAGGACATTCCAAGTTAAACTTTCACATCAGCAACTCCATTCTCCCCTTGAACACTCCAATATTGTATGTCTTTATCTGCACTATTGTATGGTACCAACATTTATGAATTATAATATTACATCTATATTGTAATTGTCCTTTGTTCTCTCATTTGGTGTTATAGTTACATAGTTAGTCAGGTTAGTCATCTAGTTCAACCAATAAAAATAAAAAAAAAATGCAATCCCATATACACAATCCTATACCCACAGTTAATTCAGAGGAAGGCAAAAAACCCTAGGAAAACATGATCTAATTTGCTACAGCAGGGTAAAAAATCCTTCCTGATCCCCCATGAGGCAATCAGATATTCCCTGGATCAACTTTAATTATAAATGTTAGTACCCAGTTATATTGTGTACATTTATGAAAAAATCCAGGCCTTTCTTAAAGCAATCTACTGAGCTGCCCAGAACCACCTCTGGAGGGAGTCTATTCCACATTTTCACAGCTCCTACTGTGAAGAAGCCTTTCTGAATTTAGAGATTAAATCTCTTTTTCTCTAGGCATAAAGAGTGCCCCTTGTCCTCTGTGATGGTATTAACATGAATCACTTAACACCAAGTTCACTATATGGATCTCTTATATATTTGTAAATGTTGATCATATTCCCCCTTAATCTCTTATTCTCAAGAGAGAATAAATCCAGTTCCTCTAATCTTTCCTCATAGCTGAGCTCCTCCAAGCCTCTTATCAGTTTGGTTGCCCTTCTCTGCACTTTCTCCAGTTCCCTGATATCCTTTTCGTGAACTGGTGCCCAATAATGAACTGCATATTCCAAATGAGGTCTTATTAATGATTTGTAGAGGGGCAAAATGACATCTCTTTCTCTCTGGAGTCCATACCTCTCATAAAACTAGAAAGGATTTTGCTCGCTTTAGAGACCACAGCTTTGCATTGCATGCTATTATTAAGGTTATGATCTACCAAAATCCCCAGATCCTTCTGCACTATGGATTCTCCCAATTGTACTCCCTCTAGTATGTACGATGCATGCATATTCTTAGATCCCACGTGCATAACTTTACATTTTTCTACATTAAACCTCATCTGCCACAGTCGCCCAATTAAACAGTGCATTGAGTTTGGCTTGTAAGTTGCAGACATCCTGCAAGGACGTTATTCCACTGCATAGCTTGGTGTCATCTGCAAACACTGAAATTATACTTTTAATACCAGACCCTATATCATTTATAAATATATTAAAAAGTAAGGGCCCCAACACTGAACACCACTGATAACCTTAGACCATTCAGAGTATGAATCATTTACCACTTCTCACCGAATTCAGTTTTTTTAATCTGTTTTCTATCCATTTACAGACTGATCTTTCCAAACCTGTAGACTTTACATTACACATTATCCGTGTGTTGGGAACGGTGTCAAACACTTTTGCAAAATCCAAGTATACCACATCCACAGCCAGCCCTCTGTCAAAGGTTTTACTTACCTCCTCATAAAATGAAATCAGGTTTGTTTGACAACTTCTGTCTTTCATAAACCCATTCTGTCTGTTGCTTAAAATATTTTTTCCAACAAGAACTCATCTATGTGGTCTTTTATTAAACTCTCCAGAATTTTCCCAACTATAGAAGTTCAACTAACAGGCCTATAGTTACTTGGTAAAGACTCTGATCCCTTTTTAAATTTGGACACCACATTGACCCCATGCCAATCCAGTGGTACTATTCCAGTCATTAACAAGCTCCTAAAAAATAGATACAATGTCTTTGAAATGACAGAGCTAGGTAAAGTTGATCCAGGGAGAATCTGATTGCCTCTCGGGGGATCAGGAAGGAATTTTCTTCCCCCCGCTATAGCAAATTGGATCATGCTTTGCTGGGGTTTTCCTTCCTCTTGATCAACTGTGGGTGAAGGATTGTATATGGGATTGTATGGTTATATATAATTTTTCTATTTTTTTATTTATTTATTTATTTTTTGGTTGAGCTAGATGGACTTGTGTCTTTTTTCAACCTGACTGACTATGTAACTATGTAAGAGCTCATTTTTTTAGGATCCATGGATGGAGCCTGATGGCACCCTGTCATTGGTGAGACGTGGTTCCATTCATTGTGACAATCACCCCAGTGATTGATATACTTTGCATCACAATAAGCAGTGGTTGACTGATGGGAATGCACTATTTTTAAACAGTACACACTATGCTGTGCAGATCCACTGACAAGATGTGTTATGGTGATGGCATTTAAATGAATGGCACTACATCACATGTATGCACATAATGTTATCTGAGAATGAGGATGGTACTGCGCAGCCTATACCAGTGTGTAAGTAAAAGAACCTTGCCCCTAGTGGTTCTAGGATGTATTGCCACACTATTTCACTGTTAGTAGTTAAATAGGTAAAAACGAAGTGTACAATGCACCTTGCTGATTATGCCTGGGTGATACTAGACAGGTGTATACATACTCATGATGATAAAACAAGCATATAATATATATAATAATACCAAGATAAAAAGTAGTAAATGCAAAATTCAATAAAATCTGAATGACTGTGATATTGTGATAAGATAAATGAATTGTAGCAAGATGGTGAATAAAAATCAAAAAATATCAAGTGCAAAATCAAATATAGTCCTTTATAATAGAGTGGTAAAAGTGACAAATGAGTGACTTGTGCTCCAAAGTTCATAAAAGGATTCGTGCTCCAAACAATGGTGTGGGAAGCCTCTTTGTGCAGGGGGGTGGTTAATCACCCCAAAAAGGATTCCATTTCTAAGGTGCTTCAACTGGATCTGTGCTCTCAGAACTCTCACCTGAGCAGGTAAGGACCTGTGCGCATCAAGGTATCTTTAGCGGGAGATGTTCTTCCAATATGGGGTGCGTTTTTTTCTCTCACTCTCGATCCTCCCGTGTGGTCGCACCGTACGACCCACCGGTCGTTGGACTCCTTGATTCCGATCCTTACTCCAAAAGTCAGGCATGCAGGAAGAGACAAACGGATTCCATAGTGTAGTATATCAAAAAATATGTTTATTTTATCCAAAAAAACGTATTTCCAGGAACAAAGATAAAAATATTTAAAAATTATTTAAAATGATACAGCGGCGTCAGGGCACCTCTCACTTAGTATCCAGCACTCTAGGTAACAGCCTACACGCGTTACGTCATATCACATGACTTCATCAGGGCCATAGTGCATGATAATGGAATAAGATGGCATGAATAATTGTCATGTACCTGTAATTTGGAACCATTGTTGGCAGAAGCAGGTGGAAAGGTGCTGAGCTGGACTGCAGATTTAAGGCAAGACAGGCAGGTCAGTACTCCAGCCACATACTGCTCTCTTTGTATAGGAATATGCCATGGGTCACCACTAGAAATTGTGAGTGTGTTTTTAATCTTTTCTATATGGATTTTAACCACTTCCAGGCCTATTTCTGACACTTTTTGCTTACATGTTAAAATTTGTATTTTTTGCTAGAAAGTTACTTAGAACCTC